>JAPWDM010000001.1:74714971-75314971 GCA_035578155.1 Brachynemurus nebulosus | reverse complement strand
ACAAAGTTCGTTCGGGTTCTAGGATCCCAAAAATACCAAAAATAAATTAGCCAGCCAATCTTGAAAATTCTTTTACTCTTAGAAAGCTAAACTATTTTAGATGGGTATAAAAATGAACTACCCAAGTTGTAATGGTGGTGGGTGTCAGCCGAGAACTTTAGGCAATTAAATTTACACTAATGTAGTGTTGATTGCCTCTATGAGATTGATTAATTTTTGGGAACTTATCATGGGCTCAAACCCCAGGTAACGTGGTTGTTGTCGCCAACTAGCGGCCGTAACGTGAACTATGTGAGGCCGCCATCATTATTGCGATATATTGATTTCTTACACCAAGGGTTGATTTTGTGATTACCCGAACTAAGTGATTTTTAACAGAGAACTCGTTTGAATAGCGACCAACGAACAACGGTGAACCGGTGGTAGGATGATGCTTCGCGCATCAGACACTCACAATGTAACCTTAGATAGGTTTAGACGTAATTTTGTCGTGAGTCATAACAAAGATCTGAAACAATATTTAAATTACTGTTGTAAAATATTTTTATAATCATTTAAAAAAAATATAAAAGTGCTTAAAATATTAAATAAATATAAAATATTAAAACGAAACCTTTTTATTATTTCAAATACCATATTTAAACATCTATCGACTAATACAATTTTATTTTGTAATCGACAAATTATTCGACGCTAAACATACAACGGAATGTAATATTTCGAAAGAAGCCAATACCTTTGGAACTTTTATTAATTTGGCATCCAATTTAGCGCTATTTCTGCGTGGGACAACAAGTAACAGTGTTGGGCGCGAATTTTAAGTATTTTTAAATATAAGCTAAACCGCCGCTACTGTTACAAAGTGATTTTGAAAATTTTTTCACCGTCAAAAAGTTAAATTATTTTAAATGGATATATGCTACACTATCTGAGATCCGCTAGGGTCCTGACGACTCAGACACGCCAAAAATTAACTACTCAACTGATTTTGAAAATCTTTTCACTGTTAGAAAGCTAAACTACTTGAAGTGGGTACATGTTTTAGGTGAGATCCGCTAGTGCCCAATATTTGGAAATTCGCTATGTTATGCAGATACTGTGGCAGGGGTATTATAATATTATGAAAATTGTGAAAAATACATCTTTAAAAAAAAACTAAATGATGCAATAACTTATATTCTTATGCAATGCACTGATTAAATACTTAAAAACCATTAAAAAGTATTTTTATCAAAGAAAGTTATTATAGTTAATGTTTAAGTTTCTTACTTTCTCTTGATTTTGATTCACATTATGCATTTTTAATGACCATTTTTTAAAAACCGCATAAAAAAATTCCATAAAAAAGGACCGTATAAAAAAAGGTTCAGCTGTATAACTAAACTAATTTCGTCTTCATTTTATTCAAATTTGAATCGAGAATCGTTGTGTCTCAACAGTATACTGAGCACCTTATCCTTATTCCATTTTACATACGTAAGATACGCTGTATAGACTAATTATCATTACTGAATAAATAATGGAAACAATTAACTAAAATTGTTTTTGACATCTATGTAAATATAGGTATGAGAAACATTTGTCTAAATGTAGGACGAACTATTCAAAAAGAATATTTTATTAGTTGCAAAAATTAACCTAATTTAATTTTTTATTTAAAATGTAATTTCGGTTTTGCACGCAATGTGCTTATATAAATGGGAGTTTCTGCGAAATAAAACTACCATATTCATTTTTTTTTTTTTGTATTATTTCTTAAAAAGATTGTTAAAGCATGTTACTCTTTAAAAAAATTATTTTGTTACAATTTCTGATATTCTGCAATTGTCGATCGGACTTAATAAGTAATCTGGATTTAAATGACGACCAATTAAATTATATAATGAGTTATTACAAATGGAAAGATCTACATTTTGGCGTTGTGATTGGATGTTGGAATCAAAACTGTAGGTGAAATAATAGTATAATTTAAATAATTATTAAGTTAATTAAATATTTAGTTTAAGATATATAGTCGCCGTGAAAATTGAAATTTTAGTAGAGTATTAGTATAGTTTATTATTTTCTAAAGTATATACATACCCGCATTTTCTTAGGTTTTGAGAAATATGTACATTCTACCTTGAAATAAAGTAAATATCAAAATATATATTAATTCGAAATATAATATTATTAATTCAGAAATTAATAAATAAATAAGAATACGGAAATAAAAAAAAAACCTGCTGCGAAATTTGAGAGTGAAAATTATTTTAACAGAAATAGAGGGAAATGTTCAATTTTAGACGGTTTATGTTTTGATTTTGTACATTGAGCAGTCATAGTTTCATACCATGGTGATTATACAAGGTGTACGAACTCCATATGCAAAAAAAGTTTAAAAATAGGAGGGCATTAGTATTCCGTGTGTACCAAAGGGGTAAAGGAGTGAAACGGCAGTTTGAAATGGAGATAATACACCAGAACTTCTTAAAGTGTAACATAGTCCGGACGCACACATGAAATGCACACTTATCGAGACACACATTGGTGCAATGTGTGTCTCGCAAAAATCTATATTATAAAAATGTCATTTAATTATTAGAATCAGTGTTGGCATTACTTTAGTTTACTATTAGTTAACTAAACTTTGTAGTCGATTGATTTACACGCTATTGAAACGAATATGCTGTAGAAAATGCAGTAAAAAATAAGCGACACGTATTTTTTATACCAGCGGAAAAACGGTTGGAAAGAGTGAAATCGCCCTTTAAAAATTATGGTAAAAATTGAATTTTTCAAATATGTATTTCGAAAACGGTGTGAGATAGGTAAAGCACACGTATGCTATGTTGGTTTTTTAAAAATCTACTAACCCGGCGTGTGTACACTATATTTTCAAGAACACGGTGTGTACACTGGGTCTTTCAGGGAACGGTCGTGTTTTCAAAGTTTTCTATGCTTCCAAAAAATCTCAAAAAATACTGAGTTACTTTTTGGAGTGTCTACTACATGGCCCAGCAATTTCTAGAGTCAAAAGTTTAAAACTGTTATTAATAAAAATCGACCAGTAGTCCAAAAAGCATAAAAAATAAAATTTTGTAAAAAAATTCCTAACTCTACAATGAAGGAATATTAAAACAAATGGTTTTAGGGTTTTATAGCTTAATACTATGAGCTTTCAAATAAATATAATTTTTTTGGCTCCAAAAAGTTGAATTATTCAAGCACCTGAAAATGGGGAATATATTTACAGGCAAGTCATAATAAACGGAACAGTAATTATTTGGCACAAAATGAGTTTTTATTATTGAAAATATAAAAGAAATTAAATAATAATAGAAAAAAACAGAAAAAGCAAGAAAGTAAAGAAAAAAAAAATGGAGCAAAATTTTGTTTTATATAAAAAAATAAAAAAAAAATGAAAAAATAAAGTCGCGATTCCACTGCTGTGCACGTTATCCATGTAATCTAAGCTAGATCCATCAATGAATTATAACGGTATACAATAATATATTTTAGGTTTAAAAAAACTGAAAAACTACGACAAAGATAAAAATAACTCCATTCACTTACCTTCGAAAATACTGACGCCGTGTCTACACTGACCCTTTTAGGGAACGGATGAAACTTTCACTCGCTCGCATCAGCAAGTCAATCGCCAGACCCGGGCATCCATTGGACCTTGAGTCCCCCTACTAACTAGATTTTTTACGGAGGGTAGCCAAAGCCCGCGCTTTATTCATGAGAGAGAAATTTGAGTCTTAAATTTCGACTGTTCCTTTAAAGACCCAGTGTACACACGTCGGGCTAATATGCCAATATGTGAATATTATCACAATAAGTACTTCCGAATTTGAATTATCTAAATGATTAATGTAAATGACTTTATTATGTTTGCTTTTAAATGATAGATACTTGTCATTATCGGAAACGTTGATCATAAATATCTCGTAAATGCAGAGTTGTAGCGAAAAAAACGCCGTGAGCAACGGGGCCCCATCACGGAAGTCGAATTTTTCCCTTCATCTTCGGTATTGAATGTCTACAAGCGAAATGTGATTGAAAGTCTACAAGCGATTTGTCATTTTGGTGGTTTCAGAACTGATGATGAGTGTCCGGCTGATCGGGGCTCTAAAAAAAGATTTTAAGTTTTAAGGGCTGAATCTCAGTAAATTTCAGTTTGGTGCCGATAGCAGTTAGCAGGAAAAAAGCCAACACAATTCGTACGAGGGCATTCCTACCCATGCTTATCCGCCAATTGCCTTTGTGTTTCATTTTTAGCGAATTTCGAAAACTCGAAATTCAGCTATTACAGTAGGTCTCATGACGCAATTTGAGCCCGGGGCTGTAGCAGAAAAATGTTTTGAGGTCCCTAGAATACGAAAATGATATTCACTAAAATTTATATATATATATATATATACACACACATATATATATATATATATATATATATATATATACACACACATATATATATATATATATATATATATATATATATATATATATATATATATATATATATATATATATATATATATATATATACAGTGTAAACTCCATATAACGAAATTGAAGGGACCGGGTTTTTTATTACGTTATAAAGAGTTTTCGTTATATGTAGAGTAAAAGAAAACAATAAATTTTACGAATACAACTTACGAATTCAGTAAGTGGCTTTAATTTTGACTGAATTAAATGACACTTTTTCGTCAATACACAAACTCTTTCTTTTACTCGCCATGTTTACAGTTAAAAAGTTTGAAAGCAACTAAGAATATGATAAAGTAAAGACAGCAATAAGACAATAGTACGGAAGTACAGTAGGCAAAAACATGTGCTAGGCAATTTTCACAAACAAATAAACGGATTTCTAAGAATCCCTTTGTGCGTACGAAATATTTACGACTCTCTATCACTATTTTGTTTTAAAGTCAGTAAAATAAAAGTTTTTTGGCTTAAAAAATGACGTATTTTTCGCTATTGAGAGTGGCTATTACGTTATAAAGAGTGTTTCAATATACGGATGATAATGTAAACCAAACAAACCTCTGCAATTTCTACGTTTTAAGGAGTTTTTCGTTAAATAGAAGTTCATTATATAGAGTTTACACTATATATATATATATATATATATATATATATATATATATATATATATATATATATATATATATATATCTATATCGTCGCCACGATAACTTTCGAACGAAACGTTTAGTGCTTATGAAATTTTGTGTGCGAACTAAAATCCGGATTAGCTCGGCTAAGTTCGTCAGCCAGATACGTCGGATGCCCAGAAGTAGGTTTTCTGGCCATTTTTTATCATTCGATCCTACCATTAGACAGTTCGATTTTTACATCGTTGAAAAGCCAAAAAAAATTATGAAGAAAATATTCTTATAATTTTCTTTCTATTTTAAGTATTTTTCGAGAAAATGTAAATTTTCACATTTGTATTAATTTTCTCTCTTTGTTAGTCTAATAAGTAATTTATATTTATGTCTCAGTTCTTTATAATATATAAAAATATTTCATTTTTTTTTAAAGAATTTTGAAAACAAGTGAAATCTATCCACATATATGTATGTAAAGAAAGTTTTGTTTTTTTCATTTATTGCATTATAATTAGCATAGTTCTGTCTCAAGTTGAAAAATGAAAATTAAGCAGATTTTCTAAGCTTATGTAATGAAGATATTTTTTATTTTTTTTATTATGTAAATAAACAAGAAATTGAAATTTATGTTACAATATTATTAAATATGAAACAAAACAACATAGTATGTACATATGTATGCACGGAAAAAAATTTTAAATGAATCGATTTTGAAAATTTTTTCACTAATAATTATTAATGTTAGAAAGTTAAACAATTTTAAATGGATTTAAGGTATTTTATGTGAGATCCGTCAAGGTTTTTGGGACCTAAAAAGGCCAGAAATTAATTACCCAATCAATTTAAAAATTTTTTTTCACAGTTAGTAAGTTAAAGTATTTGAATTAATTAATTAAATGATGTCCGCAAGAACCTTACGGACTGCCATAAGTTATATGAGATACCTAGAACCCTGTATGAGTTTCGTCAGGGTTTACTGATCCCATAATTGTAAAAAATTGCTACAGAGCAATTGTTACAAAGCTGAACTATTTTAGATAGATATAGATTACATTATGCAAGGTCCGCCAGGGTCCATAGGACCCAAAACTGTCAAAAATAAACCAACTGACGGATTTTGAAAATTTTTTCACTGTTACAGAGCTAAACTATTTTAGATAAATGTAGATTACGTTATGTAAGGTCTGCCAGGGTCCATAGGATCCAGAAGTGTCTAAAATAAACTAACCGACCGATTTTGAAAATTTCTTCACTGTTAGGGAGGTAAGCTATTTTAAATAGATATACATTACGTTATGTAGGGTCTGCCAGGGTCCATGGGACCCAAAAGTGGTAAAAATAAACTAACCGACCGATTTTGAAAACTTTTTCACTGTTAGAAAGCTAAACTGTTTTAAATAGATATAGATTACGTTATGTAAGGTCCGAGGTCCGACAGCGTCAGTGGGACCTAAAAGTGTCAAAAATAAAATAACTGACCAATTTTGGAAATTTACTGTTACCGAAGTAAACTATTTTAGATAGGTACAGGTTGTGTCATCCGAGATCCACAGTTGTCCTGCGGATACAAATGCGGCGTAGAATGCTACACAACGGGTTTTGAAAATACTTTTACTGTTAGAAAGGTAAAATATCCTATATATATATATATATATATATATATATATATATATATATATATATATATATATATATATATATATATATATATATATATGAGGATAATGAGGATCGCCACTTTGTTTTAACGAAAACGAAAGAAACGGAGCTTTGGCTTAAGATAAAGTCTTTGTTGATTAATTTATTCTCTTTTATTTAAATTTTATTTATCTTTGTTTACTTTAATAATTTCACTTATTTATTCTTATTAACTTATGATTGTCTTGTTTGAATTGTTTGATTTGATTTGGTAATGACTGAGAAAAACGAAGATATTCAACTTAAGTTAACTTTATTAAAGAAAAATTATTATTACAACAATTAAAATGACAATATAACGACGAAAAGACTTTATTAAAATTTATTAAAATGGCCAAAAACTGAATATAGTGAAATTACATTGAATTTATAATAATTTTTATGTTTATTTAGCAAAATTTGTTTAACAGAGATAGAATTTATTTTTATATTCAAATAAAATGTATTAAATAGGAAATGTATTTTATTTTAATATGTCTAGGGAACGTCCGGTAGCTGGCTCGTGAATTATGCTGTTTTCTGCATTTTCACATCCGGTGTGTCGTTATGTTGCATTGATCTCACGGTGATAGGTTTTGTTGAAAATTGCAAATTTTATGTGTTGTGCATGGCACTACACTCCTCCCCCATTAGAAAGGTTCCTGCGGGATCTTAGAATTTGACTGGGCGAATGGGACGGTGTCCAGATACGCATGATGCTGAAGTTTGGATTCTTCGGTCCTTCAAAAGTACTGTTTGGCTGCTGGGCTCGAAGACCACTTTGTGATTGTACGGCTGGACTTGATTCCTCCGGTTCTTCCCGAATAGGCAATTGTAAAAATTAAATGTGTTGCCTCCTGATTTGGTGCATGGGCATAGGCATTTGAATAATCTTGATAGTAACGTCGCTTATATATATATATATATATATATATATATATATATATATATATATATATATATATATATATATATATATATATATTACATAAAGTCCGCCTAGAATATACGGTCGAGCTGATTTTTTAATGAGTTAAAAAACAAGAAAAATCATGTTCTTTTTGGCATAAAAATGGTGGCGGTAACGGTTAAAAGCTGAGGCCCCCAAAAGGCACTCCCTTGATACTAACTCAATCCGCATACAAAATTTCAGCCGTCTAGGTTTATTTGTGTGACCTGTGCGAGTGGTACAAACTTCGAAAACGTCGAAAAAGCATGAAATTGTAGCTTAAAAATGAGGGGGGTAGGGGTAAAATATTAAAACCTTCAAAAAGCACAACCTAGGTATGAACTCTATATATATATATATATATATATATATATATATATACATATATATATGTATATATATATAACACATCAAATTTCAACCCTCTACGTTAATTCTGGGGGACTGGGGGCGTGTTAGATCCAGTCAAAATTGTTTTTTCCCCCTCTACTCCCTCCAAATCATTCTAGGAAGCTGAATTTTGGATATGTTGTAGGTAATTGACCGAAACATTATTTCCAACTGGTTTGGAAAAGTTTTATTGTTTTGTTGCCCCCCACCACCCCCCTAAAGGTTTGGTCGGATCCAAAATTTGACCCCACTTTGATAGTATGAGGTGCCTCGAAAATGAGCCCCATTTACCAAATTTCAGCTCTTAACTTCCATAGGGAGGCCTTACACATATTAAAAAATAGCGGGAATATATATATATATATATATATATATATATAAATATACATATATATATATATATATATATATATATATATATATATATATATATATATAATGTAGCAAGTATACCTTTTTTGCATGGAATTGTCTGAGGAACCATATTTTTAAGAATTTTGTTTAAATAACTGCCAGTTAGAAAAGAAAAAACGTGGTAACTCACACATTTCGCCCAAAACTACCCCTTGATCATAAGTGGTGGAATAAGTGTTAACATAAACTTAATCCTCCAAAGGCAAAATGTGTAACCCTAAAATATCAATGCATTATTCAAGTGCGTTTGGAAAATATTTAGGAAAAAATGGTTTTCGTTTCACCCCTTTACAGGGTTATATCTTCCTTATATCTGAACTTTGGAAAAAAGTGTACATGAAAAGGTACCATTATTTTTTAACGTACTGTCAGCTCTAGCAATTACGGTACATAATTGTGGACCACCTTATATATATATATATATATATATATATATATATATATATATATATATATATATATATATATTCAGCCCTCTAGGTTTCCTTAGAGAGTTTCTAGACGTGTTAGAAAAAAAGCAAAAAAATCAAGGCAATATTGGCGCAAAAATCGTGGGGGTAAGGGTTAAAAGTTGAAACCTCCAAAAAGCAGTGGCTGGCTATTACCTTAACCTGAGCACAAAATTCCAGCCCTCTAGTTTTATTTGGGGAGATTTTGCCCCGAACGAAACTGTTAAAAAACAAGAAAAATCATGTTCTTTTTGGTATAAAAATGGTGGGGGTAAGGGTTAAAAGCTGAAACCCACAAAAGGCACCCCTTTGATACTAACTCATTACAAGATTTTGCCCCGAACGAAACTGTTAAAAAACAAGAAAAATCATGTTCTTTTTGGCATAAAAATGGTGGCGGTAACGGTTAAAAGCTGAGGCCCCCAAAAGGCACTCCCTTGATACTAACTCAATCCGCATACAAAATTTCAGCCGTCTAGGTTTATTTGTGTGACCTGTGCGAGTGGTACAAACTTCGAAAACGTCAAAAAAGCATGAAATTGTAGCTTAAAAATGAGGGGGTGGGGGTAAAATATTAAAACCTCCAAAAAGCACAACCTAGGTAAAACTTTATCAACACACCAAATTTCAACCCTCTGCGTTCATTCTGGGGGCTGTGGGCGTATTAGATCCAGCCAAAATACTTTTTCCCCGTCTGTCAAAGTAAGGGCCGTAGGTTTTAAAATTTTATTGCATACATATATGCACAGATTCTGCATACGTAACAGGTAAAATGCAACTGTAAAATGAGTAACGTAAAATTCTAGAATGTTCGAATCGTCAACTAGCAGAAATTTCAAAAAACAGACTTCACTATTGAATTGATTACTAAAAATGAGATTAAGCAGCACAGTTTGACAAATATTCTAGAATGTTCTATTTGTCAACTAGCAAAGATATCGAAAAATCAATTACAGCATTTAATTGGTCATTGGAAAAGAGGGCAAATAGCATATCTTGACAAATGTTCTGGAATATTTTATTTGTCAGCTCACAAAGATATCCAAAAACAGTCGTTGCCATTGAATTGATCACCTAAAAAGAGACCAAATAGCACATTTTGACAAATGTTCTAGAATATTCTATTTGTCAACTAACAAAAAAGATATTGAAAAATCGATTGCACCATTTAATTGCCGAATCAAAATTAAATTAATATAAACTAAATGTCCCATTTTGGCAAACATTCTAGAATGATCAACCAGAATAGAATATTCTAGAACATTTATCAAAATGTGATAATTCGTCTTTTTTCCGATGATCCATTAAATGGTTTAAAAGTGCAACCGGTTTTTCGATATCTTTGTTAGTTAACGAATAGAACATTCTAGAATTTTTGTCAAATTGTACTGCTTCATCTAATTTATAGTAACCAATTCATTAGTGAAGTCTGTTTTTAGTCGAATTTTTCTTTGAAAAAATTAGACTTATACAGCCTATACGATAAGAACGGCGAGAGGCGAGAGTAAGGGCGCTATCCGTTTTCGGACCCGTGGAACACGATTCTGCAGCAAAAATGTCTGATATATATGTCTGATATATATATATATATATATATATATATATATATATATATATATAAATATATATATATATGTATATATATATATATGTAAATATATATATATATAATATATATATATATATATATATATATATATATATATATATATATATTTACATATATATATATATACATATATATATATTTATATATATATATATATATATATATATATATATATATATATATATATATATATATATATATATATATATATATATATATCAGACATATATATCAGACATTTTTGCTACAGAATCGTGTTCCACGGGTCCGAAAACGGATAGCGCCCTTACTCTCGCCTCTCGCCGTTCTTATCGTATATATATATATATATATATATATATATATATATATATATATATATATATATATATATATATATATACAGGGTGGTCCAGAATTATGTACCATAATTGCTGGAGCTGATAGTATGTTTAAAAATAATGGTACCTTTTCATCTACACTTTTTTCCAAAACTCAATAATAAGGATGATAAAGCAGATCAGTAAAATGTAGAGGGGTGGAACGAAACTGACATCTTTTTTTTAAAAATTTCTTAGGCGCTTTTGATTACTGGATTCATATTCTAGGGGCGCGTATGAACATTAAGAGGATTAAATTTATGGTATCAATTATTCGATCACTTATGATTACGGAACAATTTGGAAACAGATACTTCTACTTTAAATTACTCGAAAACGGTAATATTTATCGAAATGTAATAAGTATACCTTTTTGACGTGAAATTGTTTAAGGAATTATATTAGGGAGGATTTTGTTTAAATAATTGCAAATTAAAAAATAAAAGACGTGATAACTCACACCTACCACCCAAAACCACCCCTTAGTCATGAGTGGTGGAATAAGTGTTGACATAAATTTAATCCTTCTAACGCAAAATAAGTACCCCTAAAATATCAATCCGTTATTCAAAAGCGTTTGGAAAATATTTAAGAAATAATGGTTTTCGTTTCACCCCTTTACAGAGTTGTATCTCCCTTATTATTGAGTTTCGAAAAAAAGTGCACATGAAAAGGTACCATTATTTTTGAACGTACTACGAGCTCTGCCAATTACGGTACATAATTCTGGACCACCTTGTATATATATATATATATATATATATATATATATATATATATATATATATATATATATATATTTTCCCACTACAAGGTCGTTGGTGTAATGGTGCACGCCTGGCTAGTTACCGGGAGATCCGGTGTTCGATTCCCGGCCAATCCGGATAATTTTTTCAATCACTTTGTGATTTTTAATTTACATGTGGTTTTGGTCATACTATTCCAAAGAAATCGGGTGCTTAAAGTTTCAGTTTAGCTGAACGATAGGTGAACATATGAATACTGCGTGTGTTGAAATGCAAACAAAAGTTTGTCATACGTAGTAATGTCTCACAAGCACTCGATTATATTTGAAATTGAAGAATTGTAACTGTTTCTCGCATTAGAGAGAGTACCAATACACATAGGTGGTTGAATGATTTCTGTATCGGGCGGCTGTCGAAGCACAGGGTCGTTGGTGTAATGGTGAACATGCCTGGCTAGTTACCGGGAGATCCGGGGTTCGATTCCCGGCCAATCCGAATAATTTTTTTAATCACATTGTGATTTTTAAAAATTAACTAATTTATACGTAAGAACAAAGCATTTATAATCATTTCTCAATTGCAGTCAAGTACCCTATTGTTTCCCGCCTCAAATTTTTTTATTGTAGCATGTTAATTAAATCGAAACTATACAAAATAAACATTTTCTAGCACTTGCAACCGCCGCGCCGCTACGAAAGTTATCGGCCATTCTCTGAAAAATCGACCATTTCTAAATATAGATGAATATATTTCTTTATATACTTTAGTAGTCGTACTTTCTAAGTATAGAGGAATATATCTCGGTATGTTTAGGTCTAAAAAATGCGAAAAAATTCAGGCTATTCGTTATCATGTAGGCTATGAAATATTTATGAAATATGAATTTTTTATCTACACACATAACCTTAAAAAGAAAATAAAAACTGAAGAAACTGCTAAATTTCTGTTTTTTGTTTTTAACTTCGGATGTTTTAAGTGAAATTTGATGAAATTTTCAGAAATTATACTTTATAAGGTGGATAATAACTGGTTAAAAACCAGCGGAGTGGCCGAGCGTACTTGGGCACTGGCACGCCGACTGGTAGATTGAGGGTTCGAATTTCTCGACCGGCTATGCTCGTGAAGGTTTTCTGCAGTTTCCCTTCACAAATCCAGATGAATATCGGCATAGTTCCTTAAGAAGACGGCTGCAGACGTGTACCTACCAAATCCTAGCCTTCACACCACTTCCATTGTCCTCCACCCACATCATAATGAAGTAAAACATGTAACATGTAGTGAAATAAATAAAGCTAACAAAATAATGATGTGGGTGGCGTCTGTTATAGACTGTTGTCTGAAAAACGGGCGTTAAATTCCGTTATTATTATATTTTTATTATATTATAATAACTGGTTAAAATTTCAAGTCAAAATATCTAACACAATCCCCGAAAATTAACGTCAAATTTGAAAATTGATTGGCCAATGGTTTTTGTACATTGTATATTGTGTGGTTCTTTTTCCTTTTAAAATGTAGGTTTTTTTGTGCACTATGGTGGTAAATAAGAAAAAATTTTTAAACTTGAAAAAAAAAAAGTGAAAAAAATAGATTCGAAATTCAAAATTGTCGGCAATGAACAGTATTTAAAAAATAATTTAAATCAAGTAAACTGCCATAATTTAAACATGAGTTATAATATGTAATTTGTTCCATACAAGTAGTGTCCAACCGAAGCTTCGGCTTCGGCTTCGGCTTCGGCCACCTTCGGCCACTTAACGCGCCTTCGGCCACACATTCGGCTTCGGCCAAAAAGAAGCCGAAGGTCTGGCCGAAGCCGAAGGTGGCATCTTTTTACATAATGTAATTTTATTTATTCTTATTTTACCCTAAATTACGTTTATAATTCTGTATTTTGAAAGTTTTTGTTTATTGTTACCTGAACCTATATACCTAATAATTTAAAATATCCTTTTAAAGGAATTACAGTTCCATAAAAATTTTTGGAATTTCCATCTAAGCGGCTTTTTTGTTGAGAAAAAGAATGACGGTAACTTTATTGCTTTATTGCAATTTTTAAAGTTTATTGTTACGTAAACCTACGTAACAATTTAAAATATCCTTCCAACATAATTATAAAATTTTTTGGAATTCCCAACAAAACGTTTGTTTCTTTCATTTTAGTAAAAATGATTCCTGCTGTGCCAAACTAGGGCCTCAATATTATGTAATAAATTCAATATAAATATTTTGTTTTCAAAATAAAATTCTTATTTCTTACTGTCTTCTTATTGACGTGAGAGCAAAATCGAAAACTAGGATAATTTTTTACTTTTGTTTTTAAAGTTACATATTTAATTCGTTAAAAAGTGTCTAGTACATAATAAAATAATTTTCAATTCTGTGAGAAGTGTTGTGATAAAGTGCAATAATATTTACAACAGCTGTTTATAGCACAAAAATCAGAGGTAAGTTTTCCAAGGCATTTTTCTCGTTTTTTGAAAAATACCATATACAAATAACTCGGAAGTTATGAGATGATTTGGTTGTCCTCTTTTTTTAAAAAAATAAAAAATATATCTTAAAAATTTGTGCATTTTGTCAAGTTGGTTAGTTTTATTTTCGTGAATCGTAATCGTAAATAATGTCGTTCACTCATTTATGATATGTATTGGTTTCATTGTTTCAGATATTATAACTTATAAAATGTCATCATCATTGAGACACAATCCCATTTGGGAATATTTTACTAAAAATGACTCCAAAGCAATTTGCAAACTATGCCATAAATCGTTGTCTCTCGGCAGTTCTGTACCAAAAAAACAGACGATAACAAATATAAAAAACCATTTGGAAAAACTTCATCAACATGAATGGGGAATTTATTATGAAACAGAAGAGAAGCGTCACAGTTTGAACAAAGTTAGAAAAACCGAGAACATGAGTTCGCCACATGATGCCAAAAAAGAAATTAAACAATCTACTTTACTGGAGATTATCGAAAAGAAAACAGCACCACAGTGGCCCGCTGATCACCCTATTTCGTTACGAATCGATAAATCGATTATGGATCTTATCATTGTTGACATGCTGCCTTACAATATCGTTGAAGGCGAAGCTTTTCAAAGGCTTAATTTTACTGATCCTGAGGCTCCGTCGAGGTACAGAGTTAAATCTGAAAAATTTTTCAGAACGTCTTTAATGCCAGCTACCTACGAAAAAGTAAAGAAAAAAGTGATTGGACTTATTGAAAAGGCTGAATGGATCAGTTTTACGACAGATATTTGGAGTAATCCAACGAAAACATGTTCGTTATTGAGTTTTACGGCACATTTCATTGACGGTTCTAAAAGACAAAAAGTTATATTAGCAGCTAGTGTCATGAATGCAGATCACACAGGGGAATATATTGCAAAAAAACTAAATGAAATTATTGCAGAATATAATATAAATGGGAAAATTCATATGGCTATTCGCGATAATGCTGCCAATATGCACGCGGCTATGCGTTGTGGAAATTTTGTTTCTATTGGATGTGTCGCTCACACCTTGCAGTTAGTGATTCATGATGCAATTTTCAAAAACGACACAATTGTATCAATTATAAAAAAATGTCGCAAAATTGTTGGACATTTTAAAAAGAGCGAACAAGCCACTCGTTACCTCAATAAATTTCAAGAAACATGTGACTTGCCCAAGCATGGTTTAATACAAGACGTCGAAACACGGTGGAATAGCACCTATTTAATGATGGAGAGACTTCTTGAGCAAAAAATTGCAATTAATTTGTATATGGCAGAGCGGGGTGGAATAGAAGTGCCAACAGCCGAAGAATATAATCAAATGAGCAATTTAGTAACTGTCCTCCGGTGCTTTTATCAAGCAACAATTGACATTTCGTCAGATTCTTCAACAGTGTCATTAGTCATACCTTTGATTGCCATGTTAAATTCAAAACTTATTATAAAGGATCAGGACACTGAAAATACAAGCCGGCTGAAGAGTCGTTTATGTGAATCTCTGAATAAAAGATTTGCGTACGTAAGAAATAATTTACATTTGTCCGTTTCAACTTTAATTGACCCTCGATTTAAAACGAAATATCTAACTGACGATGAAATCATAAACACAAGAACTGAAATTTTGGCATTTTTACGAGAAAGTTTTCCAAAATCCCTTGATAAAATAACCGACGAACCTGTGGCCTCACCGTCAAATGTAAATTCGCAAAATAAATCTTTAAAAGATGATTTGTGGGACAGCCACGACAAAATATCAATGGCCACCGAATTTGCAAATTCCGAAAAATTTTCGCCTTTTGAAGACGAGTTAGAACAATATTTAAAAGAACCTCTATTTCTGAGGAACACTGATATTTTCCAGTATTGGTCGTCGAGTCCTTATGTTTACTTAAAAAAGGTAGCAATCAAATATTTGTCAGCTCCCCCTACTAGCATAGCTAGTGAACAATTATTCAGTGCCGCTGGACAAATTTACACCGATCGTAGGGCAAATTTGCGTGGAGAAAATGCCGATCAGCTTTTATTTTTAGCTTATAATATTAAATTGTTTAATTTTGATTATTAAATATTGTGTTAGTGTTAATAAATAAATAAAAATAAAAATGAGTTTATATAAAAAAAAATGACTATTTAATTATTCTATTTATTATATTTTCAGGAAGTATTTTTAATTTAATTGCACCTTCGGCTTCGGCTTCGGCTTCGGCCGAAGGTTTCGACGATAGCCGAACATCGGCTTCGGCTTTGGCTTCGGCTGCCAAACTGACCTTCGGTCGGACACTACATACAAGGGTTACAAACAAGGGGCCAAACTAGTATTGTATCAGACTGTTCCCCCTGTCGTAGGTGACGTGAGTTCCCCCTGAGTGACGTAGCACAGCACACATACAACCAAAACACATGATGTATGGACACGAATATGCAAATATATTAGTATGATATGTGTGCTATGTACATCACTACACGTCACACTCTATGTGAGGTGGGTGGGGTATTAAGTGATATACGCATGCGTACGTATATATGCTATATATGTATTACATTATTGCAAGTGGTTCATCAACAATACTAACAATATGATGTGTGTCTTGAGAGAGCAGTTCAACGACTAATGGACTTAAACGATATCTGACACATTCTTGACACACCACTAGCTACAATTTTTTACACATACGCTGAGGAATTGGTTGCAAGTTTCCATATGAGGATTACACGAATCATACCCAATTAAAAAACCAAGTTTGGAGAAATTAAGGGTATATTGTTTTCAAAAATACACAACATCAAAAGTATGTAAACTTCCACCCACCTCACAAGCTGTAAAGAGGGTTCGAATCTCGCGGCCGGCTATACTCGTGAAGGTTTTCTGCAGTCTCCCTTCACAATTCCAAATGAATTACGGCTAAGTTCCATAACTGCCAAATCCTAGTCTCCTCACTACTTCCGCCATTCTCCACCCATATCATAATATAATGTGATTATAATGTGCATAAATAAAGCATAATAAATAATGATGTGGGTGGCGTCTGTTATAGACAAAAATGTCTGAAGAACAGACGTTAAACCACATTATTATTATTATTATTATTATAATTATTTATTATTTATTATTCAGCGACCCAAAAAAATTTTTAGTTGGTAATTTTCATTAAATATGTATATAGATCATACATTCTTTTCATGTTGACTTCTTTTCCATTAGTAAAATAATTAATGCATTATTCTCCGAATTTCTTCAGCGTTTTCCGGCCAAATTCGTATTACATGGTCCCTAAAAAAGAGTATTCTGAGTAGTTAAGTATCGATGCGGGACAAAATTAGGCCTAATCTACTGGTCCACCTTTATTTTAATAGAAGTGTATAATATAGCAATTAGCAAAATTATCAAAAAAAAAAAAAAAAAATTGCTTCCTTATTGTTGAAAAATTACACATACGGTTTTAACAAATGAACTTCTTAACTAACACAGCAAAAAGTTTTAGCTGCTAATTGCCAGAAAATCTCACGTCAAATTTTGTTCAAATTTCTACGGTTTATTAACCATTTGATAGACCATGAAAAAGGGGGAAGTAGCTACATTTACATTTTCAGTAATTTTCTAGAAATGATTATTTAAACGGAAATATTTCCTACAGATAAATAGGTCGATCACTGCAAAAATTTTTTACTGCTGATTACTAGGAAACTGCGTATACCACTTCATTCAAATTTGTGTAATTTATATTGCACATTTAATGAACAATAAGATGGTATAGTAGCCAAAACAACTTGACAAGCCCTTTTCCCAAAATTTTCAGCTAAACATAAGTACAAATACAAGTAAATGTATCTGTTACTAAAAGAAATAATTTTTTTGCCGCTAATTGCCTGATTCTGTACCTAGAATCTGGCTCAAACTGATACGACTTACCACATATTTCATGAATAATAAATTTCGCAATTTCCATCTAAATATTTTTGCTTAATATATTTAGTGCAGTAAGTCGATATGCTATTTATATTATACTGTTCAAATGTTGCTATATTGATTGAATCATTGATCATTTAACAATTGATCATTGGTTTATTGGGTATGATTTAAATTATCTTAGAAAGTAGCAAAGATACAGTATAAGTGAATGGGATTTTTTTTGTAGAAAATCTGATGATCTATTATTCTGAAAATAACTAATTTTTGCCAACAACTTATAGTTTTTAAGAAATTTTTAAAAAAATGAAAAATGAATCTATTTTTTAAGATAACGGCTGAAGCTCACCTCCGATTTTGAGGACTTTTGATATAAGCATCACTAGATACCAATAACCAATTGTGCCAAATTTCAAAACTTTCGCAATTATTTCCGGAGGAAGACTTATTTTGACTAGGCTAAATACTTAAATATAATTAATAAGAAATTATTAAACATAAGATTATTTTAATTTTTACTGAATGAATAATTTGTAACACCCAGTACGTACATGAATATAATGAATAAGTACCCACGTTAATGTTAAAGACAAAGCCATCATAAATAGGCCGATTCGTATCGGCGTAAGCTCAACCCGCTTGTGCTCATTTTGAATCAATTTGTGCTTGTTTTGAAGCACATTTGGGTTGCTTTTGATACGTTTGTATATTCCTGGCTCACTTTTCATGTTCTAGAGAGAAGGGTCAAGTATTAGCGTTCGGTATACATCGTATACATACCCTCTTCTCTCTAGAACATGGAAAGTGAGACAGGAATATACAAACATATCAAAAGCAACCCAAATGTGCTTCAAAACAAGCATAAATTGATTTAAAATGAGCGCAAGCGGCTTGGGCTTACGCCAATACGAATCGGCCCAATGATCCTTTTTTCGTTTTTCAAAAAATAAAAAAAACCTCCTGCTGTAAAAAGATTCAGTTTTCAAAAATTTTATGATTGTCATAAAGTGCCCCAATATGTTCTTATTAAGCCAAAATGTATGTTTTCAAACAACTACTACAGTACATTACAGGACAATATACGACGCTGGCAACATTACACAACAAAATCAAGGCCGCGCGACAGTGCATATTTTAACAGATTTTCATTGGCCGACATGGAGGGGAGCGAATACAAGTGGTCCGGGAAGGTATTCAATATCAGAAGCCCTCTACTTCAATGAATGATACAAGGTTCTTCCTGGAAACATTTGATATTTTGAAGCCTCAAAACGTGATTTTCAGCCTTATTTTGATATGATTAAGATTTTTTACATATTGTAATTTCTTAATATATTTTGTAGGAATATTTTGTTGAGAAACCAAGCTTTTGTCTTAATTTATCTTTAAGAAAAACTAATTAAAATAAGATAGTTTGAATTTTATTTTTACGGTAATAGAAAAAATTATTAAAGCAATAAATTACAGAACAATTTTATTGTAATACTTTTTGTTTGCACAAGGTCTTTTGCAAGAAAGTTTGCAATTGCAAAAATGTAAAATCATACTTGTAGTTTACTTTGACAATTAGGCCTACTCTGTTTATGCAACCTAACCTTTTTCCATGGAAGAAGGAGAGGTATATAATATTGTAAAGGAAGGAGCATTCCCAAAATACTGATCAACATATTATGAATATTAAACGTGCGTATTATGAATGACGTCATTTTGTAAATATACAGTAACGGTTTTAATTTAATTAAAACATTGCCATTGCTTTTAAAACGATATATTTAGTATATTTTTCTTATAATTGTGATTTCTATATAAAAACATAAACAATTAATTAATTATATTTAATATCTGTTCTATTTAATTCAATAATCAACTCCTTAAGAATGCTGTTCGACTTTTTTATCAGTTAATTTTTCGAATTCTTAATTGTCTACTAAATTATTGTATTTTTTAACGGTGCTTAAAGAATATTATAAATTAACATAAACTGAAAACAAAAATTGCTCAAATTAATCCATTATTTACAATTTATAACAATTTTTGTAAAAAGATTACGTTTTGGTTTATAATTTTCCATCACTAATAAGACATATCTTTTTGATAAAAGTAGACACAAACATAAATAAAACTATACAGTTAATAAATTATCATTTTATTAATAAATAAATAAATACAAACAAAATACATAATCTTGAAGTTAAATTTTTATATGCTCATTAATTTTACATATAAGACGCTACTGAAATGAAGGGTCAATCTAACCTATATTTTAATTTTTTTATAATTTTATTTTTTACAATATTTTTAAAATTTTTGTCGTTATTATCACATATTTTAACTAAAAAACGAATTCCTTATTTACGTAGAATGATTCCTTTTTCGATATTTCCTTTACTTTGTGTAATGTCAAAATTGGTATTTTTCCGCTTATTATAAACCTGTTTTTTTAAATGAAAAATGTAGAAAAAATTAACAAATTTTCCCTAGAAATGGTTGCATTTATTGATCAATACAATATTTACTTACCCAAATATTATATTTACGGTGTATTACGTTTACTAATTTTATTTTAAATTTAATTTTTTGTAGGACTGGATGTTTAGTGCTTATTTGCACGTGTTATAGTGTATATTTACTCTTTTGTTTTTTATTTTTTGTGGTACATTCAAAAGAATCTACGTATTCATTCTAACATATCATATTAAACTATATCTTGTCCCTCTCTTAAGAAATAGTCTCCATCCATATTCTTCTATATCAATGCCTTTTTCTTTTAAATTGGTACTTGTAGGCTACTTATTTTATATTTTAGTTTTGGATAGATAAGTAATATATTTTATTGAATTTTAAGAACACGTAAGATTTTTGGTTAAAAGAAACAAACCGCATTTGCTTAGTCGTATAATTGCATATTAATACTATACAGTATATTATTGTTGCACAAATCCCCAAATCTTCATTATTTTTTAAAAATTATATTTAGTTTCCAAGCAAAAAATATTTAAATTATAAAACTAATTGTAAGATTTCAGGTCAAACATATCAAAAACAACCAAATAATCGAAGAAATAAAGTTTAGGTGAGACATTTACAAATTAGTGTCTTTTGCGAAAAACTTCCTCACAAACTCCTGATCTTGATACAACTCTCCGTCAGGAAATTTTCTTCTTCTTTCTTTTTTCTCTAGAAATTTTGCAACTGCTGGCCTTGGGTCAAAATAAGCAGTCCCAACACCATTAAGAGCTATATACATTCGTGAGTTTATGGCTTCACGTGACAAGCAGGTTTGTTTGGTTGTCTTTAGAGTGGTATGTACTGATACTGCTCTTTCAGGACCTGCACTGTGTGGGGTCAGAGATATATATGACTCTACCAACTTTCTAAATATTATCTTATGTTCAGACACCTTCAAATAGTGGTACAGTTTGGCCGTCGAAGACGTCATATTAGAGGATGTAGGAAGTTTATTTGTAGCAAACAATCCTACAACATCATCTGTAAACGGTGAGACTTTATCTCTACCAAACAGATTTTCTATATCTATACGAACTGCGGGCACAAGCTCTGTAGGATTCAGGAACATATCGATTCTGGAGGAAATATTTCTTTAGTCATCGGAAATTCTCTGAGCAATAAACTCTTTGTAGCTTAGTATGATTTCGTTTTTTACTGCTTTCCAGCATCTTTTTACTGATACTAATGAGTTAGGTCTTCGTCCTTTCCTGGTGAATTCTTCATCATCTGATTCTGATTTTGGTTCATGACTTTCAAACCCGAGGTCTTTTCGTTCTTCGTTTTTTAATTCCTCTTCGTATCCTCCAGGATAACAATTTTCTTCCATTATACTCAATGAGCCCATAAAGATTCTTTTGGACACTTCAATATCAGGGATTGTGACAAATGATCTTTGACAATCTTTTTGTAGTTTCATCATACACTTTAAAAGATCTAGCATGACTCTGGTAAGCCGTTTTTGCTTTCTACCTTTCTCCCACAAACGCAGAAAACCACGAGCACATGCTTTTTCTGTTTTAGAAGAATCAGGGTTTTCTAAAATATCACACCAATGTTTTTGCATCAGTGGCAGATTTTTCCAAACTGCTTTAGTTAAATTGCTGAGGTGCTCTGCAAATCTTACTTTAGAGTAGGCTGAAAAGCGGTAAGCAGTCGTTTTGTAGCTGAGCCAATTTTTCAAGCTCTTCAAAAAGTAAAGCTGATGCTCTATAAAAGTTGCCATAGCTTTTAAATTTATCTTCCAGTGCTGAACTTCAATGACTGTTGATTCCAAGTCTAACATGGCTAGGTCGGATCGATGAGCCACACACCAAATACAAAATACATCTCTTCCTAAGTACTCTTTCATTCGAGCCCACAAGCCGCTGTTTTTGCCTGTGTTAGCACTTTCTCCATCTGTAGTCAGTCCTGTCAATTTCTCTCTTGCTGTGTCACGCAGGTTTAAATTTTCCAAAACAATCTTAACAGATTCCATAAGACCTTCAGCCCCTCGAAAACGCGATTTACTTTCACCAAGGAACACAGATTTCATCTCACTATCGTTAGAAATGAATCGTGCCGTTATGAATTTGTTATCCACTCCATACTTGTCAACGGAACCATCTACTTGGATTGAAAAGCACTCTGTGCTTTTCAATTGCATAACCACATTTTCCATCACTACTTCTCCTATAACATCAAGCATTTTGCGATATATTACAGGGTTTCTGTATTGCAATAAGGCTGAAGAGGGGTTGAGAGGAGAAAAGTCAGAAGCTAAACCATTGTCTTTGTATGAGGAAATTTGGGTATCAGTGTGAATCTTAGTCAAAGATCGCGATGGCCATGAATGAGCAGATAGAGTCATTATACGTCTGTCATTATACAATCCAATGCCAGTTCAATAAGGAGTTTTACTTTTTCGGCAGTGTAAGTCTTTAGAGTTTTTACCCCAGGGTGCTTATTAGATTGTGTCGTCCAATGTTTCTCCATTTCATCGAGATTACAAGCTGCTTTGTGAGCTTCGCTGTTAAAACGGTCAATAATCCTTTCTAACTCCTTTTTTCCATCACATCGAACACCCTCAGCAATGGGCAAAGTGCCATTGTTGGAGAATTTAAGCGCTTCATGAATATGTTTACTACAAATAGTACATTTAACACCAGAATGCTTGTTGCCAAGTTTTACTTTTTCAAGGAAGTTGTATGTTTTTAACAACCAAGACGAGTCTAACTTGTTACCTTTGTACCACTTAACGCTTTGGTCTTTTTGTTGGTTTTTTAGGTCTTGCTTTTCGGGTGGACTTATAGCAATGTTTAAAATTTTGGATGCCTGAAACTTAATTTGATTCTTTGAACTACTGTATCCCGGTTCGCTAGCATCACAGGTGCTGCTGAAGCTCTCAGTTTCTTTTTCTTTACTACTACCATCGTTTTTTGAGCGTTTTTTTGATTCTACACCAAAAAAGTCTGTTATTGTGGTTCTCTTGGCCATACTGTATGGAAATCTTTAAAAAATATACGAAGTGCAAATTTAGAAAGTATATTAAACGGAAAGTATAGTAAATTTTTTATACACTTTATTTTTTGTAGCAAATTGGGTAAAAATCAGCTACATGTATCCCAAATTTGAAATTAGTTGGTTGAGAAATGTAGTCGTAAGAGTGGGTGATGATAGACAAGACTGCCAGACAGACACACGCAGGAAAATATTAGGGTCCTTGCATAAAAAAAATATACGGGCCTATACAAAATCAATTTTTTATAACTACTTTTATACCTTTTATAACAACTACTAGAAAAACTAGGATTGTTAATTGCAGGCCGTGGTAAAAATGCAAAGTTAATTTTTCTCACTTTACATAAACAGCAAAGATTTTTTAATAATTTTAATTTTTTAATACCTACTTTAATAAAAGGTAAAGTTTATAAATCATTATAAATTATAACAAATTAGTACTTTTTGTTTCATCAAGATGTGAGCTTCTTTTTTAAACCCATAACACATCAATAAAACATTTTTTTAATGTTATTCATAGTTGTCGTTTTTCAAAGTGACCCCGACTGACCACAATAGTAGTTATTAGACACAGTGAGACATTTACCTCTACGGTAAGGCGTTGTACTAATCATCAAGTAGGCTATATAATATATAAGTATGCAACCCTATCTAGAACAAACACTTTCGTCTAAACAATTTAATAACTTTAAGTAATAGTCGAAACTGAACGCAGCTTAATCAGAAATCCATACTTATACTTTAGGCTTATATGATAAAAAAAATGAACTGGCAGAACAACACCTCTGTGAACCTGGCACCCCACTTTTACTAAATAAAATTTTTAAAATATAAACTGATAGTATTGCGTTTATAGTTGTTTGTAGTAATTTTCCTTTCGTTTGTAGTTGAACGGTTTTGATGTTACAACAATAAGTATCTGTTGCAACAATTAAATAATGGTTTTTCAATCATTTATAAAGATATTTAAAATTCACTTTTTGAGTCAGTTCTAGAATCGCTTATAGTTGTTTGCAGTAATTTTTATTTTGTTTGTAGTTGAACGGTTTCAATGTTACAACAATAATTATCTATTGCAACAATTAAATTACGTTTTTTTTGTCATTTATAAACATATTTGAAATTGGCTTTTTTATTCCGTTTCAGAAATCAGAATTATTTGTGGTTGTTGGTAATGTGTTGCCTTTCGTTAGTATTTGAATAATGTAAAAGTTAAAATAATAAGTAATTAAATTTTAGCCACATTTAAATAATGGTTTTGTCATTTATAACGATATTCGAAATAATACCTGGCTCATGGAAATAAGGGAAGGTATATAGGTAATAGATATAGCCAGGGCCGCCGAGAGCGATATCGGGTCCCCGAGCAGGCAAAAATTTTCGTTCCATACTTCAACTCCAAAAACTAGCTTGACTTAATGTGGAAGATTTGTTCCATCAGGCCAATACAGTTATTGACCAGTTTAATGACTGGTGTAAAAACAATCACCTAATAGTAAACATGACCAAAACTACATACATGTTGTTCAATAATAAACAAGTTGATGAATTGCACCTGACAAGGCTTAAACATAAAATTACGAAAGTCGATAATATGAAATTTTTAGGAACAATAATTGACGAAAATTTACGATGGCAGTTACAAATTAATGCTGTATGCAAAAAACTATGTCAGACATACTATCATATTAAGAAGTTAAAGCGTAACCATGATATCGATACCTTATTAGCAGTATACTACGCATTTGCATATAGCTCGATGCAATACTGTGTTACTTTATGGGGACATTCTGCAGAATGTTCACGTATATTTATCTTACAGAAAAGAATAATACGGATAATATTTGGCTTAAACTATCAACAGTCTTGTAAGGAATATTTTATAAATCATAAAATACTAACATTTTACGCGATCTATAACATGGAACTATTATTGTATGTTAAGAGAAATTACAAGAACTTCACGTTGAGAGACGCAATTCATCAACATGAAACCCGACATTGTTCCGATTTAAATATTGATTATTTTAGAACAGAACAATACAAAAAAAGCCCAGTTATTGCAGGATCTTTATATTATAATAAACTTCCTAATAACTTAAAAGAAATTCAAAATTTTAATAATTTTAAACTACAATTAAAAAAGTATTTCATAGAACTCTGTCCCTACAATAACATGTGACGATTGAATAATTGTATAATATTCTGGAAATTCAAAATTTATACATGGATGTTTTTAGTTTTTATGTAGTAAATTGTTTGTCAATATTAGACTTGCATCTTATGTAACTATTATATTTAAGCATTTATTTATTGACGATCCTATGTACTTTATGTACCTATGGAAATAAAGTTATTATTATTATTATTATTATTATTATTATACAAAAAATAACTTTGAAACTGTTCGACTACGAACGAAAGAAAAGTTACTACAAAAAACTACAAACGATTCTGTAACTGATTGAAAAAGTGGAATTCAGATATCTTTATAAATGACAAAAACCCGTTACTTGATTGTTGTAATAGATATATATTGTTGTAACTTTGAAACCGTTCAACTACAAACGAAAGGAAAATTACTACAAACGATTCTGAAACTAATAGAACAAGTGAAGTTCAAATATCTTTATAAATGACAAAAAAAAAAACCGTTACTTAATTGTTGCAATAGATACTTATTGTTGTAACTTTGAAACTTTTCAACTACAAACGAAAGGAAAGTTACTACAAACAACTACAAACGATTCTGAAACTGATGGAACAAGCGAATTTCAAATATCTTTACAAATGACAAAAAAAAACCGTTATTTAATTGTTGCAAAAAATACTTATTCTTATAACTTTGAAACTGTTCAACTACAAACGAAAGGAAAGTTACTAAAAACAACTACAAACGATTCTAAATTAGGAAAAATTAAAAAAAAAAATTAAAAATTTTTTATACTGTAATGGGTTGAACTACAAACGAAAATTTTGTTACTACAACTACAAACGCAATACTATCAGTTTATATTTTAAAAATTTTATTTAGTTTATATTTTAAAAATTTTATTTAGTAAAAATGGGGTGCCAGATTCAGAAGTCAGAATAGTCAGAAGTCAGAAGTTTAAATTTGCTATACCTACTTGTATAGAGATAAATAACAATACCATTGAATTCTCGTGTAAAAATGGGAGAAGTGGGGGGCAAGGTAATGTGGAACCCCAAAAGACACTAACTGGATACTAACTTAATACATGTAAAAAATTTCAGCCCACTAGGTTTACTTAGAGAGTCTCTAGGCGTTTTAGAAAAAAAGCAAAAAAATCAAGGAAATATTGGCGTTAAAATAGTGGGGGTAAGGATTAAAAGTTGAAACCTCCAAAAAGCAGTGGCTGGCTATTAACTTAACCTGTACACAAAATTTCAGCTCTCTAGGTTTATTTGGGGAGATTTTGATCTTGACAAAACTGCTAAAAAATAAGAAAAATCATGTTTTTTTGGTATAAAAATGGTGGGGGTAAAGGTTACAAATTGAGACCCCCAAAAGGCACACTTTTGATATCAGCTCAATCCGAATACAAAATTTCAGCCCTCTAGGTTTATTTGGGTGACCTATACTCGTGGTACAAACTTCGAAAACGTCGAAAAAGCATGAAATTGTAGCTTAAAAATGGTGGGAGTGAAATGTCCAAAATGTCCATTAAAATGTCCAAAAACTCTAGCATACCCCCTTTTAACCCACTACGTTAATTCTGGGAGGGGGAGCGGTTGTGGGAGTGTTAGATCCAGCCAAAACAACTTTTACCCCCTCTATTCCCTCCAAATTACCCTAGAAAACTGAATTTTGGATGTGTTGTAGATAATTGGCCGAAATATTATTTCCAACCAGTTGGGAAAAGTTTTATTATTTTGACCCCAACCAGTTGAGAAAAGTTTTATTTGGCCCCACTTTGATAGTATTGTTGTGCATCGGAATGAGCCCCACTTACATACATACATATATATATATATATATATATATATATATATATATATATATATATATATATATATATATACATATACATATACATATCTCAAAAGGATACATTTTTCAATATTTAAATTCCTTCCATTGATATTAAATATTTAGATTTAAATAAATTTTAAATGTTATTTTAAATAAATATTTAAATCCTCGAAAGATCGAAGCTATCAAACAACTTCCACTACCGAAGACCACAACAGAAATCAAATCGTTTCTTGAATTATTGGAATATTACCGAAAGTTCATAAAGGACTTTGCAAAAATTACAAGACCGATGACCAAATGCTTACTCAAGGACGTCAAAATCAACGTAAATGATCCAGTATACGTTAAGTGTTTTGAATATTGCAAGACATTATTAATGGGTGATCCAATTTTACAATATCCAGATTTTGAAAAACCTTTCATTTTAACGACAGATGCTTCTAATAATGCAGTCGGAGCTGTGTTATCCCAGGGACCAGTAGGACAAGATAAACCAATTTGGTACGCATCCAGAACCCTCAATAAGGCAGAACAGAATTACAGCACCATTGAGAAAGAATTATTGGCAATAGTATGGACATGTAAGCAATTCAGTCCGTATTAATTTGGACCAAAATTCAACATACTCACCGACCACAAACCGTTGAAATGGGTATTTTCCTTAAAGGAACCAAACTCAAAGCTCGTACGTTGGAAAATCAAGTTATTGGACTACAACTTTGATATTGACTACAAACCAGGGAAGGTAAACGCCAATGCTGACGCACTCAGTAGAATACAAACAACTGAGCTAAATGTGTTAACATCTAACGAAGTCGAGACGGCCCATTCAAACGAAGAAAATTTGAATGAAGGAATACGTATCTCGGAACAAACACGTAACGAATTTTCCAACCAAATCATCATCAGTACAGGACTACAAGAAAAGGTATACACCGAAAATTATTACAAAACAAGAAAACGAACAACAATTGAAGTAATTGAAACACCAACAGAACAACAGGTATCAATTTAGTAAAAGAATATTTCTCACCAAACAAACTTAATGCTATATTAACTGACGATGATACAATAAGGGTTCTAAATCAAGTATATGATAAATATTTTTCTAAATATAAAATAATTAGGTGTATGAAATTACTAACTGACATACAGGACATAGACGAACAGACAAAATTAATTAAGGAATACCACGAAATATCAATTCACCGCGGAATTGAAGAAACGTTAAAACATTTAAAACGAAATTATTATTTTCATAACATTAAATCAAAAATAACTACCTACATAAATACATGCGACACTTGCCTTAAATTTAAATACGAAAGACATCCATTACGTTTGAAACAAGAACAAACCGAACAAGCGACTAAAGCCTTCGAACTACTTCATATAGAAATACTTCACATAGAGAAAAATAATGTACTAACTATTTTAGATAAATTTAGTAGATATGCGGAATGTACCATAATACCCTTTAGAAATTCAAAAGAAGTGCTGAAAGTAATTAAAAATTATATAGCTAGGAACGGAATCCCAAAAAAAAAAAATAGTTCATGACTACGGCTTAGAATTTTCAAACGTAGATGTTAGGGAATTTCTTAAAATGTACGGTATTGAACATCATATTACCTCTGCACGTAATTCAACTGGTAATTCTCCAGTAGAACGACTACATAATATTATATTAGAAATATTACGAATGGACGATTTTTAATGAGTTTTACGACTAGCCGGTTCTATTCTACAAAGCGCGGACTAATTTTAATGGACTGTAACTTTAAATGTAAATACTTATTCGAAAATCGATACTAAAAAATTTGAAAATGATCGACTTACAGAATATGGTTGATTGAAGCCTATTAGTGACTATTGGTGGGAAAAAGGGGATACAGGGAAACAGGGATTACCAATTTTCACGTTCCAGAACGGGTTAGAAGTTGATATCTGCTACGTATTTCCGTGATCCAACTTGAACCAACTTGCCGGTGTGCAACTTGGCGAAGTAAACACGTTGAACTAAATTCACTTTTATTTTTAATTTTATTGCGAGAACAAAATTATAAAGTGATTTATGCTAATTTGAACGAAAACACTATTGTAATGCGATTGAACGAATTTCTAATTTAAACGAATTTAAACTACTACCATAAAACGCACGAGTTGAGATTATTATTGTATTGTCAACAACGATAATTACTATATTGTTGAATTGTTGCTACTATTTGTACTGCACGGTTTGAAGTTACTTCCTATTATGCATCGTCGAAAATCCTATATCCGGTATAGGAGACGAGCAAAATGTTTTTTAAACTGGTTATTACTC
The DNA here is from genome assembly GCA_035578155.1 of Brachynemurus nebulosus. Classification (NCBI taxonomy): domain Eukaryota; kingdom Metazoa; phylum Arthropoda; class Insecta; order Neuroptera; family Myrmeleontidae; genus Brachynemurus; species Brachynemurus nebulosus. The sequence goes on along the minus strand of JAPWDM010000001.1, from coordinate 75,285,040 downwards.
GAAAATTTCACCAAAAAACATTACGCAATTATAATTTAATTATAATAATAATATAAAATCGGTGGTGTGACGGACGTTGGCGGTAACCCGCCAACGAACCGAACCACGGGCCATAAAGTCTAATTGACCACTGACTTGTGTATGTAAATAGGTAGAAGGGGGATGTCTCATACTACTGTTTTCTGAACAGGCTACCAGGAGCGCCAGTTGCTGGGTATTCAAATATGAGATTGAAAACTGGCGCGTCCAACGAATATTAAAGGAAAAGAAAAAACTACCATTAGATGAGTTATTAGATTTAACCATGATTACTTATAATAATTCAATTCATTCTAGTGTACAATTTACACCCTTTGAAGTAATTAGAGGAGTTCGCGACAATATAATCCTACAACCCAATAGAGACGCATTAATAGAATACACTAAAGTGCAACAAGATGAAATAAAAATTATTAACGAAATTATACAAACACAAAATGAAAAACAAAAACAAAAATTAAACGATAATAATGACCAAAGACAAGAACCACCCCAATTAGAGATAGGAAACCAAGTATACGTCAAGAACAACCAACGAAATACTAAATTATTATCTCCCTATAACCCTAAACATGTAACTAAGGACAACAAACTAACCTTCCAGACCAAGAAATACAAATACCACAAGACAAAAATAAAACCTAAACGAAAATAATTTTGTTACAGGTTTTTAACAATGACGAACGCACAACGAATAGAATATCATGACATTTCCCACACGAAAGAACTAATTGCACTTAACTTAGGTAGTACTAGGATAGTTTCACATTACAATAATTTAATTCATATTGTTAATTTAACTAGTATTAGAAGCACATTAGAACATTTAAAATATGATATTTACAATATTGAGTTTAACGAAACACTATATTACAATATCAAGAATTTAAAGGATTTATACAGTAGGATCGAACAAAATTTAGATAACTTGGAACCTAAAGTAAAACGCAATAAAAGAGGTTTAATTAACGGGTTAGGTTCAATAATTAAAACAATATCGAGAAACATGGATAATAATGATGCAATCAGAATTAATAAACAAATAGAAACATTAAAAAATAATGAACTATTAATAAAAGACAGAATAAATCAACAACATAAATTAAATACGCAAATGTTAGAACGTTTTAATAATGTCACGGAGTTCATTAATGCAGAACAAACCAAATTAAAAATCCTTGCTAACGCAATGAAAACTTAACCACACATTGAACAACAACTATTTCAATCTCAATATTACTTCTCAGTTCAGTCAATATTGCAATATTTGAATCAACATATTAACGACATTCCAAACACATTCTTACACGGAACGAACTAAAATTAGTATATACCAATTTGAAAGAGAACATCGAAATTTTAAGCGATGAACACCTATATGAATTATTAAAATTAAAAGCCTATTACAACGGAACTAATATCATATTTGCAGTCATGATCCCTCAATTTAAAACTGATACTTTTAACACTGTTAAAATACGTCCACTACCAGAAAATCATCAAGTAATCAAACCCAAAACCAATCTGTCACTACAAAATAAAACCCACTTCCAATTCCTCGAAGACTTGCGACAAAATAGAACAGGAATATATTTGCCCACCTGTGAAGTTAACACCAAAGGGAGCCAACACCTGCGAAATCAGGATATTGGAAAATATGCCAGCCCAATGTACCTTACATCGTACCATGGAAGAAGAATTTATTGAAGAAATAAAAGAAAACCATATCATTGTAATAACCAACCACGCAATCAACATCACAAATAATTGCGGAAAAAACATCACCAGTTTTATTGGCAAGCTCCATATCACAACAAATCTGTGCTACGTCACAATCAATCAAGTAACATATGGGACGTTAAGCAGTTCAACCAACAACATAATCCTGGAACAAATCCTTTATAATACAGTTAATATTACTAACATTAGATTTGTTGCAGTTAAAACATTTGGAAAACACAGATACTTTACAACTTATGAAAATACAACATTACACGCACATCAGTATCACAGCTATCATCATTGGAATTCTAATAGCAACATGCATAGGATGTACCACATATCGAAAATGTAAGAAACAAGAAAACATTCCAGAAATGGTCCAGCATATGAAGGCGCCTACAGCACCGCCAGTGGAAAATGCAGTCGTTCAATTCCCTTTCAAAATTGAAGGAGGGAGGAGTTATGAATTCTGGACTAGCCACCTTAATAGAACATCAGCTAATCTTCAAACTACTTCATTAAAAACACCCATAGGATATGTAACCAATGTCATACAAATTTCAAGAGAAAGCTAGCCCAACGTATGAACTAATATCCATTAAATATACCTATAGGATACGCAACCAATGTCATTTCAAAAAGTAACAGGAAATTCAGCTGTATATAAGTCAAGACAAAATTAGGACAATCAACAGTCGTTCAAACCAAGTCTCACCGGAGTCAACTACATATTAACTCGATCACTGCGCGGTGGTAAAGTAAATATTATTATAATACTTTTAACTTGTATAAAATTTGAAATTGTTTTATTATTATTTTCAACTTGTAATTTTTGGGAAAATAATTTTTTTTAAACATAAATTTCTATCGAGTTATATATATATATATATATATATATATATATATATATATATATATATATATATATATATATATATATATATGGATCATTGACGTTCTTGCCAAACAATTTTGATTTCAAGGCTGCCTCCAGAAAAAAAAATTTTAAAAAAAATACTTAAAAATACTTTATGATTCCTTCCGTAGTGACTACATGACCCAAAAATTCGATTTTTTTGTGCAAAAATTCGCATTTATCCAATTGTGTTCTGAAATTGTGTTGCCTCAATTTTTCGAAAACTTTCCCCAACATATCCATGTGCTCTGTTAATGATGCAGAGAATATTATTATATCATCCATATATACTAAGACGTTTTTACCGATATATTCCTTCAACATATTATCCATGACGCGTTGAAATGTGGCTGGGGCATTCTTCAACCCGAATGTCATTCGTGTGAACTCGTAATGACCATTGTCTACGGTGAATGCTGTCTTGGGAATGTCTTTGGGGTCCATCTCAACCTGGTGATAACCTGATGCGAGATCCAAAGTAGTGAAATAGTAATATTTTCCCAGTTTATCCAGGATGTCGTTGATGTTTGGCAACGGGTACTTGTCATCTATGGTCTTTTCATTAAGTTTTCTATAATCGAAAACTAGCCGCCATTTCTTCTTTCTAGAAGCATCAACTTTCTTGGCCACAATCCATATTGGTGATGACCATGGAGAGTTTGATGGTCTGATGATATTTTTCTCGAGCATTTCGTCGATTTGCCTTGCTATTTCTTCTTTATGAACATGTGGGTATCTGTAACTTCGTGTGTATATTGGCAAGTCGTCTTTTGTGATGACTGAGTGCTTGACATCAGATGTAAACGTCATTGGCTGATCAGGTGTGAAAAAGATGTCCCTGTAGCCCATACATAGGTTGATTAAAGCATCCTGTTCTTCTTTGTTTAAATGCTTCATCCGTATGTTGTCGGTAACGAATTTATAGTTGTCAGAGTAATCCACATCCATTGGTTCGTGTGTATTGATATTGTTGATTTCCATGTAGTTATTTAACGATTCACTATTCAGTGGTTGTGCTATGATAATGTGTTGTTTTTCGTCAGAATTATTAGCGGTAAATATTTTTGTTTTATTATTATATGCTGTATATATTCTATTAACAGTTTGTACGTGATGATTTAACTTAATACTAGGTACTAATATGTCACCATTTTTAACTAGTGTGGGTACTTCTACTAATCGCTGTTCGCGTGCTTCAAACGTGAATACTAGCGGTGTGATACACGGTTTATAATAGAGTCTATTTACTTTATTACCGAACTGTATAGTATGATTGTCGTAATTTATTTTGGTCTGTAATTGTGGTAATGTCTGGTTACCTATAATACCGTCAAAGAAATAGTGAAATTTGAACACTAAGAATTCCAGCGGTTCTTTGTTGTTCAATTATTTTAGGTATTGTACACAAATTTTGCTATTGATTTTATGTGTGTTTAAAGCAGTTTTTACTTAAATCTCGGTTGGTATTAACGTCATTTTGTCCGTATGCTTAGGGTCGATAAAGTTATTGTCCGCTCCGGTATCAATGAGGAATTTGAGTATGTGTGGTCAGTTCCTAATTAATATATAAAGTAACGTCCCGTTTTTTGTTTGCTGGAGATTTAACTCTATGTATCCGGCAGATTCGAGGCTGTAGGCAGAAAATCCTCATCCTCTACGTAATTTATGTTATTCAAATCTGTTTGATCAAATTCAACGGGTTGAGGTTCCTCGTTGAACTGATACTCGAATGAGTTTAATTGTTTTACCATCTCATCATCATATTCTTGTTCGTCATAATTATTTTCTGTGTTAAATAATTCTTTAGATACTACCCTTGGTGGTCCTATCTGTCTAAACATATTATTATTGTTTGTATTAATGCGTCTAGTGTTCCCTGAACTAGTATCGATTGGTTCGGGTATGAACTGATTACTTTGTGGTAGTTATTGTGGACGGACTGAACTTTGTGACGTACTTGGGTTATGTCTAATCGATTGTTGATTGAAATTATTGAAATTTCGCTGATTTTGCGGTACATATTGTAGTCTAGGACGATTTTCGAATATATTCTGTGCTGGTTGGATATTTTGATTAAAATGTTGCTTAGGTGTATATGGAATTTGGGGTTGTGGTTGTGTTTGTATATATCTTATAATTTGTTTTGGTGGTTGTGTATTTGTCTGTTTTGCTGGTCTGTCCCTATTACCATATTGGGTCTGTTTATAGTAAACGTTTAATTCACGTTGCACACATTGCCATGCCTCTCCCAAAGTTTTGGGTTGGAAGGCACGTACTATATTACCTAAATTCCTATTCAAGTCGGTTAAAAAGCAATCTAATGCGGCTTGGTTGTAATGTTCTACTGTCATTTGTTTTATATTTTCGTCACTATACATTAATGAAACATTATTTATTAATTGAGCGAGTACTTCATTTACTCGGCCAAAAAACAATTCAACGGACTGACTACTTTGTGTTAATGAGTAAAGGTCCCGTGTGAGACTGTACTCATCCCTTTTGTCTGCATAATGTTCTATAAGTATTTCTTTAATACTATCCCAGTTCCTAACGCGACCGTATTGATTTAATACGTCGTTGTCTGAGATATGTTGCTCCAAACCAATGTTGCTGTTCCAGTCGAGTTGTATTTAATTTATTTGTTTCGTAGGTTCGGCTTCAAAGTCTTGAAAGACACTCGTAGTTTAACCGTCGTGTTAACTTTACGATGAGCGCATAGATAGTGGAGGATTACGAAATTTTCCTGCACTGATCCTACCGGCTGCGCCAAAAATAAACTCGATAGAAGTTTGTGTTTAAAAAAAAAATTATTTTCACAAAAATTACAAGTTGAAAATAATAATAAAACAATTTCAAATTTTACATAAGTTAAAAGTATTATAATAATATTTACTTTACCACCGCGCGGTGATCGAGTTAATACGTAGTTGAGTCCGGTGAGACTTGGCTTGAACGACTGTTGATTGTCCTAATTTTGTCTTGACTTATATACAGCTGAATTTCCTGTTACTTTTTGAAATGACATTGCTTGTGTATCCTGTATGTATATTTAATGGATATTAGTTTTTACGTTGGGCTAGCTTTCTCTTGAAATTTGTATGACATTGGTTACATATCCTATGGGTGTTTTTAATGAAGTAGTTTGAAGATTAGCTGATGTTCTATTAAGGTGGCTAGTCCAGAATTCATAACTCCTACCTCCTTCAATTTTGAAAGGGAATTGAATGACTGCATTTTCCACTGGTGGTGCTGTAGGCGCTAGTCCAGAATTCATAACCTATATATATATATATATATATATATATATATATATATATATATATATATATATATATATATCGTAAAACCGTCTAGACCCGGACAGGGGGTCTAGACACGGACACTTTGCACCAATCTTCAAATTAAATAATTTCTATATTAACCTGCAACAATAAACATTTGTTCTTGACGTCATTAGAGAGAGAAAAACATCCTCTAAACAGTTCTACCAATAAAAACTATGGATTTCAACATTTACTATCTCATTTTACAGGATTACTATCCTACAGTTTTTCAAAGAAATAAAATGTGTGTCTAACTTAGACATGTAATTTTCGTCATAATTGTTATATTGTTTTAGTTTTGACATGTATGTGTTCAGAATTTTATCGCGTATCATTTAATGATGTTTGAAGTTATATTCGATGTATATATAAAAAAATAAATGCTATATATGTATATCCGTTTAGACCCGGACACATCAGTTTATTACAGTATGGCCGCGATTCGCACCAGTTGTAACTCCCACTGTCCATACGTTAATATTCCCCCCAGAATTACGCGGTTTATGCCTCCTTGTGGTGTCATATCGTATGTTTACTTTATAGAGAGGCATACTATGCATTGCCCCCTCTCCCTTCCCACAAAATATTTTGAAGTCTTTGACAGGTTCAAAGACATCAGACGATATAAAACACTGTCCTAAACCCGACGGGAGAGGTTAGTTTGCATGTTATTACATTATTTAAGTAAGTGTCCGGTTCAAGACGGATTTGAGGTGTAGACCCGTACACTTACTAATTATTTTTTATTTTTTTTTATTTTTACTTATAATGAAAGAAATGGGTCAGGGGTATAACAAATAATATACGCTCTTTCTAACGGTAATACCTTTATTGGTGATATCTATGAAGGAAACATGTATAAACATAAAACTATACCAAAAAATGTAAAAAAGTGTCCGGGTCTAGACGGTTTTACGGTATATATATTAGCGATGAGCAAATGCAAGACCAAGACCAAGACTACCAAATCTTGGGCATTAAGAATCTTGGTCTTGGTCTTGCTAGAGCGGGTTGAGTCTTGGTCTTGGTCTTGGTCTCGCAAAATGCAGTCTTGGTCTTGGTCTTGGTATTGATAAAAAATCTTGCACTTTTTTGCACCTTTTTTTATTAGCAAATTTTCGAATCGAAAATTCAGCTGTCGCAGCCACTGTCACGGTGCGACTTGAATTTACCGCATCATAGTGTCAAGCCCAGTTCTATGCTCGAAGTTTGTTTTGAGGTTTCTAGAACCCAATAATGCAGTGGTGAATAGCAGCAGGACGACAGGTACCAGCAGGACGAGTAACCTGGAGCTTAGAGCGGCAGATTTTAGGGGCAGCAAATTTGGGGCCAGAGGGTTTTTTCTTTTTTGCTCGTCATTGATTTTTTGGTAAGAAAAAGGGCAATAATAACCCACAATTTCGCTCTTAAAATTATAATCAGTCAGGAAAAAAGTGAAAAAGTTATTAAGACATTTTTTAGGGAAAGGCAGGGGCGGAAATTTTTCCCGTGTCTAGAGCGACGCTTAGAAAAAATCTCTTACTGCAGAAATGATACCTATTTTACATAAATATATATAATTTAGGTATATAATTATATACATATATACATATATATATATATATATATATATATATATATATATATATATATATATATATATATATATATATATATATATATATATATATATATATATACCTAGAGTCTTACCTAAGGTCTGCTTCTTGGAGGTTTTAATATTTTACCCTCACCCCCATCATTTTTAAGCTACAATTTCATGTTTATCGACGTTTTAGAAGATTGTACCACTTGCACAGGTCACCCAAATAAACCTAGAGGGCTGAAATTTTGTATTCGGATTGAGTTATTACAAGGGGGTGCCTTTTGGGGGTCTCAACTTTTAACCTTTACTCCCACCATTTTTATACCAAAAAGAACATAATTTTTCTTATTTTTTAACAGTTTTTTTTCGGGTCAAAATCTCCCCAAATAAACCTAGAGGGCTGAAATTTTGTGTATGGGTTAAGTTAATAGCCAGCCACTGCCTTTTGAAGGTTTCAACTTTTAACCCTTATCCCCACGATGTTTAGCCAATATTTCCTGGATTTTTTTGCTTTTTTTCTAACACGCGTAGAGACTGTCTGAATAAACCTAGAGGACTGAAATTTTATATCTGTATTCAATTAATATCGATGGTGTGCCCTTTTAGGGATTCCACATTACCTCCCCCCCCCACTTGCCCCATTTTTAAATCGAAATTTGATAGCGTTCTTATATGTGGTTAAATGTTATTTATTTTCATATATAATACAGTTGGCATAAATTTAAAGAAACAAATGAATTAACTACATACTATCATTTATCACGAATGCAATACATATATGTAAATAATTCAAAAAATGTTATTTACGTCATTTTTTTTAAAAAAAAAATTCCTAAAAGCCTTCCAGTTCTCTATTTAAAGTCCTTTTTTAATACTTAAAAATAAAACACAAAGGCAATTGGCGGATAAGCATGAGTAGGAATGCCCTCGTCCAAATTGTGTTGGCTTTTTCCTGCTAACTGCTATCGGCATAAAATTGAAATTTACTGAAATTCAGCTCTTAAAACCTTTTAAAAAGTTAAAACCTTTTTTTAAAGCCCCAAGCAGCCGGACACCCATCATCAGTTTTGAAACCACCAAAATGATAAATCGCTTCTAGACTTTCAATCACATTTCGCTTGTAGACATTCAATACCGAAGATGTAGGGAAAGATTAGACTTCCGTGATGGGGCCCCGCTACTCACGGCGTTCTTATAAATTATTTCATAATCGAATTTTTCTAATTTTAATCGCCAACGAAATAATTATAAACTTGGTTCATTTAGTGACATTAACCATGTAAGTGGTTTATGGTCCGTAATAATTTTGAATAGCCTAGTGAATAGATCAGGTTCAAAATACTTTGTTGCCCAGATTATTGCGAGTATTTCTTTTTTAATTTTGTTCACTGGTTGTTAGTATACATCAAGCATAGCAAATAGGTTTATCAGAGCCTATTGAACCTTGTGATTACTTAAAAGACCTTGGACAACTTTAATTTCCTTTTGTGTTTTTAGTGTAGGCTTTATCTGTTATTATATGATTTAAGAATGCGATTTATTTGTGTCCTCCGATTTGTCTAACTAAACCGTTAGATTTACCTATCTTAATTTATCGAAAACTTTACGAAGATTTTCAATTGTTCCTGTAGTGAGGTTGGAAGTACTATGATATCGTCCATGTAGACTAAGCATATTGAATTTTGAAGGTCTTTTTAACACATTGTCCATTACTCTTTGAAACGTTGAAGGGGTATCAACGCCCGTTCTAGCGTTTACGCCACCCAGGGCAAAAAGGAATAATTCCGCCTCGGTGTAAAATTGGCGACCGCCCCGGTGTAAATTTTTTTTATTTATTTTTTTTTTTTGCTCATCAGCTGTACAAATGCCGTCCTTTTGTCTTTTTTTATACAACCGGCGACTTTTCTTTTTTATTCCTCATGTAAAAATGTCACCCTCTTTTGCCACCTGTCACTAAAATGCCACACCGCGTAAATGTTTTTTTTGGCTCGTAAGTTGTAAAATTCCACTCTCTTTTTGCAAATTTTACAAAAATACCGCCCTTAAAATTTACCGCCTCTGGAAAATGCTCGGGTTGCCCCCCCCCCCTGGACCGGGCCCTCCGGGCATTTTTCAAGCCAAATGGCATATGAACATACTCGAAACGTCCATTCTCTACTGTGAATGCTGTTTTCTGAATATCTTTAAGGTCCACTTCTATTTCATGAAAACCGCTTGCTGGATCGAGAGTTGTAAAATACATTGATTTTCCTAGTTTATCAAGGATGTCACTGCTATTGGATAACGGATACCGATCGTCTATGATTTTTTCGTTAAATTTTCGATAACAACAACTAGTCTTTACTGTTATTTGTCGGAGGCGTCCTTTTTCTTAAGTACAATCCAAATGGATGAACTTTAGGGAGAGTATGACAGGCGGTCTTGTTCTAACTTTTTATTAATTTGGCTTTGTACTTATTTTTTGTGAAGAAATGGGTAACAGTATGATTCAGTGTGTACAGGAATTTCATCTTTTGTAATTATTTTATGTTTTATTACGTTGCTAACAGTTAATTTTTGTTCTTCTCTATGAAATATATCCTCGTGTTGTTTGCAAAGATTGATAATTAGTTTGTTTCCTTATTGTTTAAATGATCAATTCTAATTAAATTTTCATAAAATTACTATTAATAATTATTCTGTAGGATTAAATAAACACTTTTTATATACGTTTTTACACTTCATTATTATATTAACTACTACAAAGAACACAAAAAGGAATTTCTAATTTCATATAAATTTCTTGTTTTCTTTATATAAACTTAATCATTTTGTTTTCCGTACATAACTACATACCAACCATAGAGATAATAATACCCCTGTCGCAGCACCTGCATAATATAGCGAATTTCCATTTATAAAAATCCGTTTTTCTGTGATTTTTCTTCTTCTTTCTAATGGTGTAAATAAATGTCACAAAAATTTTTTAACTTGAGGCAATTTTGGCAAAAAACTAATTTTTGTCACTAAAAATTACCAAAAAAACCATGTTCCAGGCATCCGACGTAGCTGGATAACGAACTTGTCCAACGGTGTGGGACTAAATACAAATATAATACATAAATTTTAGTGAATATTATTTTCTGTTTGTAGGGGCCTCAAAACAAATTTCTGCCATAGTCTCGGGCTCAAGTCGCATCATGAGAGTGGCTGTAATAGCTAAATTTCATTCTGGAAATTCGGTAAAACCACCCATAAAACCTATAAGTCTAGCAAGTACTTAACACATTAATATTTTTTGTATATATCAACATCTAAAAACATTTCAGTCCCTTTTTGACAATCTTGCCAGAACTTAAACACTTTTTTAAATTTTTTTTTTATTGTTAAAATCGAAACGTTATTTTGAAGACGGTTAAAATTACTATATTTTACATCAAAATGTCAACACAATCACCCCCTAGTTCATTACCCCTGGACTTGATGCTAGAAAATTGAGAAAAAACAGGTCATATAGATTTTTTTTAATTTAGATTTTATTTGTAATGATTGAGTTACGAAATTCAAGAGGACATTTTAAAAATGTGTGTATTCGCTATGAGCTTTTGTCTGGAGGGAATCCAGCTCCTCAAAATCGGTTCCAGCGCTCAAGATGGACAAAACATATCAGTTTATCAGGACGACATTTGTACATAATTTTAATATTTTCTTTAAGAAATATAATAGTATTTTGTTCTAAATACTTGTTTGATTTTTTCAAGGCGAGTATTTATTACGATTTCTATTCATCAGCTTCTACAAAATCAAAAAAATCATTTGTAACACTACTATTAAACGTTATTTTATTTTCAAATTTTCAAAAAAAATATAAAAGTTACCTCTTATATGCTTTTTTTTGGGTTAATTATTGAAAAATATTCTATTGTCCGACCTTTTTGAGGTAAAATGAGCAGATGTATGGTTTTTATTGAACAAATTTCAGCTTTTTAATATATTTTCGCCTTAAAATATTTAATATTTTCAAAAATGTATGATAGAATTTGTCAGAATTTAAAATTATTTGTTTTGTTGTGAAAAAAAAAATGAATGTGCAAATTTATTTGCGAGTAAAATGCTGTGTTTATACATAAAAATTATAACAGTATTGTCATTTGGATAAAAAATTACGTAAAAATATTATTGTTTGAATATGATTTAACGTAATTTTTATGCGATTGTAGCAAACTCTTATTAATTTTAGTAAGGTGTAAACATAATCTAAATTCTGACCGTATCACATAAAACAAATTTTCTTGGTAATTTTCCTATAAAAAATGGAACAGATAGATTATAAAGATTTACTCAACTGAGAGAAATAGAATATAACTGAATCGTTAAATTGGATTAAAAAAATCATGACACGTTACTTAAAAAGCGTTTTTTTTCGAAAAAAGGATCGCAAAAAATGAGACAGAAAAAAAAAGAATGTGAGTGCGAGTGAAATGGAGAATGACATATTTCCTAGTTTTTCTCGAAAAGCAATTAACTTAGAACAAATATTTTTTACGCATATTGCCTTTTACTTTCGATTGATGTAAAACAAATTTTGAAAAATTGCTTAATTCTGGCAAAAAACTCATTTTGTTGACAACAAATGCCCGAAAAACCTACTTCTGGGTATCCGACGTGTTTGGCTAACGAACTTAGCCGACCCAATCTAGTCTTCAGTACGCACACAAAATTTCATAAGCATTAAACGTTTCGTTCGAGAGTTATCGCGCAGATATATATATATATATATATATATATATATATATATATATATATATATATATATAAAAATTTTAGTGAATATCATTTTCGTATTCTAGGGACCTCGAAACATATTTCTGTTATGGTCCCGGGCTTAGATCACGTCATGATACCTATTGTAATAGCTGAATTTCGAGTTTTCGAAATTCGCTAATATAACTAAACAAAATACATTCTATTGAATTTAGTATCGCCTACTTTAACACTCCTCCCCGACACTCAATTCAAAATTTTGACAATTTTAACATAACAGCTGACTGACGTTTTTAACATTTTTTAACGCATAATAAATTTCTAAAAATATTGAAAGATTCTTTACACAATGCTTTAGTCAAAATATCAGCTATTTGTTCAGTAGACTTAATATATTCTAACTCAATTATTTTATTCTCAATTCGATTTTTTAAAAATGATGTCTTGTATGTATATGCTTAACTCTTTTACTATTTTCTCGGTTTTTTGCTAAATGAATACATGACTGATTGTCTTCGAATACAGTTATACTATTATACTTGATACTTAAATCACTTAACAGCCCTTTAAACCACAAAATTTCACAAGCTATGTTTGAAAGAGATATATATTCTGCTTCAGCAGTTGATAGTGATACGGTTTTTTGTTTTTGCGTGCACCAAGAAATAATATTGCCATAGAAAAATACAAAATAACTGGAAACAGATTTTCTGCCCAAATGATCTCCGGCCCAATCTGCATCAGCATAACCTAACACAATATTCTCACATTTTTCAACATTATAAATCACACCATAATCTTCTGTTAGTTTAAGATATCTCAGAACTCTTTTGAGGTATATGTAATGTTGATCAGAAGCATTGCTTTGATATCTATACCTCATTTCAGATACAATTGGTCATGAGTTTTCGTTAAAAAATTAAATAATTCTTCTATCCTTTTCTAAAAATAAACTGCAAATTTAAAATTTACATAAATGCAATAATAAAAGAGATAAAGCTAATAAAACGGAAATTATTTAAATTCAAAGTGACGAAGCATGGTTAAATTTAACTGAAATGGACCATACTAAAGTAGTTAACAGCGAATGATAAATCTGGTCTGGTGCAAGTAACCAAGTATATTAGACAACCAACTAACTCACGATATGGAAGAGTACACAAATTTTTTTCTTCCTTTTCTAGCTTTAGTCCAATTTCACACGGTGTTGATACTCCTTTGCAATTTTCCATGTTAAATTTGTTTAACATCTTTTGTAGATAGTTTTTCTGATGTAATTTTAACACTTGGTTTTTACAGTCTCTTTCTATTTCAATACCTAAAAACTTGCTAACTGCTCCAAGATGTACAATATCAAACTTTTCCTTCAATTCAGATTGAAGTTCACTAATTTTTTCATTACTATTTGATATTATGAGGATATCATCCACATATATGAATACAAATAAAATTTTTTCCTTATATACGTAAAGACAATTGTCATAATCTGAATATTTAAAACCTTTTGCACACATAAAACTATGAAAAGCTTCATTCCAACAACGTGGACTCTGTCTAAGCCCATATATAGATTTGTTAAGTTTACATACAAATTCTGCATTGCTTTCTCCTGGTAAGTACATATAAATCTCCTTCTGTAACTTTCCATGGAGGAAAGCAGTTTTCACATCCATTTATTCTATAAAATAGTTTTCTTTATTTGCCATTACAAGTAGTGACCTGAAGCTTGTCATTCTACCTATTGGCGCGTAAGTTTCTTCATAATTTGTAGTTTGAAAACCTTTAGCTACTAAACAGGCTTTATAAACATTTTCACTTTTTCTACGATAAACCAACCTGCTGTCAATTATTTCCTTATTTTTAGGTCTTTTCACCAATGTCCATGTTCCATGTTTCTTATGTGCTTCCAATTGCTTTTTCATTGCATCTATCCATTTTTCTTTTTCTGGTGATTCAAGCGCTTCTTGTAATGATTTTGGTTCATCACTGACCAAATCTTCTGCTAACAATGCAGCATGAAATGTGGAATAGTTTTTCAGCCATTCAGGTGATTTTCTTGTGCGTTTAGACATATCACCATTATCAGCTTCCTCATCTTTCTCAGGCATGCTGGGATTTTCTTGCTTTTCTTCTTCAGTTTCGGAAATTTCTTGTCTTTCTCCTTGAGTTTCGGAACTTTCTGGTCTTTCTACTTGAGTTTGTTCTATTTCTTCTTCTGATTCAAAGTCTTGTGTGTAATTATTTCTTTTTACCATTTCATTGAATACAACGTCTCCTGATCTAATTATTTTCTTATTTTCTGGATCCCAAAGCTTATAACCATTATCACAATATCCAATCATATAACATTTCTTTGATTTTTCTGAAAATTTTCCTTCTCTATGTACTTTAAGAATGTGCATATATGCTACAGCTCCAAATGTTTGCATTTTATTATAATTTGGGGTTTTATTGTACCAAATCTCAGCTGGTATTTTATTATTTACTGTAGGCAGTCTATTAATGATGTAAGTTGCACAATATACCGCTTCACCCCACAAATTTTTATCAAATTGAGTTTCTACAAGCATAGTTCTAGCCTTTTCTGCCAATGTTCTATTAAATCGTCCTGCTTTGCCATTCTGTTCTGGTGTATAAGTTATCGTAAATTCTATTCTTATTCCTTTCTTGTTACAAAAATTTTTGAATTCTTCGTTATTGTATTCTGTACCATTATCGCATCTTAACGTCTGGATTGTTTTATTAAATTTCGCTTCTGCCATTTCAGCATACAATTTAAAATATTTCAAAACTTCAGATTTTCTTTTCAATAAATAAATTGCTGTGAAGTTTGAATAATCGTCAATAAACGACACAAAGTACTTTTTGTGATCATAAGTTTCTACATTGATAAGATCACATACATCAGAATGAATGACCTGAAGTGCTTCTGTTGTAACTGATGCATAATTCTAAAATTTTTGTCTTGTTTGACGACCTTTTAAGTATGATTCACATATTTTGAAGTTTTCTTCTTTTCCTTTTTCAATTTGTATTAAATTTCTTTTTATCAAAATATTTAACTTTTATTCTGATATATGACCAAGTCTTCTATGCCAATATTCTTTATTATTTCTTATACAATAAGCTGGATTTGCATTTATTTCCTTTTCACAATTAAAACGAATTTTGTATAAGTTATTTTCTTTATATCCCGTTTTAACTAATTTTGAACCGTGTTGGATAGTGATCTTTACGTCAAATAATTTTACTATGAAACCAGCACTCTCCATTTTTGTCAATGATAATAAATTAAATCTTAAGTTAGGTACAAACAGGACATTCTTTAAATTGATGTTACCAGCTTTTATAGTTCCTCGTTTTCTGGCACACATTTTTTCATTGTTTTTAGCTATATATATATATATATATATACATATATATATATATATATATATATATATATATATATATATATATATATATATATATATATATATATATATATATAAGTAGTAGGTTTTGGCCGGTTCTAAGCCCACCATCCCACCATCCGACTTTTTGAGCGACCTCGGCAGGAGGTAGGTAACCTATGTGGGTTCTAGAAGCCTGCGGCGGTGGGTGGAGCAAAATTTTTTTCTAGCCTAGCGGAACTTGATCCAGCCTAAGAGAACCTAAGGAAATTTGGTGTAACCTAACAAAATTTTTCTAACCTAAGAATTAAAAAATTCCGTAACAGATGGCGCAACCACATTCGAGCTTTGTAAATTCACTGCTAGATGGCGCAGCCACCTTTGATAGCGTTGCTAGTCTGGATTCCTGTGTGTAAGTTTGAAAAATTGTCAATAGATGGTGCTGATAATCCTTTTTGATAGTTAAAAGATGGCGTTGCTAGTCGGAACCACCGCGAATTCTGTACCTAGATTCAAAATTTTATCATATTTATATCTAAAAACAGGTTTAAACTGTTAGCTGACGTCATTAGAAGATTTCTGTCTAATATGCGAAAAATGACTTTTATCGTATGATTTCATATTTTATCTGAAAACGGGTTTATACAGGTTTTCTCTAAATAAAAACACATTTTTTGTTTTAATAAATTTATTTAAAAGAAATATTTTTTACAATAAAATATTTAAATGTTATTACAATAATATTTGTATATGGATATGACATTTTCCATGGCGCATGTTGCTCCGGAATGATGGCCGCATCGAGGGCTAGTGTATGTTGATGTTATGATTCTCAACTTGGGGCAAATTGTTATTTCTTCAAAGTTCATTATGGGCGCTGATGGTAGTAGTCGTTTCAAATAGCGCACTTTTTCTTCTCCTTTCGTATAAATGATTCGAGTTCCGTATAGATTGTTTATTAAAATGTACTGTAGTTCCTCGTATTCAATATGTCCATCCATCCAGGAGAACCCATGATTTTTTCCGCAACCAGCGAGCTGTGCGTTGATCTTTTTCACTTAATCCACAAAACGGTATTGGTGATTTGAATACATAGTGCTGTAGTATATAATCTTCACCACAATTTTCTTCGGAAGAATCGAATTTCAACACAGCCAATTCTTTTATGTAGAATTTCCCATTTGTTGAATTTGGAAATCCTTGGAAGTCAACAATTGCTGCGTCGGTCTTCATTGTACGAAGTCTAGAGTCAAACTGTTCAGCTTAGAATTCAGCAACTAATGTTTTATTTAAATTAAAACTGAATTTTATAGGTGTGAGCTTGCTTAAATAAGTCGTGTGTATGTATGTTTTACTGACATCATTAACAGATATATTGCTACTAATACTACGAACGAAAATTTCAGTCTAATATGTAAAAATAAAAATTATGTTATAATTTGCTTTATTTTAAGTACAAACATTACTCGAATATTATAATTCGATATAAAATTCACATAATTGTGTATGTATATTTGCTACTATGAACCTTATGTAACTTAAATAAACGACTATTTATAGAAATAAAGTTAGTTTTTATTCATATGCAGATTTTTTGCTAGCAAAAGTAATAAGTTTTAAAACTATTATCAGTGTTATAAAAAATTAATTTTGAAATTAAAGGTACACGCTATAGAAAGGTTCACGCTATAGCGTATTAATTTATATTTTATAAAAAATAATTTCTTAACTATGTAAGTATATGTAATATTATTTATGTGTATTTTTTAACGATACAAAGTTATAATCACATATAGCAAACTGCTGACGAAGTGCATTCCACACGTTACCGTATCGTATATATCTCATATGTATATACATCTCAAATGTAGCAAGTGTACCTACTTGTTTAAATTTTTATAAACGAAATTTATACCAAAATGAAAATTTGATTGTAAAAAACTAGGAAATTCTATCAATATTAGAAAATTTATTTTCAAGAATAGTATTATTGATACTAAAAATTTATTTCGAATAAGAACCTACATATTCATTTAACGTAAAATGTTTAGCCACCGATAATGTACTAGAAATTAAAACAATTTCTTTCTGTGTAATAAAACTAGCATATTTTTTTATAAACTGAGCACTCAAAATTGATAGGAAAATTCTGGTTTCCTAGATAGTTATGTTAAGATACGCTTTTTAGGATTAAAAAATTAATGTTGTGCTAACCTTTCTACTCCTAAATAAAAGCATTTATACAGTTTAAAACATTTTTAATAAAAAAATCGATAGTTTTAGACAATTTAAACAATACCCATATATACCCATATGATGAAAATTGTAATTTGGATTGTGTATTACCCATGTCTGCTTTTAAACTATTTGCAGTCTAATTTTATAAAAACACCTAAAAATTATCTGTTACTATATGTAAATAATAAAAATTATTATATATATATTTCTAAGCAAACGAATTGAAAATGTAATTTTATACCATAAGAATAAATGCGTATATATATATAGGGTGGACAGTAAATAACTCTCATAATTTTTAAAGAGCGGATGAAAACTTTAATTTTGGATTACGAAATTTTATTTTTTTTCCGGAGTTAAGCTGCATTCAATTAATTAACCCTTTCCTGCTCAGCAGTTTTACATCATTACTGTTCAAACTATACTTCAAATTAACAAATCATTAATAACATGGGTAAATACTTATTAGCAAGAATTACATAGTTTACACATATGTTCTATCGCACCAGAATGTTAATAGGACAATGCGATTTAATTGCCTATATTCAGGAGCAAGCAAAAACATTACCTATTTTAATAGCTTAGAAAATACACATTACATTTTTTTTCGTTGTAAGAACAATCATTTCGGTGATCTTTTTTAACGAATTACTAAAATTGCTTAAGGACTGTGGTATGTAAGAAATAACAACACTCACATAATTTTAAAATAATTAACATACAGCTATTGGAAAAGTTACAAAGATTTTTTTAACAACTTATTAAATGCTGATAGCTTATTTTAATATCTCCTATAGGGTCGTAAGTATAACCCTAAACCCGAAATTTTTTCATCACCATCGTTGGCGACTGTATTCTCGTCATCATCAGCTTCTCCTGCGCTCGCAGTATCTTCGTTGTCGCTAGCAGATGTTTTTTCATCGCTGTCTTCGTCATCATTTGATATATACTTTAGCACTGGTTCAATAATATCATGCTTTTCCAATTCCCTGGTTATTGAGATAATCCGCTTTCCAATGTCACTTTCCTTTAAATTATTAAAATGGCTTCGTTTTTTCTCGTTTTCGATATAATCCGCAACGTTGGGATTTATAATATGACTCCTTTCCATTAAATTACATATAGTATTAACCATTTCTTCTCCAATTTGCGTCTGAGTCGCTAAACTTCTTAGTTCATCAACTGAATGGTTCGGGTCATCAAAATATTCTTCTTCATCAACAGGTTTCGAATGGCCATTATGAAGGTTAGTATTTTCATCATCATATTTGAAACGTTTAGCTTCTCCATTTATTGAATTAGATGTTGAAGGTTGGTTCTTTTCTTCCGAATTTTTATCTTCTTGTTCTTCATCCTTTGCGCATGCGTTCTGAAGCTCTTTGACCATTAATATGTCTAGAGCAGTTTGTAAGAGACCAGCCATCTTTGGAGTAAAACTTGTTTCTTTGTAGTTATCAGGCGATGGTAAATGCTTTTGTTCATCAGATCGATTATCTTCATCATTCGCCGATTGTAGAATATTATTATGCGAGTTTTTTAAAGCGTGGAATTTACGTCTGATTGCTTCTGCTGCAGCCATCATACTTTCATTAAAAGTATTCAAGGTTCTTTTAGATAGATCTGTATCATTTTCGTGTTGATTTTGAAATACTGGTGCTTTATCTTCCTTTTCTTCATTTCTTGCTTCAAAACTATATTCGGTTTCATTATCATCATTTTCATCATTAGATTTTGATGATTCACTTTGTCTCCTGTTCTCCGCGCTGTTCACTTGTGTCCCATTATTTACCGTGGTATATTCAAACTGATTATTTGCGATCTGGTCATTATTGTTTATTTGATGTTCCTGAGCATGCACTCTTCTTTTCATATGACGTAAAAGAGAACTTCTCCGCGAAAATGTCTTGTCACAACGTATACAATTAAACATTTTGATAGATGTGAATAGTTCGATTTATAACATAACACTGATTAGTTTTTATATCGACATGATCTTATATAGTACAACCAGAGCAGAATTGACGTAAAGTAACGCCAACAGTAAAGCAGCACAGAAACTGGTGCATTTTAGAATTTGTTTTTGGTGTAATTTGATGTCTTTATGGCGTATTTTTGATTTAACTTGGAATCATTTGGTGTCATTTGGTGTATTTTTGGTGTAATTTTGGTGTATTTTTGGTGTAATTATGGTCTAAATTAGGTGTTATTTGGTGTCATTTTGGTGTAATTTGGTGCATTTTTGGTGTAAATTTGGTGTAATTTGGTGTATTTTTGGTGTAATTTTGGTGTTATTTGGGGTATTTTTGGTGTAATTTTGATGTTATTTGGCGTATTTTTGGTGTTATTTGGTGTAATTTTGGTGTAATTCGGTGTATTTTTGGTGTAATTTTGGTGTAAATGTGGGGTAATTTGGTGTATTTTTGGTGTAATTTTGGTGTTATTTGGGGTATTTTTGGTGTAATTTTGATGTTATTTGGTGTATTTTTGGTGTTATTTGGTGTAATTTTGGTGTAATTCGGTGTAATTTTGGTGTAAATTTGGTGTAATTTGGTGTATTTTTTGGTGTCATTTTGGTGCAGTTTGGTGCAGTTTGGTGTCATTTTGGTGCAGTTTGCTGCAGTTTGGTGTCATTTTGGTGCAGTTTGGTGCAGTTTGGTGTAATTTTGGTGTCATTTGGTGCAGTTTGGTATCATTTTGGTGTTATTTTGGTGCATTTTGGTGTCATTTGGTGCAGTTTGGTATCATTTTGGTGTCTTTTGGTGCAGTTTGGTGTCATTTTGGTGTCATTTTGGTGCATTTTGGTGTCATTGGGCGCACCTTTGGTGCATTTTGGTGTCATTTGGTGCAGTTTGGTGACATTTTGGTGCAGTTTGGTGTCATTTTGGTGCATTTTGGTGTCATTTGGTGCACCTTTGGTGCATTTGGTGTCATTTTGGTGCAGTTTGGTGTCATTTCGGTGCACTTTGGTGTCATTTGGTGCAGTTTGGTGTCATTTGGTGCACCTTTGGTGCATTTTGGTGTCATTACTTTACGTCAATTCTGCTCTGGTTGTACTATATAAGATCATGTCGATATAAAAACTAATCAGTGTTATGTTATAAATCGAACTATTCACATCTATCAAAATGTTTAATTGTATACGTTGTGACAAGACATTTTCGCGGAGAAGTTCTCTTTTACGTCATATGAAAAGAAGAGTGCATGCTCAGGAACATCAAATAAACAATAATGACCAGATCGCAAATAATCAGTTTGAATATACCACGGTAAATAATGGGACACAAGTGAACAGCGCGGAGAACAGGAGACAAAGTGAATCATCAAAATCTAATGATGAAAATGATGATAATGAAACCGAATATAGTTTTGAAGCAAGAAATGAAGAAAAGGAAGATAAAGCACCAGTATTTCAAAATCAACACGAAAATGATACAGATCTATCTAAAAGAACCTTGAATACTTTTAATGAAAGTATGATGGCTGCAGCAGAAGCAATCAGACGTAAATTCCACGCTTTAAAAAACTCGCATAATAATATTCTACAATCGGCGAATGATGAAGATAATCGATCTGATGAACAAAAGCATTTACCATCGCCTGATAACTACAAAGAAACAAGTTTTACTCCAAAGATGGCTGGTCTCTTACAAACTGCTCTAGACATATTAATGGTCAAAGAGCTTCAGAACGCATGCGCAAAGGATGAAGAACAAGAAGATAAAAATTCGGAAGAAAAGAACCAACCTTCAACATCTAATTCAATAAATGGAGAAGCTAAACGTTTCAAATATGATGATGAAAATACTAACCTTCATAATGGCCATTCGAAACCTGTTGATGAAGAAGAATATTTTGATGACCCGAACCATTCAGTTGATGAACTAAGAAGTTTAGCGACTCAGACGCAAATTGGAGAAGAAATGGTTAATACTATATGTAATTTAATGGAAAGGAGTCATATTATAAATCCCAACGTTGCGGATTATATCGAAAACGAGAAAAAACGAAGCCATTTTAATAATTTAAAGGAAAGTGACATTGGAAAGCGGATTATCTCAATAACCAGGGAATTGGAAAAGCATGATATTATTGAACCAGTGCTAAAGTATATATCAAATGATGACGAAGACAGCGATGAAAAAACATCTGCTAGCGACAACGAAGATACTGCGAGCGCAGGAGAAGCTGATGATGACGAGAATACAGTCGCCAACGATGGTGATGAAAAAATTTCGGGTTTAGGGTTATACTTACGACCCTATAGGAGATATTAAAATAAGCTATCAGCATTTAATAAGTTGTTAAAAAAATCTTTGTAACTTTTCCAATAGCTGTATGTTAATTATTTTAAAATTATGTGAGTGTTGTTATTTCTTACATACCACAGTCCTTAAGCAATTTTAGTAATTCGTTAAAAAAGATCACCGAAATGATTGTTCTTACAACGAAAAAAAATGTAATGTGTATTTTCTAAGCTATTAAAATAGGTAATGTTTTTGCTTGCTCCTGAATATAGGCAATTAAATCGCATTGTCCTATTAACATTCTGGTGCGATAGAACATATGTGTAAACTATGTAATTCTTGCTAATAAGTATTTACCCATGTTATTAATGATTTGTTAATTTGAAGTATAGTTTGAACAGTAATGATGTAAAACTGCTGAGCAGGAAAGGGTTAATTAATTGAATGCAGCTTAACTCCGGAAAAAAAATAAAATTTCGTAATCCAAAATTAAAGTTTTCATCCGCTCTTTAAAAATTATGAGAGTTATTTACTGTCCACCCTATATATATATACGCATTTATTCTTATGGTATAAAATTACATTTTCAATTCGTTTGCTTAGAAATATATATATAATAATTTTTATTATTTACATATAGTAACAGATAATTTTTAGGTGTTTTTATAAAATTAGACTGCAAATAGTTTAAAAGCAGACATGGGTAATACACAATCCAAATTACAATTTTCATCATATGGGTATATATGGGTATTGTTTAAATTGTCTAAAACTATCGATTTTTTTATTAAAAATGTTTTAAACTGTATAAATGCTTTTATTTAGGAGTAGAAAGGTTAGCACAACATTAATTTTTTAATCCTAAAAAGCGTATCTTAACATAACTATCTAGGAAACCAGAATTTTCCTATCAATTTTGAGTGCTCAGTTTATAAAAAAATATGCTAGTTTTATTACACAGAAAGAAATTGTTTTAATTTCTAGTACATTATCGGTGGCTAAACATTTTACGTTAAATGAATATGTAGGTTCTTATTCGAAATAAATTTTTAGTATCAATAATACTATTCTTGAAAATAAATTTTCTAATATTGATAGAATTTCCTAGTTTTTTACAATCAAATTTTCATTTTGGTATAAATTTCGTTTATAAAAATTTAAACAAGTAGGTACACTTGCTACATTTGAGATGTATATACATATGAGATATATACGATACGGTAACGTGTGGAATGCACTTCGTCAGCAGTTTGCTATATGTGATTATAACTTTGTATCGTTAAAAAATACACATAAATAATATTACATATACTTACATAGTTAAGAAATTATTTTTTATAAAATATAAATTAATACGCTATAGCGTGAACCTTTCTATAGCGTGTACCTTTAATTTCAAAATTAATTTTTTATAACACTGATAATAGTTTTAAAACTTATTACTTTTGCTAGCAAAAAATCTGCATATGAATAAAAACTAACTTTATTTCTATAAATAGTCGTTTATTTAAGTTACATAAGGTTCATAGTAGCAAATATACATACACAATTATGTGAATTTTATATCGAATTATAATATTCGAGTAATGTTTGTACTTAAAATAAAGCAAATTATAACATAATTTTTATTTTTACATATTAGACTGAAATTTTCGTTCGTAGTATTAGTAGCAATATATCTGTTAATGATGTCAGTAAAACATACATACACACGACTTATTTAAGCAAGCTCACACCTATAAAATTCAGTTTTAATTTAAATAAAACATTAGTTGCTGAATTCTAAGCTGAACAGTTTGACTCTAGACTTCGTACAATGAAGACCGACGCAGCAATTGTTGACTTCCAAGGATTTCCAAATTCAACAAATGGGAAATTCTACATAAAAGAATTGGCTGTGTTGAAATTCGATTCTTCCGAAGAAAATTGTGGTGAAGATTATATACTACAGCACTATGTATTCAAATCACCAATACCGTTTTGTGGATTAAGTGAAAAAGATCAACGCACAGCTCGCTGGTTGCGGAAAAAATCATGGGTTCTCCTGGATGGATGGACATATTGAATACGAGGAACTACAGTACATTTTAATAAACAATCTATACGGAACTCGAATCATTTATACGAAAGGAGAAGAAAAAGTGCGCTATTTGAAACGACTACTACCATCAGCGCCCATAATGAACTTTGAAGAAATAACAATTTGCCCCAAGTTGAGAATCATAACATCAACATACACTAGCCCTCGATGCGGCCATCATTCCGGAGCAACATGCGCCATGGAAAATGTCATATCCATATACAAATATTATTGTAATAACATTTAAATATTTTATTGTAAAAAATATTTCTTTTAAATAAATTTATTAAAACAAAAAATGTGTTTTTATTTAGAGAAAACCTGTATAAATCCGTTTTCAGATAAAATATGAAATCATACGATAAAAGTCATTTTTCGCATATTAGACAGAAATCTTCTAATGACGTCAGCTAACAGTTTAAACCTGTTTTTAGATATAAATATGATAAAATTTTGAATCTAGGTACAGAATTCGCGGTGGTTCCGACTAGCAACGCCATCTTTTAACTATCAAAAAGGATTATCAGCACCATCTATTGACAATTTTTCAAACTTACACACAGGAATCCAGACTAGCAACGCTATCAAAGGTGGATGCGCCATCTAGCAGTGAATTTACAAAGCTCGAATGTGGTTGCGCCATCTGTTACGGAATTTTTTAATTCTTAGGTTAGAAAAATTTTGTTAGGTTACACCAAATTTCCTTAGGTTCTCTTAGGCTGGATCAAGTTCCGCTAGGCTAGAAAAAAATTTTGCTCCACCCACCGCCGCAGGCTTCTAGAACCCACATAGGTTACCTACCTCCTGCCGAGGTCGCTCAAAAAGTCGGATGATGGGATGGTGGGCTTAGAACCGGCCAAAACCTACTACTTATATATATTGATTCTTTTAATACTTCAACATCTGATAACCAACTGTCATCACAGATTAAATGATCAGTGGCTCCTGAATCTGCAATAAATATTAATGAACTTTCTTCACTTAAAAAACTTTTATTTTCTTTTTCAGCTATAAAATTAAATTTATTTAAATCTTCTTCCTCTTCTTGATTGTATTCTTCTTGAGCACTACCTCCGTATTTTTTATTGTTTCTTTGAAATTTGCAATCAATTTTTAGGTGTCCCCTTTTCCCGCAGTTATAACATTTAAATGGAAATGGTTTCTTTGAATTACTTTTTACTTTTCTTTTCTGGCCATAAAATACTTCCGACGTTTCTTCTATTTCTCCGAAGCCTTCTTTTTTCGCTCCTTCGTCTAATAATCTTCTTTTTATATTCTATAGTAACACTTTCAGCATTTAGTGTTTCAATCGCTGATACCACATGCGCATACGATGATGACATTGCTAATAACAGATAGCATTCCACTTCACCTTTTAAAGGTTCTGCACCTGCTCCTTTCAATTCACGTATATAAGTATCGAACTGTATAAGAAAATTTTGAAGAGGGCCTTCTTTATATTTTAAATTTAAAAGTTTTTTCCTAGCAATTAATTGATTTGCTATTCGTTTCTTTAAATACGTTTTTTCTAATTTCTCAATAATACTTCTTGGAGTTTCACACTCTTTTATAGATTCTAAACATTTATCATCTATACATTGTACCATTATGTGTCGGCAATTCTTGATTTTCTTTTCATCTTTTTCTTTTTCTGTTAGACAATCCTCTAATTCTAAATTTTCTAATAGTACCTTAATTCTGTAGAGCCAATTAGAAAAATTTCTGCTACCTCCATCAAATAACGTTACGCCGTATTTATTGATTTTTTGTTCTTCCATTTTGAACTCTTTCTGAACAACAATTCTTTCTTTGTAGTTTTTCTTCAGTAAAAACCAAAACCAATCCTAGTTCCACAGTTACAGCACTGGGCCTATAACCTCATAAAATTATTATTAATAATTATTCTGTAGGATTGAATAAACACTTTTTATATACGTTTTTACACTTCTTTATTATATTAACTACTACAAAGAACACAAAAAGGAATTTCTAACTTCATATAAATTTCTTGTTTTCTTTATATAAACCTAACCATTTTGTTTTCCGTACATAACTACATACCAACCATAGAGATAATAGCATAACAAAATACATTCTATTGAATTTAGTGTCGCCTACTTTAACAAATTTTCTATTTCTGGTTATTATGGCTATTTGTTGGTAGATGATTTATTTGACTATTATTAAATTCGATTACTTCATGGTTAAGCAGTTTTACTTTAAGGGGTTGTTAAATGAAGAGCGTTTTTTTTCCTAGTTAAATTGATAGCTGGAACAAATGCATACCAATCTGTTGCTTTATAAATGCTTTCGGGATTCAAAAATTTACCCTCAATGTATGCTTTTTAATTATTATGTTGCCGTTTTGTATATTAAGAGACTCTAATTTTTCCTCGTTTTTATTGATCTCAATTTTGTCAAACATAAAATTTGGTTTAAAAAGAAGTCTATTTATCGAATTTTGTAAGTTTTTTTATTTACTACATTTATTTTAGCATGGATTTTGTTTAATGAATCTCGAAGCCTAATAAATCATCAAAATATTTTTAAAATTTAAAGACTACAAATTTAAGTTTATTGTCTGTTTGATTAAATTCAGCGAACACTGGAAGGTTCTATTTCTTTATCAAAAGAATATAATATGTTCAGTATTGCTTTAATTTTTACAGGTTAAATAGAGTTAGTGTCACTAGTATGATTCACGAATTCGGGATTAATAAATGAGTGAGATGGAGTATCTATTAGGAGCTTCAGGGGCTGGCCAAAGGGGGATGAAATATGGATGTAAGGGAGGACAGAGTGTGCATTTTGGTCTATTTATTCGTATTATCAGTCAAGTCTAACTGAAAATTTGACTCATCTAACTCGTATGGATTATTGTTATTTTCTTGTGTTTTAGTTTGAGTTTCATATTAATATTCGTTTAAATTTTGAAAGGTCTTTACTAGAAAAAATTGCGAGGCCTGTTGGTTTAAAGAAATTATTATCTACATGCTTGTATAGTTAGTTGTTTAGATTAGTCCGAATACTAATTTGATTTAATCCAGTATTCATTGGCTAGGGTTTAAACTGTTGAGTTCTGTGAATTTGTGTTTGCTGGACCGGGATGTGTGATTCTTGTTGATTGTTAAAGTTTTGTTGTTTATATGGATGATTATAATTTGGAATGAAATTTGGTCGGCTGTTAATTATTGGTTGGTGTGCTATTAATTGTTTCGGTCACGGTATGTTAGTTGTTTGTGTGATATGTGATTTACGGCCAGTTTTACATTCTTTTAAAGGTTCTTTAACTAGAGCTACTTTTAATTTAAAGTCAACTTTATTTTTAGCATTGTTTTACAATGATTAGGTCTGCTTACTTTTGTTAAAGGACTTTTAAGTGTTGCATGGATAAAATGAACTATGAATGATCGTAGCCAATCTTATATTTAAAAAAAAAAATAACTATAGAAACGAAAATATCAACATGATTGAGTTTCAAAAAATACGCATTTCACTCATTTCGTTACTGCCAGTGAGATTGGAATAGGAAACTACATTATTTCTTTTTAAAAGAAATTTATCATAAATACAATGAATCATAAAAGAAATCGCAGGTAACCCAGAAATCGTTCAGCCAGTTTAACCCAAAAGGAATGTTTGATATTAAACCAAGACGTAAAAATAACCAAAAATATTATTGAAAATAAGCAAACAAATAAAATTTTTATTTTATCCATTTAAGGTACGAATATTTACAAAATTCAATGATAATAATCAGCAATAACAAATATGTTAAAGCCGACTTTAAGCAGTAAAAGTCGAGATAATTCTTACTTTAGTTTAAAGAAAAATACCCCCTTTCCGTAGTGTAAAAGTCGACTTTTACACTAACCGAGCTTTAAATTTGATTGTAAAACAGTACCAAAAATAAAATCAGTTTTAAAGTTGGCTTTAGTGTTAAAGTCGCCTTTAAATGAGAATGTAAAACCGGCCATTTATCTAATAAATATTTTCTTCTTTAATACAGAAGCTAATTTGTTCATTTAGTGAAAAGGGTTTCATTGCTCGTAGTGATCCGGTTGATCATAATGATTCTTTAAGTTCGCATAGAAATAGATTTAAGCACATTTTCGAGTACAATTATATTTTTGATTTTTATATTTCATTATTATTTTCATGTATTTTTACATGATTAGATATTGCTGAAAATATTTCAATTACAGACAAGGAGAACATTTCGGTTGTACTACCTTGTTTTAAGTTACGTAAATCTTTAATTAAACTTGTTTCATTATACTTTTAATTTCAAATGTTATCGAGTGCCTGTGAAACATTATTAGTGTATGGCGGATTTTTATCCGTATTTAAACATACACCAATATTCATGTTCACTCAATGTTCAGCTTTGGCTGATACTTGAACACTCGATGTACTTTGGCAAATGGCCAATTCATTATGTTAATTAAAATTGGCATAGTGTTTGAAAAATTACCAAACTGGATCGGCTGGGAATCGAACCCGGATCTCTTGGTTACCAGCCAAGCGCCTTACCAACTAGGCCACCGATCACTTGTTCGAGTGCCACTCCAATTCAGTAATCAATCAAACACAACCTCTCTCTAATGCGAGACGCAGTTTTATACTTTTAATTTCAAATGTTATCGAGTGCCTGTGAAACATTATTAGTGTATGGCGGATTTTTATCCGTATTTAAACATACACCAATATTCATGTTCACTCAATGTTCAGCTTTGGCTGATACTTGAACACTCGATGTACTTTGGCAAATGGCCAATTCATTATGTTAATTAAAATTGACATAGTGTTTGAAAAATTACCAAACTGGATCGGCTGGGAATCGAACCCGGATCTCTTGGTTACCAGCCAAGCGCCTTACCAACTAGGCCACCGATCACTTGTTCGAGTGCCACTCCAATTCAGTAATTAATGTTTGGTAATTTTTCAAACACTATGTCAATTTTAATTAACATAATGAATTGGCCATTTGCCAAAGTACATCGAGTGTTCAAGTATCAGCCAAAGCTGAACATTGAGTGAACATGAATATTGGTGTATGTTTAAATACGGATAAAAATCCGCCATACACTAATAATGTTTCACAGGCACTCGATAACATTTGAAATTAAAAGTATAAAACTGCGTCTCGCATTAGAGAGAGGTTGTGTTTGATTGATTACTGAATTGGAGTGGCACTCGAACAAGTGATCGGTGGCCTAGTTGGTAAGGCGCTTGGCTGGTAACCAAGAGATCCGGGTTCGATTCCCAGCCGATCCAGTTTGGTAATTTTTCAAAC
This sequence comes from Brachynemurus nebulosus, assembly GCA_035578155.1. NCBI lineage: Eukaryota > Metazoa > Arthropoda > Insecta > Neuroptera > Myrmeleontidae > Brachynemurus > Brachynemurus nebulosus. The sequence continues at coordinate 75,255,462 of JAPWDM010000001.1, read as the reverse complement.
ACTATGTCAATTTTAATTGTTTCATTATATTTATCTGAGGTGCATAATTAAATTATTTTTTATTTGATTCCATTCGATGAGAGTTACATACATATTAAGAATTTCATTGGCTTGACTAACGCCTTGATTTCGAATAGCGCCTAAAATAATTTTTTCGTAAGGTGTACAATCAGTATTTGGAATAAGTGATAATATTTCTTCAACATTGTTATTAAAATCATATAGCAATCTTTAATTGCCATCAAAATTAGATCAATATTTAATTACATCACGGATGTGTAATAATTCCATTCCTGTTATTTCCATCAAATATAAAAAATCACGGATTTTCAGATCAGTTCAATGAGACACATCGAAAAACTTCTCTCATTGAGAATTGAGTGAAAAACTTCCAATTTTGATTACATTAGATGAGCTTAACATAGATTAAAATTGCTCTTGCACTTCTTTCATTTTTATTTATTAAACAATATAAAGATTATATGAGAAGGGGTATAAAATGCAACTAGTTTTTTTATTGGCATTTTTACTTTTTAAAATTCAAACTAATTCCACGAAAACTTTACAAAAAATTACTTAAAATAGTGTGGCCAGTGATATTTAGAGAAGGTAAGAAATTTTTAAAACGACCGAATTATTAATTATATAAAAGATGGAGTATCTCGCAAAGCCATCACATCCTTACCTGCACACACGTGTAGGACAAATATATAACGCCTGCTTGGTCACACTAACGTCAGAACATTTTGATCCAGTTAAAATTTAGCATCACGAACTCTTACATTAACATTTTCTTTTATTTAATTGTTTTTAATTTTGTTTGTTTGTTTTCTAGTTTTGAAGAAATTAATATTTAAAGCATCATCTACTTATCTTTCCATTGACGCTATATCTTCTGATGCGTTCTTCAACAATTATCATAATGTTTTTACTTTAAATTTTCAACATCTTGGTGTCATTCTTGACATGAATTGTCCAAATGCAACCGATATTGTATATTTTGTAAGTTATTCTAAAGTTGTTTATAACGAATATATATATATATATATATATATATATATATATATATATATATATATATATATATATAAGGGTGATTAAAAAAAATGTTTTCAAACTGGTTTAATAGTTGCAATTACCTGAAAGAAAAATCCTCAGAGCTCATAATATCAATTTTTTGTTAAAGTAACAACTTTTTTGTTTTCCATATGAATAAAATGGTAAGGAATACTGTACTTTACATTTCTGCCTATATCGCGTAAAGAAAATATCTGACACAATGAGTCCATTCAAAAGGAAGAGTTCATTCAAAAGAGCATAAAATTTTCTATAAAAAAGCTCCTATACATTTCTTTCGTAAAAATAACGCTTCGTCAGTTTATTAGCTTCCGAAGTATAGTTTACCATGTTATTCTGATGGAAAACAAAAAAGTTCAATTAGCCACCAATCACCTAATATATTTACGAGATGTGTTCAAAAAGTAAGGTGACTTTATGTTTTTATCAAAGACCTTTTATTTATTCATCAATATTCATGTTGTTCCCTTTAAATTAATCCCCCTAAGATACAATACACTTGTGCCAACGCATTTTCTAATCCTCGAAGCACTTCTGATATGCATTTTTCTGATAGCCTTGAGTTCTTCCGGCGATACAGTTTTTATCTCCTTAATCGTTGCAAATCTCCATTCTTTCATGGGTTTCTTCAGTCTTGGGAAGAGAAAAAAGTCGCAGGGGGCTAAGTCCGGTGAACATGGTAGCTGAGGCATGAGTATGGTGATATTTTCGGGCAAAAAATCACGCACAAGCAACGATAAGGGAGCAAGTGCTTATCGTGATGATAAAGCCATGAATTGTTTTCCCACAATTCCGAACATTTTTTTTTCGTATCGCTTGTTGCTAACGGTGTATGACTTCAAGTTAATACTCAGCAGCTTCTCTAATGGTGATTCGACGATTTCCTAATACCATTTTCTTCACTTTTTCAACGTTTTCATCAGTTCATGACGTGCTGGGGCGTCCAGAGCGAGTTTCGTCATTGACATCTTCTCGGCCTTCTTGGAAGAGCTTGTAATACTTATAAACATTTTTTTTACTCAGAGTAGACTCACCGTATACCACTGTTAACATTTGGAGTATTTTGTAGCACTTAATTTCATTTGTCACACAAAATTTGATGCAAATCCTTTGATCCATTTTTTTCAACAGCAGAAAATCGCCGAGCATACCAAACACTTCTAACCTTTATGCCTCTCACAAATGAACAAAAAATATTATATAGCTGAAACTGTGAACATATGTTCGGGACGAGTGTACTTCCGCAACAAAATAAAAAAATCGAAAAACGAATGTACGTAGTCCGAGAAATTTGAAAAGTCACCTTACTTTTTGAACACACCTCGTATATATATATATATATATATATATATATATATATATATATATATATATATATATATATATATAAGATATATATATATATATATATATATAAGATATATATATATATATATATATATATATATATATATATATATATATATATATATATATATATATATATATATTAGGGTGGCGCAAAAAAACCATCTATTTTTCTTTTTTTTGTCTCATAGGAAAAAAAGTTAATTTAGCTCGGTTTAAGAATGCTCACCAAAAATTAGCTCGATAAAAAATTTTTTAGGGGTCGCTCAAAACTTTTTAAAATTTGAAAATGGGCCAAAAATCGATTTTTGATTTTTATCAAATTTTTTTTCTCATGCCTGCATATGTTTGTACATTGAATAATAAAAAATTCCTCCAAATTTTAACTCAAAAAATTGATAATAAAAGGTCGCTCAAGAGTTCTGAAAGTTTTTCAAGTTAAAAATTTAATATTTTTTAGCGCCCCTAAAAAATATTAAATATTTTGACTTTAAAATCCTGAGTGACCTTTTGTTATCAATTTTTTGAGTTAACATTTGGAGGAATTTTTTATTATTCAATGTACAAACATATGCAGGGATGAGAAAAAAAGTTTGATGAAAAACAAAAATCAATTTTTGGCCCATTTTTAAATTTTAAAAAGTTTTGAGCGACCCTTAAAAAATTTTTTATCGAGCTAATTTTTGGTGAACACTCTTAAATCGAGTTAAATTAACTTTTTTTCCTATGAGACAAAAAAAAGAAAAATATGTGGTTTTTTTGCGCCACCCTAATATATATATATATAACGTTAGTATAGTTAGTTATTGTATTACTTTTATTTTAGTGTTCAGTTAACAACATGTTTAACATTTCGTACCACTGGCTAATTTTCGACGGTAAAAATAAAGCACCTGACGTATTTAAGAGTCTACAGTTGGAAATTGAAAGCGATGTTATTATTACATACAAGGTACTTAGATATTAAAGTTGATCAAAACTCAATGCTTGATTACTGTCTACTTGACTTTATCATACTCTAAAAAAAATTGAGTGATTTGATTATCAGAGTACACAATATAATAATATATACTCAAACATAATATGTATTCATCTTCCAAGACTTAAATTATGATTAATTTGCGGTTTTAAAAGATTTGCAAGTATGTGTATCTATCATTTATTATCATTTCATATTATTGTGATAATAGGATATTACGTGATTGAGGTTGTAAGTTGCATATTATATATTCGAATATAATGTGATCAGAGCTATGTATTCATCTTCCAAGGCTTAAATTATGATTAAATTGCGGTTTTAAAAGATTTGCAAGTATGTCTATAATTTATTATCATTTTATATTATTGCGATAATAGTATATTACGTGATTGAGGTTGTAAGTTGCATATTACACACGAGCGAAAAAGTTACGCAAGAGCCGCGTAGCGGCGAGTACGTAATTGCGCCAGTACCTGGTTACGTACTATATTTTGTCTACGACTGACATGAAATTCACAACAAATAATATAAATTGATACAAATAGAATACATTAAAATTGTGTAGAACTTGAATTACCAATAAATGTATACATTCAGCTGCTAGGTAAAATTTTTATACAAATTTTAATATACAATATAAAAATATGTCATTTTGCGCATACATGTGTATAAAGTGCAATTTTCTGTACAGATGTATGTAAAACATAGCTTACCTAGATGGTATTTTGTACCATAAACAAACAATTTCATGGTAGTCGTAAATAAAATATTTTTTTTTTTTTTTTATAATTAAAAGTTACAACATTATAATTGCCTGTAAAAGAAAGTATCTGCTTTTTATCACGCATGAAAAAGTACGTAAACAAACCTATACATATAATAAAATGTAACAAGACCATTTTTGTACACGGAATATTTTTTGAAAATTGTACTGGTACTGTAAATAGTTATCGATGTAGATATCAAAACAGCGATTTTTAAAATTTTTGTCTGTCTGTTCACGCATCACGCAAAAACTATTGGACGGATTTTAATGAAATTTGGTATGATGATAACTTATTACCTGGCAGCCATTCTTTTGAAACATACCCTTTGCAGTAAAAAGGTTGCATACTACTTCGTTCCCGCGGTCAGATTTTAATCTTATTTTGAAAAAGGGTCGTAGGTTAGTTCGCTCCTGACTTGTTATCTATTGACAGGTAAAATTAATTACTAAAAATATTCAAACTGATACATATACAGCCATTCTTTAGTTACGGACATGACATTTTCACGCAAATTTACACGCCTTCTCATAAGGAAAAAAAATAGAAGTTATTGTTTTCTTATAAATTTTCAATACTAAGCAGATAGACAAATGTGTACACAATATTTGTACTGAATATAAAATACATGACATTATTAGTTTTAATGCTAGAGATATGTTACGGACGCGACAAAAAGGTACTTTTTTGTCACGTCCGTAACACAAACTTTATTAGCTCTAGCATTAAAACTAATAATGTTATGTATTTTATATTCAGTACAAATATTGTGTACACATTTGTCTATCTGCTTAGTATTGAAAATTTATAAGAAAACAATAACTTCTATTTTTTTTCTTATGAGAAGGCGTGTAAAGTGCGAGAAAATGTCATGTCCGTAGCAAAAGAATGGCTGCTGGGTCAACATCTAGGATACTTTTTATTCCGGAAAAATTTCTCATTCCCACGGGAAAATAGGGAAACCATTCTGAGCATGTGCACACATTATGCAAAAACTATTGGGTGGATTTTGATAAAATTTGGTGTGGCGATAACTTATCACCTGAGTCAACATCTAAGATACTTTTTACTCCGGGAAAATGTCTGATTCCCACGCAAAAATGGAAAAACCATTCTGAGCATATGCACACATTACACAAAAACTATTGAACGGATTGTGATGAAAGGGTATAGCCGGATAAGTATAGGTGAATCGGCCCCGGAAGCGAATTATTTTAATAACTATATTGGCGGTATGGTAAGGCTGTAAGTAATTTATATCTACAATTCTGGCGGCCAAAACTGAGTAGTTATGGAGATAATTAAAAAAAATTAAAAAATTCCAAAAATTTTTTTCTTGGTAACTACTCAACATAGGAAAAGAATTCCAAATCCAGATGAAGGCAAACACCCTCAAGAATATTAGACATATTTATTATCGTGTCAGTCCTCGTTATTAAGGATAATAGCAAGGATAATATCCAATTCAATGTTGTTTTTATGGGGTTCCAATTGAGCGACCACTTTAAAAAAAATTCAGTAACTGTGCCCTAGTGCACTTAATTATTGCTCGAAGTTTCATCAAAATTCAAAGGGTACAACATGGTAAAAAAAAAATATTTTTCATTTCTAATCTGCTGAACCGCCCCTCCAGTGGGTCCGACCCTGGAATCATATACATCAATCGAAAGTACTTTAAAAATAAAGTGTTGTGTCTCCTAAAATGTTTTTTCCTATCTCCTATAGTTTTCGAGATAATCAAGAATAATCGAAAGAGGTATACTAAGATATAGGCTATCTGCCCCTGATAGAAAGTTCCAGTAGTAAGTGTATTATCGTTTATGTGACACTGCGGGTACTTCATATGTATAACTTTCCTAGATCAAAACAAACCCATTGTAGAAATATAATAGAAAATTTTCAAAAAATGTGGTCTAGTAGGCTTTTTTAACATGTAGAATACAATGCTCATTGAAATTTAATATTCTACATGTTAAAAAATCCTATTACAGCACATTTTTTGAAAATTTTCTATTATATTTCTACAATGGTTTTGTTTTGATCTAGGAAAGTTACACATATGAAGTACCTGCAGTGTCACATAAACGATAATACAGTTACTACTGGGACTTTCTATCAGGGGCAGATAGCCTATATCTTAGTATACCTCTTTCGATTATTCTTGATTATCTCGAAAACTATAGGAGATAGGAAAAAACACTTTATAAGACACAACACTTTATTTTTAAAGTACTTTCGATTGATGTATATAATTCCAGGGTCGGACCCACTAGAGGGGCGGTTCAGCAGATTAGAAATGAAAAATATTTTTTTTTACCATGTTGTACCCTTTGAATTTTGATGAAACTTCGTGCAGTAATTAAGTGCATTAGGGCACAGTTACTGAATTTTTTTTAAAATGGTCGCTCAATTGGAACCCTATAAAAACAACATTGAATTGGATATTATCCTTGTTATTATCCTTAATAATGAGGACTGATACAATAATAAATATGTCTAATATTCTTGAGGGTGTTTGCCTTCATGTGGATTTGGAATTTTTTCCCTATGTTGAGTAGTTACCAAGAAAAAAATTTTTGGAATTTTTTAAATTTTTTTAATTATCTCCATAATTACTCAGTTTTGGCCGCCAAAATTGTAGATATCAATTACTTACAGCCTTACCATACCGCCAATATAGTTATTAAAATAATTCGCTTCCGGGGCCGATTCACCTATACTTATCCGACTATACCCTTTGGTATGGTGATAAGTTACTGCTTGGGTCAACATCCAAGATACTCTTTACTCCGGGAAAATAATAACAGCAATATTTTCTAGTTATAGGAGCTGGGCATCTTATCTATGTTATCTATATACTTACACCACATCAAAGTTCATTAAAATCAAAAGGGTACTTTTTGAGTTATAATAAGTAATTTATTATTCAATCAATGATTAAACACTTAATGATGTATTTGGAGTTTGCTTTGTGTAACATATGAAGAGATTATTTTTTATCTTACTCATTCTGTGGTGTTTGCAAACAAAACTTAAGGTTTGACACATATTACGTGTGATTTGGGTCTCTGTATTGATTGTTGTAATATTCGCTTGTAATAGCTTTTAACATTTACTCAAATAATTCCAGTAGTTGCATTAAGTATCTAATGAGTAGGTAATTACTGTAAAATCCGAATTTCAGATTGTATTGGCTTAGTACAAATTTAGACTAGTCTTCTCCGGGTTTTGATTTAAGATTATGCTAAGGAAAACTTAAAGATTTTGATTTAAGATTATGATCTAAGTAATATTGTCGCAATTAACTGTCCGAATGGTAAAATCGAACGGTAGAATACTTTGCTCATGTTTCAAGTGCGAAATATTATTTAGGATATGCGAGATATTTATCCCGCATTTTACAACCAGCTGAAATTTTATCAAAAATATTTTAAATTATTCGATTAATATGCTTATAAATGAAAATAGATGACAGTGATTGAAATTATCAATAGGTAAAAAAAAATACACAGCTCCTATAATTAGAAAATATTACTGTTATTACCTACTATACATTTGATAGGTCAACTATTATTCAAAAAGTGCATTCTATTATGATGAGCTTTGGTGTAGCATAAGCAGATAGGCTAAACAATATACTATATTTTTTTGAACAGTGTAAGTATACCGGAAATTTACCAAAAAATTAAAAAAATTTTTATGCAGTTATTTTTAAACACTCTTTTCTACGGTTAGTACATATCAGATACTCAATAAATTATTTATTACTCAGAAAGCGCATCTTTGATTTTGATGAAATTTGGTGTGCTGTAAGTACATAAGGTAAATAATTATATTTTTTATGCAATTATTTTGAACTTTAGAATTTAGGGAAAAATGTCAAAGAAATACATAATATAGTCCCAAGTATAACCTAAATTTTGGCGACAGTTTTATTTTCCTAGGTGTTATAGTTTTTGAGGAAATTGAGTTTGAAAAATTATAGTACTCCCACATATTTTAGTTAATATCTCAAGGACAAATCAAGGTTAAGGATCAATGGCCCTATATTTGGTACTTGGGGTACCAATGTTACTACATATATTATTATAGACATCGGCTATGGGGGCCATTTCTCTATGCTTATCTTGCTATACACTTTGATGTAATATTTTCATTTTAAAAATATTTATGTCTTGCTATTCTACAAAGACACATAGGTTCCGTAATATTCCGTATTTAATAATTATGGAAAAACTACATTGTAAAATGTTAAAGTATTTAAAAAAAATGTAAAGTAAAATTAACTTCCTTCAAGGTTTCTAAATCATGGATATTAACGGATATGTACAATCCTGGAAAACTTTATGGTGGGAAATTGAAAAGTATCTACTACGGAAAATGGAACAGATATAACAATTTTCAAATAAATGACATCAGGAGTATATACGAAAGGCGTCGGGACACTGGAGGTTTAAAGCTGCGCACGGTTTATGTGGTAAAATTTTTTAATTGTTTGATTATAATTATTTTTTTTAACCCTTATGTGAGTTCTTCAATTTCAAATATTTATCGAGTGCTTGTGAAACATTACTACGTATGATAAACTTTTGTTTGCATTTAAACACACGCAGTATTCATATGTTCACTTATCGTTCAGCTAAACTTAAACTTTAAGCACTCGACCTCCTTGGTTATGGTCATTAAATGCAAATAAAAGTTTGTCATATGTAGTAATGTTTGTGATTTTTAATTTACTTATATGAGTGATAAAAAAACGCTTTCATAGATGTGACGAGGTACCCTGGTATTTTCATAGATGTATATAATTTAGGTTTACCTGCCCCTCAATTTACGCGATACTTTTTTACGCGAGTATTTGCTTTACGCGGCAAATTTATCTCAATTTACGCAGAACTTTTTGTACGCGAAACTGCTTCCAGTAAATACATGGCACAATGAATATCCAAAGTCTGTGATAATTCTGTACAATTCGTATAGGTAATTATTAGTAGTTTTTATAGCAAATGCTGGTACCCAAATTTCGTAAGTGGTGTATATTACCTAATAAAATTGCTAATATGTCAGTACCTGACGCTTTTATTAATATTTTTTTAATTTAATGAACACTTGTTTACATAAAAAATTATTCTCGTATCCGCTTTGTCGCGAAAACAGATAAAATCATCCTCTTGAGTTTTTTCAACTATTGATTGTGAGTGATTACTGATTTGAAACAAATAAAAAGCACTGTTCTTCTACTGTTATATACACTTTTTTGTATTTTAATTCCATTAAATTTTGCGCTTAATTGTCAGCTAAAAAACTGACAAAATCCTTTTTAAATTTGGGAGTTTTCAAATTTTTGTAAAAATTACTAGGTTACATTGTGTTGGACCAATTATTTCATTGTTTTATCAAAGTGGCTTTATCAGTTTTGTGCATTTCGCCTGTGGAAAGGCATAATGCAGGCGGAGCTGATGATAGCGGATAAGACAAACACAATTCCATATCAATTTTCTTTATTTGTTTATCTTGATTTTTTTAGTGCTTTTTCACACATTCGGAAGCAAAATTATTTATTTTATCTTAATAGGCTGTTCAAAGTTAGTCGTTCAAACGAATTTTCAGAACATTCTCATGTGCATATTGTTCTTTTTGTGACTTGCCTACTGTTACGACTACTGAGGGATGACGGTCAGTAGCGTGTTGAGCGTAGAGGGTTCGAACTCTACGAAACTCAAAATTAATAGTTTCGAGATGTACCCTCGTGTCGGACGGTAGGAAGACGTTCCAGGATTAATGAATAAAACATAAGACACCCACGTTTACACTTAATCTACAATTTATTAATAACTAAGGTTTTACATCCCCGATTATATTCCCATAATCCATAATACGGGTTCAAGAGACCCAAAATTTATTTATATACACATATGATTACAATAAAGGAAATAACTATAACGACTGTATAACGACTTACTCCGAAGTTTCCATGCTTTTCTCAATCCAGTCACTTTGCTTATTCTTGTTCCTTGGTGACACAACACTTTTTCCCTTCAGTCACTACAGTCACTTGCCAACACCACACTCTGTTTCCAACTGTATTCCATTGTCCCTAATTTTTGGTCAACGACTTGTTTGAATGCAACGATTTTTGCTGATTCCATCGATTTGTAATTATTACATTAATTTCTTCATTAATTGCGTTAATCGTTGCAGTCAAACTTGTCTATGTTGGAATACAGTTAGACCCTTCACAACACTACACTGATAACATTTAACAAAAAATTTGATGTTTGTTCAGGGGTTGTTCCCCCAGTGATTGTATTAAATAGTTGTCTGTATTAGTATGATAAGTGGGGTTAAAGAAATTTATATTTTAAAGAAATTTATATTTTTTTGTTTTATTTAATGTATCCAAAAATGTTTTTCTGTCCTTAAAAGCTCAATTATTTTCTAATTCCTGAGTAATATTGTCTTTATTGAGACGGTTGATTGTTTCAGGTAATTTAGAAATTATGGTTGTATGTAAACTATGACCCAGAGTTCAGCGCTGCTAAATTTTAAAATGCTACAGATAATATAGGATGATTTTTTTTACATCTGTTAAAATGCTTAGTTGTTATAAACTCATTAACTGAACTTGGTGCTAAGACTTCAGACTATACTAATATCTCAGTAATACCACAAGAATTTGTCTATTTCCCTAATGCTTTGAGAAAAGTCATTTGAATGTGGTTGAAGTTCCTAAATTGATAAAAATATTGCCAAATGTAAAGGGCGCTACACAGTTAACTGACAGTTTTCACTGAACAGTCAAAAAGGACAGAGGAAACTGATCGTGTGTAGGCTGAAAACTTACAGTTTTTTAACTATCAGTTAAAACTGATGAAATATTTCACCACATATTTTCTTAACTGAACTGCCGGAACTGATGTGGTGAAATAGCATTTCGCATAACCGTATCATTTTTTTAATGAGAGGAGACACTAAAGAGAGTAGATTGATGTAGGTTTTTTTATTCATTCTGAGACAGTTGTGTCAATCCTTTGGAAAAATTCTCATTTCGGTTAATAAGTGTACATGGGAATAAATATTCCTCTTTTAACCACTCTTTACGCCACTCTGCGTTTTTTTTTTATTCTTCAAGACTAATTATAAACTAAGTACGGCTAAAAAGTATCATCGTCCAATGACATTTTGTAAAGAACTGATGTATGTCTTCAGTTTTTTAATATGAACGTGTGTAGGCACAGGGACGTCAGTTTTAACTGACAGTGACAATTGTCGGTTAAAACTGATCGTGTGTAGCGGCCGTAAGGCTGCTGTTCATTTGAATTTAAAGAGCCGTCTTTGTTATTGCCAAGTCATATGTTACTATTACATACTCGATTTTGACGACATTCCTCAGCGATTCATACAGCGAACTTCCCACATAGGTGTTCAATTGATAAAAGAGAGAGAAATACTGTACAAATTAAATTTCTGATTAGAACATTTTTCTTACAAGTAAAGGTCCCGAGGTCGGACCTATCGATTCGATACAGTCACACCCTAGTTAACTATCCCTAGACTTAATATTAAGACATTGAGCAAAAACAGGCCAATTAGATTTTTTGACGTAGATTTCAAATCTGTAAGCAAAATTCTTATATTCTTTATTTTTCACCCCGTTTTTGTAAAATTAACACCCAAATTTTAACACCCAACCACCCTTGTTTGAACAAATTGCATATTAATAGATAGCTCTTATAAAAGAGCAATATCGCCAATTTAAACTTTTGCTCTATCTCTTACTGTTGTCGAGATATTTGAAAAATTAAATTTTTATTACAATTTTTGAAGGACGATTTCACTCCTTCAAACCGTTTTTCCGCAGATAAAAAAAATACGTGTTGCTTATTTTTTAGTGTTCTGCAACATATTTAAGTTTCATCAAAATCGATAGGTCCGGCCTCGGAACCTTTACTTGTTGGTTTCTACATTTTCTTGTAAAATTTTATTAGTATACTCTAATAATCGTAGCAAAATCAAAGCTCGGGGTTTATTAATATAACACGGGGGATTTCTTCAAATTGTCGTCTTTTCTGTTCTGATTTGCAAGCTAGGGTATCGCTTTGGGCCTCAAACGCTGACGGTTCTTTTTTAAAACCACTCTCACTACATTCTTAAGTTACGACTTGATGATACGAACTGATAAATTATGGCAACTGTATCATTAAAAGTATCTTTTCAGCAAGTGTGTCTAACAATTACCGAAAGCGACGCGTGTACTTTGTCCATTCTGAATTTTGATACCATCAGGAACAAGTTTATAATTCTTATAGGCTTTTAACCGTATTATACGATACGATAAATATAGCTATATTTATTTAATATTTTCAGAGCTTTCTTGCTGTTGGTTAGAGACTTTAAAATTAACTTTAACATCATATGTTTCATCGGCTTGACTCGACCATTTGAAATGATAGGTATATACTATATCTTGACATGTCGTTTCAATTTGTATCTTATCGTTGTCTACGTCTACCGAGACCTAGAATAATATTTGAAATAAACTCATATAATCATTCGCGTATTTTACATTCTTCTTTTATAGTGTCTTCTAGTGTTATTTTATTTTAATTCTTTTTTTCAATATGTTTTATAGAGCAGCGAAGAGCAAATTCTATCTCTTTTACATTAGAGAGTTGCGCTGTTTTTGATATTAATCATATATTAATTTGTCTAAATTCATACCTACTTTATTTTTTCGTAAACTTGTTAATTACCGTTATTACTATGTCGTCCCCGTACATAGATAGTATTTTATCTTTTGTAAATATTCTGGGCGATAATTTTGAAAATCTGATTGACACGAACTATTTGAAGCTCATTCTAACAAAAGAGCCACATGCAGGTTAAATATGTCGGTAAAATAGTATACATTTTCCTTAGAATTATCTTGTCTCATAGTAGAAGTTAACTTATCAAAAGTCTGTGTGATTATGCAGTAATTTAATTAACTAATTTATGATAAATTAGTTAGGTAAAGGTTCCTCTTTTCTTTTGCCATAGCGACGCTGTACGAAGAGTGGTGAAACATCACAATACCATGTATTATATTTGTATTTGCTTCAGAAGTATGTAATAATGAATAATTTTTTTTTTTTTTTTTTGTAATTTAATTTATATATTTAGCGATATGCTAAATATATACCCGTGTCAATCTCATGAATCAACTCATTATCCTATAATATGTCAACCATTTTTTTTAAATTGTCATAATTTGGTGTTCGGCAAACACATGGAAGCTCAAAATGATTACTTAAATTTTTTGATTCACATTATAAAAAGTACATAATATTTTACTACAGCTTGATATAACTGATCTCAGTGAACTTTTTTTTCCACACCCTTCGTTGTCAACTTTTCTCTGCTCATAGTGCTCATCCACTTGAAACTAAAATAACTAAAATAAAAGAAATTTGTAATTAATTTATATTTTTATTAATTATCCATTAATTTATAATGTGAAGCCGCTTAAAGCGCTTTAAATAATTTTTTCTATCAAACGCAGTCCTTAATTTTTTCAAATTATTTGGCAATGTTACGAAGTACCCCCTTAGGTCATATTAATCACAGAAAACATTAGACCACAAAAAGGGAAACGAAACGTTAACCTTAAATACGTCAAAATAAAAAAAAATAAAAAATAAAAAAATAAAAAACATTGTAAAAGGATATTTTCAATAGCGGCAGATTTAAATACGAATCACAGTAGTCCAGCTGACTGTCTTTTTATCGCGTCTGTCACAGTAGTCCAGCTGACTGAATTTTCGAAGTCGATTTTCGAAGTTTCAGTAAGGAAATAAGAATTTTGTTGCAGAGGGGTTAAGTCGGTTGGTCGGTCGATTCTATGCAGACCTGACCGACTAAGACCTGGACGAAGACGTAGACGACTATATGATACTGCAAGACATTAACTTACTAACTGACGTACCGCCCGCGTTCACGAAGCTTGACACTTATCAGCAGCAAGATGACGATTGCCGGCTCATTCTCCGCAAATTACAAGGCGACGAGAATGCCACAGGCTACGCAATCGCTTGGAACCTGTTGGTAGGTAAAAGTGGTAAGCGGAACCGAACGCGAGTGGTCTGCCCCAAGTCTATCCGCACGTTGGTAATGTATTATTATCATAACACCCTCGGCAATAATAATTGCGGCATTACAGTGACATACAGGACGATCGCGCAAAGGTTTTGGTGGCAAGGGATGTTTAAGGACATACAGCAGTACGTCTGCATTTGCGACGTTTGTCAAGAGTGCAAACCATCAGGCACACGTCTAAGAGCCCCAACGGCCTCAACGGTTTCGGAAGGAACCTGGAACAAAATTTATGTTGATTACATCGGATCATTGACAACCGCCAGCACCGGGCAGCGATTTTGCTTCGTCGTCATCGACGGCTACAGCAAGTTGCAAGTTTGTGGAATTGTATTCCACCAAAAGGATGACCGCACGAGTTACGGTCGAGAGGATGGTCGACCTATTCATCCGATATGGATGTAGTTATTTCGGACAGCAGCCCGTGTTTCAGAAGTTCCATATATAAGAGTTTCCTAGTCCAATGGGGAGTGCGACCGGTCTACACCAGCCGCTACAAACCGTCAGGTAAGATAAGTGAACGGGTAAACAGGGACATACGCGCCGGGATGACAGTTTTACTACGGACTCATTCAGCCGCACATAAAGAATGGGTAAAGTTTATACCGTTCATCAAGATGGCACATAACGGTCATCATCACGAATTCATCAACGGTACACCGGCCGAATTCTTCCTTGATCGCCCAATACACCACCCACTGGACCTACAATGGGACTTGGACCGAGTGCTACCGGACGAGAAGCGATTCACCCAAGAAGTAAAAACGGCCTTGAAGAAGGTTCATCTAAAGGCAAGGAAGTATTACGACGCCAAGAAGCCAGACAGACATCAGTTTCGCGTCGGACAACTCGTATTATATAGGGTAAGACCAGATAATACTGATCCCAATATTACCAGCAAATTTTTGCCTAGGTGGATTCGCAAGAAAATCGTTCGATTTACCAGTCCTGTCTCGGTAGTACTCGAAGATGAGGAGACCGGAGCCCGTATTAAAGCCCATATCGAGGATCTGAAACCGTTTCATCAGCGGGAGCCCCACCAGACCGAACCCGTGCTTAACACCGCCGCCGTCGATCACACTGTCACCACCAACAACTTCATCGCCGCAGCCCCACAGTACTGTTGTGTTACTGTAAAAAAAGAACGCTCGTTAAACCATTGGATCTGACTACTAGATAATGAACCAGTTAAAAATTTATAGATGTAAAAAAAAGAATGTAAAGGTTACGGTTCGTTCCCCTTTTTTCTGAAGTAGGGGGAGGTTGTTACGAAGTGCCCCCTTAGCTCATATTAATCACAGAAAACATTACACCCCAAAAAGGGAAACGAAACGTTAACCTTAAATACGTCAAAAAAAAAAAAAATAAAAAAATAAAAAAAAAAAACGAAAAAAAAAACGTTTATAAAAGGATATTTTCAATAGCGGCAGATTTAAATACGAATCACAGTAGTCCAGCTGATTGTCGATTTCGTCACGCGTCCAGCTATGTGCGGTTGACGTGTATTGATAAGGTAGGGGAAAAGATGAAAATTCTTAGAATCGCTCTTTTCTGGGTATTCTCATCGAGCACGTTCCTCTCTTCTACTTTCTAATTTCTCTCTTGATTTTCCATAATTTACATAGTGTTAATCAATCATTGTTGAACTTCCATTGTGGTGCGAGAGAAATCACATAACAACAGGTATGTAATTTTTAAATTCACCAGCAATCTGAAAATATTCGAGACAATCAGGATGAATTTTCTATTTTGCTACACATTTTAATTGAAATTTCCTTACCTTTTTATTTGTTTCACTAATTTGAGGGTGTCAACCGCCGTTTGTTCCATTTAATTACACGTGATCTATTAATACCGCTACGAAAATATCCTTACTTCCAATTTAAGTTTCACGCCTAGTGGATCAGTTTCAAATCGGATAATTTATTTAAGTTCATAGTTCGTCCGTACTCATTTGTTCATAACCATTCAAATTTTTCTACAATCTGATATTTTACTTTTTGAGTGATTAATTTGGCAATTAATTAATTCAGTCAGCCATTTTGATTATTGAAAAGGTATAGATTCCATTGTTCAGATCGACAAAATGGTAAATCTATTTCTTGTTCTTTTTAATTGTTATCATTTTTAGGATTTTGTATTTATTTAATTGTTTTTGTCATAATATCAATATATGTGATTTTGTTAGTTAGGAAAAAAACTGTTCTTAATTAACCAACAATCACTTTCAGATACCGATAAAAAAAAAATCAATAACGGTTCTTAATTATTTCAAGTACCTTAATTCCGGGATCAAACACACTACCGAGACGCCATAGTTTCACCGATATTTTCATATTCAATAATTTTGCAAATACATTTACCGCTAATAAAACCATTATTTTAATAAAACTTGTAAATTCAGGGCAAAAACAGCACGCCATATTTAGATCATTACCATTAGCTCGTGATATTATCAATATCAGATAATCATTTCCATAAATCGTCACCACGAGGCGACACCCCTGACTAACGTAGAAATAAACTGACATTTATAACCATAGGTGTAATTGCTAAGTAGATTATTTTACGAAAATCGTACGATCTACTCTAAGGATCAGTAGACCAAAGTGTCCAGTTTTATAAATTAAAATTTTAAATCGTTTCCACACATTAACATCCTCCGCATGCTCTCGTCCACGATAAACTTCTGCTAAATGTTCCGTTACAGCAATTAAAATGCCAAAAAATGTCTGCGATAATTTGTCTAATTACGGAAATTTATATAGTATTAGTTATGGATTACCGACGATTTTATACTTTTGGGTATGTTTACTTTCTAATTCCCTTAAGTTACGAGGGCGTTCGATGACGGGGATTTCCATACCACTGGCTCTTCGTCTATTATTTAACTAACTTAAATCGGCTTTTATTAATTTTTAAGTTAACTTGGATCTGCAATTCAAGTCGCCATTCGTTAATACTAAAAGTATGTGTTGTTAATTACAGATAAGTGTCAAATTGAAAATTCCAGCTTTAGATTTCCTCTATTCGACAGAAGATATACAGTTTGATCCTGTAATACGGTTCCATTTTCGAATGATAGATAGCTTAAAGTCAATGTATAATATCTCGTAAGTATACATATTCACTTTTTTTGGGGTGGGGGAGAATGCAAATTTTTTTTAAAAATTATATGCAATACCACTTCAGTTAGGATATTTTCTTAATCTTTACAATTTTTAACCTTTGAAATCCTCTTATATAATAACATTTGTACATGCTTTATTTATTTTAATTTATTAGATTTTATTCACTTTAATTTTATAATGTTTTATTACATCTATTTTTGTTCAGGTTACTTTTAATCAACAAACTTCTATAAATCCTGTTTTCATAGTTTGTTATCTTGTTTTCTGCACACCTGCATTTTGCTTACTCGTTCTTCTCGATTTTTTCCATTTCTTAACTGGTTTCATTTCCTAGTTGTGTTGATTTATATATATATATATATATATATATATATATATATATATATATATATATATATATATATATATATATAATATTATATTATAAATAAATAAATAAATAAATAAAATGTAAATTTAAATTTAAATTTAAATAGAAATTTGAGTATAAAAATTTTTTAAGTAAAAAAAATCTGAAACAGAGATATATCTGAAATAGACAAAAGGTATTAGGTAAAAATAAAAATCTTTTTAGTTAGAGCATGAGTATAAAATTTTATTTAAATCTTTGTAATCTCAAGGGATTCTGGGTTCGTGAATGAAGAAGTTCAGACTTAGCATATTACAATAAAATTCATATATTTAACAATTAATCAGTCAGTTCACAGCCATAAATAAAATTGTTTTGGACTTTTGAAACAGTTAACAATAAATTTGATTTTTCAATTTTGTTGTTTGACTAGAGCAAGTAAATAAAAAAAGTAAATAGTTAACATGAAATTTACTAGGTAACACAAAATTTGCTAAATTGCAGTGTAAACGTATCAAAAAAAAAAAAAAAATTAAGAAAATATAAAAGATAAGCACATGCGGGATTAGCCAATTTTATGTAACGTACAAGATAAATTATTACAAAAAGAATTTAAAAAAGTACGCAAGTAGATACAGTAGCCGTCCAAGATAGTCACACAAATGTTCCTCTAGTGACTATCTTGGAAGTCATAGACGTCCGTCAGGTGGGGTAAACGTTTAGTTAACAAAACAAATTGAAATTTTTTCAGCAATATTATTATAAAAAATTATATTCAAGTCAAAGTAGACAGAGAAAGGTACACTACATTTGAAACCAAAATAAGCTTTTTTTACGGAATTCGCCATCTACGTCATAATTACGTCACATATTTGAATTTTTAGAAAAAGACAACATTACAAATATTTATTATTTAAATTAGTATGAATAGTGAGGACATTGGTCCGCACAAACTCGTTCCTAATTTTTTATAGTGTGTTCTAGCACAAACTATGTCGTCAAAAGTATGGCGACATCTTGACCCCCGGGGACGGGGTCCCACACTTTTGACACGGCAGTGAACCACAACATTAAGTACAGTACCGCGTCAAAAGTGTGCCCCCCCTGAGTCAAGGCGTCACTATACTTTTGACGACGTAATGTATACTAGAGCCCACTATAAAAAATGTGTGATATCGTTTGTGCGGATCAGTGTCTTCACTCTAGACTAATATACGTACATAGTTACGTATCACACACGACACAAATTACACGGTAGCTACCTTACAAAGTACCACACAGCAGGTACACGGGGTATGTATGTATGAGTATGCAAGTATTACATTGACGCATATGTGCGTATAGACATGAGTAAACATAGTGTGTGGATGACGTATGTGAATGTCTATTTCACTCGAAGTGTGACTATCTCGGAAGTGACCAGCTTGGACGGCTACTGTAATTTACATTCGTGACCGGTTAAGACTTGACAGACAGTTAGCACATAAGTAAATTTTATGAAAACCCAACAAAAACTAAATTTATTTTATTTTATTTTTTTTTACCAACAACATAAATATTACATTTTAATCAATCTTAAATTTCTTACCTTTGCCAATTAAAACCTGGAGGTTGCACCGAAACAAAAACTTAATTCAAAAATAAATTTTTAACTGACAAGCGGGCACATAAATACACATCAATGCGCGCCAAAACAAATAAACCCACTATACGCTCGATCACAAGGGAATATTGTCGTATATGAACGTAACCGATGTAACACAATATACTGGGTATTCAAAAAGATACCCAATTACTCGGTGTTTAAAAAATTTTACAATTCGGAATTTTAGTAACTTTTTATTTCAAAATCAGGGCTTTTCATTTTAATTAAAACAAAATAATTGTAGGGCACCTAACAATATATATATATATATATATATATATATATATATATATATATATATATATATATATATATATATATATATATATATATAATTAATATATTTAAAACTGACTTTTAATTCAGTTTAAAATATTGAAAGAAGAAAGATGGTTAAATCAATCCAGAGCTAACTCGTAGAAGTATATTACAGTCTTAAATGAAAATTGACAAATTAAATATTTCTCCATAATTATTTCGGATTTTCACAAAGCTAAAATTTATCTACAATTAAACTTATTTCAACCAACATTAAGTTGTGTCGGTGATATAGGCACTTTTGGAGATATAAGCAAACAAATTTTCATTCAATCAACATTCATTCAACATTCTCCAAAAATTCAAGTGCAAATTATTACATACAGCGAAAATTGATAATGTATAAGTTACTGTGAATGTCCGAAATGCAGTGTATCTTAAGATACACTGGTGTATGTTAACAACCACTAAGCTAGCTGGTGAATGACCGTTATTTATTTTTTTCATGATAATTTCGGTCATACACCAGCGAATGTTAACATACACCACGACGACTTGGTTTACGTTCATTATTAGTGAAATTATGGCTAATAATGGTTTAGAAAAACTGATTACTGTTATACAAAAAATTGTTACAATATATAAAATTATTAATAGTCATTTGAGTCTACTCCGAAGATAGTCGACAGACTGAAAACGTGTTAAGTAATAAAATTATTTTAACAGTGAAATTAGACAATTATAACTTTAAGTAGTATTTCAATCTACTTTTTCAATATAACAGTGAGAACCTGGCGCCCGAATTTCGAAAATTTAAAAATAAATTATACAGCTTAGTTGTATTTAGACATGTTTAAAATTTGTAAGCGGTATTCGATAAAGATTTGTTTGTATCCATTTGCAGCTCTTTTCGTTTGTACCTTCGCGTTATCCAAATTATAATTTCATGGATACTACCATAAAGGAGTATATATTATGTTACTGCGAATGTCCGAAATGTGTATCTTAGGATACACTGGTGAATGTTAACAACCACCAAGCTAGCTGGTGAATGACCGTTATTTATTCTCTTGATGACGATTTCGGTCATACACCCACCAGTGGATGTTAACATACACAACGACGACTTGGTTTATGTTTATTATCAGTAAAATTGTGGCTAATAATGGTATAGAAAAACCTGTTACTGTTATACAAAAAATTGTTACAATATATAAAATTATTAACACTAGGAGACCCGAGTACTTTCACAGTAAATTTCTCCGGAAGCCGACAATATTTTTAAAGAAACTTTATACAGGTATTCCCGAAGAACACGGTACTTGAAGAACACGATTTTTAAGTAATACTTTTGAAAAAGGATAAAATACATACATATATATTTGATATAAAGTTATACCGGTGCTCTATGTATACGAATATATCCGTTCCATGTGGATTTGATTTACACGAATACAAATCATGTAAATTGAATCTGCCATTATAAAAAAAAAAAAAACTACTGGAAATAAAAACTATTAAAAATTTTAGAGAATTTTACAATAGAAATGATAACGAATGTGTAGAAATTTACATATTTAAATTTTGAAAATATCGTTATTTTCGACATCGATAATTTTCGATAACGAAGAGTAGGTCTTGACAGTCCCAATGTTTGGAATGCTTAGAACTTGCTTCACTTAGGTCTTCAAAAATTTTGTTTAATAAAAGTATGGTGCATTTCAATTAAATTTAAACATGCTTCATCACTTATTAATTTAAATAATTTCCGTTTTCTTGGCTTTATCTCTTTCATTATTACACTTACGTAAATTTCAAATTTGCAGTTTGTTTTTAGAAAAAAATAGAAATCGATTGGTTCCGAATATAAAAATTATTTAATTTTTTAAAGATGACTCATGATTAATTGTATTTGAAATGGGGTATACTATTAGAATTTACACGTAAAGTATTTAACTGCTTCTTAATTGTCTTTCACTGACTCAGTAGACTTTCACTTTACTTTAGATTGAAATAGTTTGATTCAAAAGGAATAAAAACAATAGAAATTTGATTTAACTGTTTTATTTAATAATAATAATAGATTTACAATAACGTAAAGGCCCCTATACCGGAACGCGATCCGATGTCGGAACAGTTTTGACATTTATGTATTAATGAAGTTATTTCTGAAAGAAACCTCTGATAACAAAAATTATTATTAATAGAATGATTATTTTTCAATTTAAATTCGCCTCACATTTAACGTTTCTATACTTAATCAAAGAAATACATATATATATATATATATATATATATATATATATATATATATATATATATATACACGATTATACGTTCCCGAATAAAAATAATATTATACATCATAACACATAAAACGTAGTTTCAGACAAAGTTTTTAGTTTTAAGCGTAAAAATAAATTAAAAATGATTATAATATACTGGTTAGTTACAGTATTAGCACGGTTAATTAAATAATATTTAAACAATATGAAAAGGTAATTTAGTTCTCCTAATCTCTTAAATGCACTAATAAAAATTATTTGTATATTTTTATTATGCTAACTTGGAAAGTTCGCTGACAATTGTTGACATTTATAACGCATGTGTTTTTTGATAATGAGCATCGGTCGAAATCAAAATAGAAAAATTCAAAAATTCAACAAAAATTGTTTAATATATATATATATATATATATATATATATATATATATATATATATATATATATATATATATCGAAATCAAAATAGAAAAATTCAAAAATTCAACAAAAATTGTTTAATATATATATATATATATATATATATATATATATATATATATATATATATATATATATATATATATATATATATATTAAACAATTTTTGTTGAATTTTTGAATTTTTCTATTTTGATTTCGACCGATGCTCATTATTAAAAACACATGCGTTATAAATGTCAACATTTGTCAGTGAACTTTCCAAGTTAGCATAATAAAAATATACAAATAATTTTTATTAGTGCATTTAAGAGATTAGGAGAACTAAATTACCTTTTTATATTGTTTAAATATTATTTAATTAACCGTGCTAATACTGTAACTAACCAGTATATTATAATCATTTTTAATTTATTTTTACGCTTAAAACTAAAAACTTTGTCTGAAACTACGTTTTATGTGTTATGATGTATAATATTATTTTTATTCGGGAACGTATAATCATTAATAAATCAAAAATTTTGATTTAAATATTTCATAATTCTTATTATTGATAATAGCAGCACCCGTCTAGTTTGCACGGTAACGAATTTTATATATTAATTTGTATATTCATTTAAACAAATTAATATACAAAGTATATTAATTTGTTTTATTGTTTACCGTAAAAACGAGAACGCGTGAATAAGATAGTATTTACCATTGAGGAGCGAATCGACAAGAGAGAATGTTGTGTATTACAAATACATTAAGAAATTGAAGCAAAACAATTGACTGATGTGATTATTTTACTGGCGGTCAAACCATTAATTTAATCGTTTATCTAATATTTATAAACAAGTCTCCGTGATTATAAGTTGGGTTTAATAAAATGGAGTCATGCTTCACAAATTAATGCATATGGTATCTCTAGGAAACATAATATGTTAATATGTTCGATTTAGTACACAGTGGTATTTACGGTATTTACCTACTTATTCATTTTTAGTTACCGTAAATCGAACTCAGTCGGGAGAGACGGGTGAATAGGGATAAAACGAAAAATGTTATTCATGGGGTTAATTTAAAAACATTAGACGTAAATGCGAACATATATATCTTTCTTAAACTATAGTAGAATAATTATTCTTTTGGGTTGGATAAAAAATATTAAAAAGTCAATTTAAATTGAGGTCTTCAAATAGTGCTATTTTTTTGTTATTCTTAAAACTTTATCTAAAAACTAATTATTTTGGTGCTCTTATTAATAAATTGTTGCTTAATTGAAATTTCAGTTATTTTGAAACATATTTGAAGAAAGTTTTTAGTTGTTTTTATTTTTTATTTAGAGGAAATAATGAGGACTTGATATTTGAGTTATGTTGGAGATTAACAGGGACAGAAAAGGGATGAATACGGACAGTACATGCGTTAATAGGGACGCTATATCAGTATAAAGGGGAGGGTGATTGGGGACGGATTAAGAATGTATTGGAATATTAATAGATTTGAGCGTTACTTTATGGTTTTCTATATTTGTAAATAATAAACACATACTTTACAATGTATTGGAACATAGGACAGAGTACTTTCAAGATTATTAAGTCATTCGATATTTTTATAAACACATTCAGTATGATATTTCTATACCTACTTTAGATTTTATATTTATTTTTACACAAAATCATGAAGTATAATTACTTCGGTAACTAAATTATGTTATATGTCAATTTGAATTTTGATTAGCCCTCCGTATCGGCCCTATTCATCCTCTGATCATCTTTCTTGACCCCAAATTACCATAGAGAATAAATTACATGACTTCTGTTATTTTTGTAAAAACCAGGGATATTTTCAAAAATTTTTGATTACTATAAAGTGATCATCCTCGCGTAAAATTTTAATATATTAAAGAATAGGTACTCATAAAAGAAGTACAAAGAATACGGCGTGAAGCCTGAGTTCGTGCATATTCATCCTGTTTACTGTATCTATTTTTTAAGACTTATTAATTAGAGGTTATAAAAATAACTTATATTAGATTCAGTTTTATCGCAGTATTTGTGAATTATAAAGTGTGAATAAAATACATTATTTATCCTTTGTTTAAGAACGTATTTCGTAATAGACATTTGCTCCAATAATGGGTGTCTAACTTCTAATGTTAATAATTTTGTTCTGTTTGGATACGTGTGCTCATTTTTTGTAAGAGAAAGACATTAACAAATAAAAATTTTTGAATTATATTTTTTTTAAAAACACATTCATTGGATTAAAAAACTTACTTTCATGCTTATTAAGAAAAAAAGTGGGTGTTTAATTTATTTATCAATTTTTATAAGCCAGTTTCATTGCACACCTACAAAAAGTGTTCCGGTATACGGGCTTTTACGTTACGCGTATTGTAAATCTGACCTAATTAACAATTTTGATACTAATGACTTGTATTTTGTGTGTGGTCTTATCCTACTTATATGATTTTGATTAGAAAGTTATTTACAAAATGGAATTTTCTATATAGGAAATTACTGATATTAACGACAACAAAAAAAATCATTAAAAATAAATAAAAGTTTGGAAAGTTGTAGTGTCCTACACTCCTCGGCCATTAAGAAGGAAGTCATCCTAGTAAAAGACGTTGGCGTTGATCTGCAAACGTTGAACGGGTTGACGGTCTTGTTAACCTTTTTGTTACGGGTAATTCCTTTGGATGGTGAGTCTTGACGTTGTCGTTGCCTGGGAAGCAAATGATGTAAGCTGTTACTGGAGTTCGATATTCGTTGTTAACTTCTTGGTGTATCCCAAAAAAGCAACTGAAATATTTATTGCAGATTTGTTGTCGAGTCCTCGCACCTTTAATACGTTACCAGACGAAGCTGATGATAGAGTACTTCTTGAATAGGTACACTGTTGGGATGATTAGTGCAACGGTTCCCAGGATTTTGATGTAGTATAGTATGGACCCTTCGTATTTGATGAAAAATGGTTTATTAAGGGTTTGTTGTAGTTGTTCGTTGAATTGTTGTAGCCCGTAGTTGGCATTACGGAGCTCATCAAGGTTGATTCTGGTTAGTTGCAGTGATGCGAGCTTGATATTGGATAGGACTGTATGATTTATATGGCAACATTCGTCGTCCAGTAATTCGATTCGTAAAATTACGTTTTTGTTCAGTGTTTTGTTTAATAGCGTGATTTGAGTTTCCAATGTGTTCACTGGTGTCTATCCTACACAATTTTCTTGTAGTGTCAGGATGCCGGTGTCTGAGATGGCTTCTTTGTTGTTTTTCCAAGCTATTTGTAGTCGGGTTTCTGAAGATAGCGAATGTAACTAGGCGTTGTGAGTAACCATTTGCCATGTTTCTAGTCCGACAAGAGCTTTATTGATTTGACAGGATGAGGGTATCCCCTTTGTAGTTGATTCGAACAATTGGACTTCGCATGTGGTTTTTTCTCGATTCTCTGTTGTGTGGAGGTTTTGATATATGAATTCTTCGTTACTGAATTCCTTGCAGTAATCCATGTTTCGTAGACCATATTTGAATTTCTGCTTTTGGATCTTATTAGATACGGGTGCTATGTTTTAGGATAACACAGGTATTGGGTAAATTTTGTAAACGTCCATAGTCTGTCAATTTGGTAATGGGTATTTGTATTACTACCACAAGATGTTTGTGTGTACGGAATGCTTTAGTTGTAAGTATTTTATAATATTTCTCTATATTTTCCCAATCTGGTTTAATGGGTAAATTGAATTTAATAGAAAGGTATAGCGAGGTTTCAGTGGCAAAACTACTTTGGGGCCGAGGTTCAAAATGATGTGTGTGATAGTAAGGGCTTTTGATATAAATACGATATATAAAGATTTAGCCCCTGACCGAGAACTTTCCTGGAGATACTCGAGAAAGTTCTCGCGGTGTAATACATTTTTTAAATTTTTATATCTCGAAAACTATAAAAGCTAGAAATATGAACTAAGCGGAAATCGTTAGAAAATTGTTCAAGGTATATTATATATATATATATATATATATATATATATATATATATATATATATATATATATATATATATATGATATATTATTATAATTGATATATTATAATATATATTTGATATATTGATTTTTGCATGATTACTGTACGTGATAAATCAATAAAAATATTTTTCATTAAATGGCGACAATTAAAAAAATACAAAATATTGCTTATATTATGTATTTGCACTCAAAAAGTTTCATATAAAATCAAAGGGGTGCTTTTTGAGAAATAAATAAAATACTGCCTACTCTGTAATCCGCTCCTGACCACTACGTGGTATATATTGTACGTATTCGAATAAAAACTACTTACGTATGTGTTTATATATTGTTGGTTACATTGTTTGCAAATGACAAAAAACCGAACAGACCGGTACGACACACCGTAACAGCTATAAAGTCATTATATTATCAGTTCGATCACAACTCTCAATAACAATTTATTATCTAACCGAAATAATTAACCCCGAAATTAATTTCTGTTTACGCCAAACAAATATCCAAAGGTTATCAAATTCCATGTACGATCACGGCATATAAATAGTAAAAATTATGGCATTTTATTGAATATGTTCCCAACAGTACTAGTATTGAATGTATTCAGCACTATTGTTGTAATTGCCCAAATGTTTTCTTTAATACTTTCATTGCCAATCACGAGATATCGCGTGATACGGTTACTTTACTATATGGTTAATCACGTGATATCGCGAGACAAATATAAGAACCTACTCATTTAACATAAAATATTTGACTATCTCACAAAGTCTGTATTTTTAGCCTGGCAATGAAGGTGTTAACAAGCGGCTAACATGGTTTTAAGAATTATTGTGTGGACTGACCGGGACAGGTGACCGTCACTGTCATATAATTTTATCGCACTACTTGACTTATACCAAAACGCCAAGTAGGTAATAATTTCTGCGTACAATTAAAGTTAATTAGATATTGGCTTTCGATAAAGAAAATTTAATACGTATTTTGATCAGTTTGTCATGTTTTAGCTCTTAATACTTATAAAGTATGCAATATAACTACTTTATTGCTGTCACGATGTGTCGTACCGGTTAGTTCGGTCTCCCTTAGATTTTACCATGAAGAGAATTTTGCTCATACTATGCATTTATTCTCTCAATATGTAGTATACCCGTATGTCCATCAATATGATCAGCACTATAAGCTGTGCTATGACTCTATAAAAGTCGTCCAAATAAATAAATCAATTAATAAGTTCCTCAAAAACGTGTAAACAGATTTAATGTGAGGACAAACCAGGATGAGTGATAATATTATGACTTTATTACGGTTACGGTGTGTCGTACGGTTCTATTCGGTTCTTTATCCTTTGCAAACAATGTAACCAACAATAAATAAACACATACGTAAGTAGTTTTTATTCGGATACGCACAATATATACCACGTAGTGGCCAGGGGCAGATTACAGAGTAGGGCAGTACTTTATTAATTTCTCAGAAAGTGCCTCTTTGATTTTGATGAGACTTTTTTGAGTGTAAGTACATAGTATAAGGAATATTTTGTATTTTTTTCAAAGGTGTCACTTCATTACAACTGTACGAGAAATAATAATGAAAAATATTTTTATTGATTTATCACGTACAAGTTATGCGAAAATCTGAAAAAAATATATAATATACCTTGAACAATTCTCTAACGATTGCCGTTTAATTCATATTTTTAGCTTTTATAGTTTTCGAGATATAGAAATTTAAAAAATGTATTGTACCGCGAGAACTTTCTCGAATATCTCAAGAAAAGTTCAAAGTCAGGAGCTAAATCTTATTATATCGTATTTATATCAAAAGCCCTTACTATCGCAAACATAATTTTGAACCTCGGCCTCAAAGGCAGTTTTACCATTGAAACCTCGCTATACCCTTTTTAATTCTTCTAGGAGGGTGGAAGGCGGTAAGATTTTTTAATCAATTATGCCGTGCCGAGCATATGTAACTACTTGTTCTAATTGATTTATTTATTTTTTTAAAATATTTAAAATTTTATTAACTAAAAATAAATGATCAATTATTTCTAAATGAAGGTGATTTTCATTAATAGTGCCAGTAGTATTTTTCATGTATTTGTTGAAATTAATCAGGTGTAATTTAATTTTTCCTCAAGTGTATTCAACTAAATACTAGTTTTGTTAAAATTTCTAATTGTATCTGTAATAACGCGTATTTGTGATTGTATAAGTAAATGGGTTTATTTTTGACTATTTATTAACGATTCGATAAATCCTTGGTAGAAATCTGCATTGTCGGAATCAGGAATACCGAATAGCCATTTAAAGAGTTTTCCTAAAGCGTTGATTTAGCCTCTTTTTGTTCTTCGGTTAGAGTTTTGCTTAAACTGATTTATTATGTCGCGTATTCATAAACGCGCATCTAAATCTAACAAATTATTATGAAGTAATAATAAAGTATGTTTACATTGTATTTTAACTGAATTACCTAAGTTAAATAAATGTAGGCTACTATTATAAGCTTTACTAATGACAATTTCTATATTACTAATGTTATAGTAATGGATTAATTTTATGTTAGAATTACTAATTTGTGCTGTCCCTATGTGTTGGTAATAAATACCTGGGTTTGGTTTGATGGGATATACACTAAAGATGGAATGGTCCGTTAATGTGAGTAGTAGAAATATAGCGGTTCGAGAACCACCACCCCACCGCTCAGGTGGTGGTAGCTAACCTAAGCGGGTCCTCGCGCCCAACCCAGTGGAACCTAAGCGAAGCTAAGAATTATACTTTTCACTATTAGATGGCGCTGCTCGTATACTTCTCACTACTAGATAGCATTGTTAGTCTGGATATTAGCGAACCCTATAGTAAATTTGAAAACTTCTCAATAGATGGCGCTCAAAATCCTTTGATAGTTATAGATTTCACTACTAGATGACGCTGAACACTAGAGAACCCTCTAGTAAATTTGAAAAACTGCCAATAGATGCTGCTGCAAAGTCCTTTGATAATTATACCTTTCACTACTAGATGGTGCTGCTAGTCTGAACACTAGCGAACTCTGCACCTAGATTCAGAATTCAACCTGAAACAGGTTTAAACTTGTCTGTGATTAGGACGTCATTAGAAGATAATTTGTTAGTGTCTAAAATAATTATATATGCTAGCGAGTTTCGAAATGCGTATGACAAAAATACTATTATACTTTTATTAATAAAAGACCATCAGAAAATAAAAAAATTATCTCAACTTATGGATGCAACTGTACAAATTTTCTTAATAAGCATCCCGTCTTAAAGGTCACTTTGTAATTAATACATACATGCTTACAAAGCAATTTTTATTTGCATGTGCGCGGCGTCAGTATGTCGCGCCATTGAAATATGATACTTCCGTTAAATCACAGAAAATGTCACGTACTTTGGTAATATGATAAATGTACAGTAGAACCTGTTCTGATTTCCTCTTTTTTTCCATAATACAGTAGAACCTGTGTTAGCAGTAAATTATATCTTAATATTTAAAACAATTTAAAAATTCTCGAGCTAAAAGTAACAATACAATTTCCAACAATG
Source organism: Brachynemurus nebulosus (assembly GCA_035578155.1). Lineage (NCBI taxonomy): Eukaryota > Metazoa > Arthropoda > Insecta > Neuroptera > Myrmeleontidae > Brachynemurus > Brachynemurus nebulosus. The sequence goes on along the minus strand of JAPWDM010000001.1, from coordinate 75,225,501 downwards.
GGACCGTCAATAACAATGAAAAAATATTTTTTGGGAATGAATTAGAAAAATCGACAAGAACTCACGGGATTTTGATAGCATTGGAAAAAATTTATGAGTTTTAATACTGTATTTATTTTGTAGCTATTCTTACTAAAAAAAATTTGGAGAGAAAATCAATCTTTTTTTTCTGTATCCCATTATTAAAAGTCTAAAATAATTATATATGCTAGCAAGTTTTGAAATGCGTATGATATAAATACTATTACACTTTATTAATAACGACCATCAGAAAATAAAAAAATTATCCCAACTTATGGATGCACTTTGTGATTAGAACCTGTGTTAGCGGTAAAATATCTCTTAATGTTTAAAACAATTTAAAAATTCTCGAGCTAAAAGCGACAATACAATTTCCAACAATGGGACCGTCAACAACAGTGAAAAAATATTTTTTGAGAATGAATTAGAAAAATCGACAAGAACTCACGGGATTTTGATGGTATTGGAAAAATTTATGAGTTTTAATACTGTATTTATTTTGTAGCTATAATTAACAAAAAATTTTGAAGAGAAAATAAATCTTTTTTATGTGTATCCCATTCTTAAAGGTCTAAAATAATTATATATGCTAGCAAGTTTTGAAATGTGTATGATAAAAAATACTATTATGCTTTTATTAATAAAAGCCATTAGAAAATAAAAAATAATCTTAGCGTTCATATATTTATGGATGCAACTGTACAAATGATTATTGAGCATTGCTTCTCGAAGGTCACTTTGCAATTAATACACATATGATTACAAAGGAATTTTTATTTCCACGTGAACGGTATCAGTATGTCGCGACATTGAAATATGATACTTCCGTTAAAAATTAGAAAATGTCACGTATTTTAAGAACAAAGAGTCGTCGATAGAGTAATATGACATCTCCATGAACATAAGAAACTTTTAATTACCAGTTGCATTTGATATCATAAATTTATATAAATTTAAAAATGTCACGTAGGTAATATGATACATCTACAGTAAAACCTGTTCTGATTGCCCTTTTTTATATAATACAGTAGAACCTGTCTTTACTAGAACCTATACAACCTGTCTCTAGAACACCAAAAATTTGGTGTCATTTTGTCTTTTTGGTGTCATTTGGTGTATTATTGGTGTCATTTGGTGTCCTTTGGTGTAATTTGGTGTTATTTGCTGTATTTTTGGTGCATTTTAGTGTCAGTTTGGTGCATTTTGGTGTCATTTGGTGCAATTTCTGTCATTTTGGTACACTTTTGGTGAATTTTGGTGTCATTGGTGCATTTTGGTGTCATTCGGTGCATTTTGGTGTCAATTTGCTGCATTTTGGTGTCATTTTGGTGCACATTTGGTGTCATTTGGTGCATTTTGGTGTCATTTTGGGGTCATTTGGTGCAGTTTGGTGTCGTTTGGTGCATTTTGGTGTCATTTTGGAGCACTTTTGGTGTCGTTTGGTGCATTTTGCTGTCATCTTGGTGCATTTTGATGCCATTTGGTGCACTTTTGGTGCATTGTGGTGTCAGCTTGGTGCATTTTGGTGTCATTTTGGTGCATTTTGGTGTCATTTGAGGCATTTTGGTGTCATTTGGTGCATTTTGGTGTCATTTCAGTGCATTTTGGTGTCATTTTGGAGCACTTTTGGTGCATTTTGGTGTCAATTTGTTCCATGTTGATGTCATTTTGGTACACTTTTGGTGAAATTTGGTGTCATTTGATGAATTTTGGTGCCATTTGGTGCATTTTGGTGTCTTTTTGGTGCATTTTGGCGTCAGTTTGGTGCATTTTGATGTCATTCGGTGCATTTTGGTGTCAATTTGGTGCATTTTGGTGTCATTTTGGTGCTTTTTGGTGCACTTTTGGTGCATTTTGGTGCCATTTGGTGCTTTTTAGTGCACTTTTGGTGCATTTTGTTGTCAGCTTGGTGCATTTTGGTGTCATTTTGGTGCATTTTTTTGTCATTTGGTGCATTTTGGTGTAATTTGGTGCATTTTAATGTCATTGTGCTGCACTTTTGGTGCATTTTGGTGTCATTTGGTGCAAGAGTAGCATAGACACGAGAAATGTTAACACCTATTTCGTCATCTGAAATGATAAAAGGGTTCAGATTAGACAAGTGATGTGTGCGCATTTGTTTAGGGAAATTTTTATTGTCGCGGTTTGGTTATCACGGACCTGCACAATCTCGTATGGACCTAAGTAAAAGGGTTCTAATTTTTATTTTGTTTCTCGCTAAATTATTTCTTAAAATAATCTTTTGCCCTTCAAAGAAATCTGTTTCTTTCGTGTTCCTGTCATAATATTCTTTTGAATTAGTTTTCGCTAGCAACAGATTTCTTTTGGTTTTGTCACGTATAGATTTGAATTTATTTGTAATATCCTTTAACAAGAGGTTATAGGTGGGTATGCTTTCAGGTATGATATGGAGGTTGGAAGTTTAGGTTCTTCACCAAATACGAGTTTATACGGGGTTTCGTTTGTGGAACTATTTACGTGTGTGTTGTAGGCGCGCGCTGCCAATAACACATACTCGTCCCATGTATTCGGGTTATCTTGCATGTAGGCACGAAGGAAATTTTTGATTGAACTATGGGTTCGTTCCAATGCGCCGTTAGTTTACGAATAGTAAGAGGTTATAAGTTTGTGTTTGATTTTTAATATTTTGTTGATTTCTTTAATTACATCCGCTGTAAAATTTGCTCCATTATTGGTTAAAATGGCGTTTGGATAGCCGAAGGTACTAAAATATTTAAACATATGTATGACGGTGGTTTCAGCTGTATGTTCCTTAATTGGATAAGCCTGAACAAACCTTGTTAATTCGTCCTGAATTGTTAAAATGAACCTATTCCCTGATTGTGTTTCGGGAGAGTCCCATGATGTCTAGAGCAATGCTGTCATTAAAATTTTTTGCTGTGGTAGTTATAACCATTGGCCGTTTATGGGCTGTTTGCTTCACCTGTTGACAAGTGGGTCAAGATTTTACGTATCTCTCTATTTCTTGCTTCATGTTTTTCCAAAAGTAATTACGTTTAATAGTTTTACATGTTCTTTTGCTATCGGGATGCCCTGCAAGTTCGGAGTCTTTTAGAATTTGTGGTATTTCGGAACGTTTGGGGTGAATTAGATTTCCTGTTACAATGTTTGTTCGAATTCTGTTATCAATATTTAAGTACTATAACCCGCTCGAAAAATTCTAATTTTAAATTGCTGGTGAGTTTAGTGACATCAAAAATATGAATTTTATATTCATTATTTCTTCTTAATAATAAAAATAATGTTTTTAAAATTTAAAAAAGATTTTCACGAGTTATATTTTCCTGTGGATCGTTTCGTGGAAACAATAGATAAATTTTGTTATTATTATGTCGGTGTTTTATCATGTATACTTCATTTAATTGTCTATGAGACTGGCTGACTAAGAAACTTTCATTTATATATGATGAAAATCTATTATTTTTACTCTTATTAGAGGAAAAAAATAAGACTAATATTTTAAGTTATTCTAGTGGACAGTTAACTTTATTGAATTGTAATTGTTCGCTTAAATTTTTATAATATTTTTTAAATGATTCATAGGTTTGATCGTCTCTCAGTTGATCGAGTTCGTAATTGAATAGTACCTGGCGATTAAGGCAATCGGCATTTTGGTTGGTTTTACCTTCCCTATACTTTATTTTATAATCGTATTCGGAAAGTTTTAGTCTCCATCGTACAAGGCCTGAACTTGGATCTTTACAGTTCATAAGCCATTGTAACGGTTTATGATCTGGCACGACGGTGAACATTACACCGAATAAATATGGTCTAAAATGCTTAACTGATTTAACAATTGCTAGTAATTCTCTATCTATGACACTGTAATTTCTTTCAGCCTCATTCCAGGTTTGTGAGTAATATGCAATATTTTTATTTTTATGTATAATGTCTTGCGCGGTTAAATGCATTTCTTCTTCTATCCCTAATTGTAACGCTTCGCCTATAGAGTGAAAAACTTTGTGTCTAAGCATTTGGGAAATTTCAGGCCTAGAATGATATACAAAACGCCTAAGTGTTGTACGATGAATACTTTTCTTTTCGCTTTCTATAGAGAAATTACTGGAATCTTTACTAAGTGCGTTTATGCACTTATTGGTAAGTTAGTCGATTCGTGTGTAATATTCTCTAAGGGATACATAATTATTTTGTTTAATGCTTCCCAGTTGTTCCATGAGGAAGTCAAATTTTCTGTGGAGTAAATAGGAGCTTAATTTGTTGTTTAAGTTTTTGAAATGAGCTTACGTTTCCATTTAATTTTACTGCGGCGGCAGCGCCGATTTTTGTTATTATTAGAAGCGTTACTGCGTGTTTTTATCAAGGATTAGTAAGTTCATATGCGGCTGAGGTATTTTCAAGAAAATTAGCTACTTCGCTTGGGTCCCCGTTGAAGTGTGTGACCAACTGTGCGAGAAAATTTAGAGAAACCTTCATGTTGGGGAAGTAGTCTCTTCGAAGTCATTAAATTCAACGTTTCTTCAAATTTTCGTCTGAATCGGGTTCTGATAAACTTGGGTAGAGTTGTTCGGTTACCTTGTGTTGTTCAGTCATTGTAAAAAGGTGTGGAAAAATGGATGGAAAATCAAATGCAGAAAAACAATATGTGTTTAAAAACTTACGGTTGCTTTACGAATTAAATTGGCTTAGGTTCCGTGGATCCGCTTCCATTTGAAGTTTCTCGTATTGAATTACAAAACGACACAATTCATATTATCCGTTGAATGTGTGACTGCCTTAGGATCCGTGGGTCCGCTTCAATTGTTGAAGGTTCGCGTATTGGATTTCCAAACAGCACAGTCCGTGAATTTTGAACTTTAGATTCAAATAGTCTGATTCAAAAGGAATAAAAACAATAGAAATTTGATTTAACTATTTTATTTAATAATAATAAATAATAATAGATTTACCATACGCGTATTGTAAATCTGACCTAACTAACAATTTTGATACTAATGACTTGTACTTTGTGTGTTGTCTTGTCCTATTTATATGATTTTGATCAGAAAATTATTTACAAAATGGAATATATACAGGAAATTACTGATTTAACCATAACAAAAATCATTAAAAAATAGATAAAATTTTGGAAAACTGTAGTGTCTTACAAGATACCAACCTCGTAAAAATAAATAAAAAAACAAATACTTTTATTATTATTAATTTTTATATTTAATACTAGTAAATAAAAAGACTTTACTTTGCAAATTACCACTTTTATTTATATTGTTTATTTTAAAATTTTTTATAGAAACCAAGAGAGTAGTGTGTGTTGGTGTTGTGAGTTGAGTATAAACACATCGGTGTGGTAAATCGCACACATATATACATAATGCGTAATCAATTAATCATTGATCACGATCGGCCTCTGCGGCTTTTTCGTTTATTTTCGGATGCCGAAGCCGCGAGACTGAAAGTGTTAATAGTCATTTATATAGTCGACAGACTTAAAACGCGTTAAGTAATAAAATTATTTTAACAGTGAAATTAGACAAAGTAATTATAACTTTAAATAGTATTTCAATCTACTATTTCAACATAACAGCTAAATACAATTATTTGCTATACTATTTCAATATAACAGCGAGAACGTGGTGCCCGAATTTCGAAAATTTAAAAATAAGTTATACAGCTTAGTTGTATTTAAACATCAAAATTTGTAAACGGTATTCGATAAAGATTCGTTTGTATCCATTTGTAGCTCTTTCCGTTTGCACCTTCGCGTTATCCAAATTTAATATTTTTAGCGAATTTCGAAAACTCGAAATTCAGCTATTACAGTAGGTGTCATGACGCAATCTGAGTCCGGGACTATGGCAGAAATATGTTTTGAGGTCCCTAGAATACGAAAATGATATTCACTAAAATTTATATATATATATATATATATATATATATATATATATATATAGATATATATATATATATATATATATATATATATATATATATATATATATATATATATATATATATATATATATATATATATTTATGTGTTCCCACGATAACTCTCGAACGAAACGTCTAACGCTTATGGAATTTTGTGTGCGGACTGGATTCTGAATTGGCTTGGCTAAGTTCGTTAGCCAGACATGTCGGATGCCCAGAAGTAGGTTTTCTGGCCATTTTTTATCATTCGATCCTATCATAAGACGATTTCTACATCGTTGTACGACATCTACAGTTCGATTTTTACATCGTTGAAAAGGAAAAAAAAATTATAAAGAAAAAGTTCTTATAATTTTTTTTCTGTTAAGTAGTTTTCGAGAAAATCGTAATTTTCACTTTTGCCGTATTTTGATCTCTTTGTCATTGTAATAAGTAATTTATATTTCTATCTCAGTTGCTTATAACATATACAAAAATTTCATTTCTTTTACGTAAAACAAACGGTAGTTATTCAAAATCTATGTATTATAAATACCATATCTCTGTCTCATTTTTTTAAATTAAAATTAACCAGATATTTCAAGCATGTGTAATGAAGATTTTTTTAATTTTTTTATTGAATTTTAAATGAACAAGATAATGAAGGTAATGTCATGATATAATATTATTAAATATTATAGAAAGATAAATATTATAGAAAAATTTTAAAGAACTAGATCGATTTTGAAACTTTTTTCACTGTCAAAGATCTAAGCTATTTTAGATATTTTAGACAGATATAGATTACGTAATGTAAGGTCCGCCAGGGTCCATGGGACCCAAAAGTGTTAAAAATAAACTAACCGACCGATTTTGAAAATTTTTTCACTGTTAGAGAGCTAAACTATTTAAGAAAGATATAGATTACCTTATGTAAGGTCCGCTAGGGTCCATTGGATCTAAAAGTGTCAAAAATACAATAACCGACTGGTTTTGAAAATTTTTTCACTATTACAGAGGTAAACTATTTTAGATGGATTTAGCTTATATGTTGTATGAGGTCGGCCAGAGTCCTGGGATCTTTTAAGCACCAAAAATAAACTAACCGACCGATTTTGAAAATTTTTTCACTGTTAGAGAGCTAAACTATTTTAGATAGTTATAGATTACGTTATGTAAGGTCCGTCAAAGTCCATCGGACCCAAAGTGTCAAAGTGTCAAAAATAAAATAACTGACCGATTTTGAAAATTTTTTCACTATTGCAGAGGTAAACTATTTTAGATAAGTACAGTATGTTATTTAATATCCACAACTGTCCTGTGGATGCAAATGCGGCATAGAAAACTACACAACGGGTTTTAAAAATAGTTTTACTGTTAGAAAGATAAAATATCCTATATTATATAGGATAGAAATAAGCTACCGAACCGATTCTCAATATTTTCTCATTGCTAGGGAACTAACTTATTTTAGGTGGATAGCACTATGCTGTACAAAGTCCGTTCGGGGTCTTGGGTCCCAAATATACCAAAAATAAATTACCTAGCCGATTTTGAAAATTCTTTTACTTTTAGAAAGCTAAACTAGTTTAGCCAAGCACCTTTTGCGAAAAAGCGCCAAAAATTAACTACTCAACTGATTTTGAAAATCTTTTCACTCTTAGAAAGCTGAATTATTTTAAATGGATACAGGTCTTAGATGAGATCCGCCAGTGCCCAATATTTCGAAATTCGCTATGTTATGCAGATGCTGCGACAGGGGTATTTTTATTAGTATTAGGGTTATTTAGTATTAAGTTTATATTAACCTTACATCATACGATAATCCAACTTCAGAACCACTTAGTTGTGACACTATTACCCACTGTCAGTGTGTTAATATTAAAAATGAGTATATGTAAACTAGTATGTAATTTAAGACCCCCTCACTCCCTCTCCATTCTTTCTCAAACTGAATTTTGAATTTCATTTCTACGTTATTCTAATTGTCTTAAACTATTTTCCATTAAGAAGAACTTCTTGAACTACCTAAGTAGTACGACTATTCGACACAGTCACCCCCTAGTTAACTACTCCTAGACTTAATATTAGGACATTGAGCAAAAACAAGTCAATTATATTTTTTGACGTAGATTTTAAGTCTGTAAACAAAATTCTTATATTGTTTATTTTTTACCCCCTTTTTGTAAAACTAACACTCAAATTTTAACCCCCAAATTTTAACTCCTGTTTGAACAAATTGCATATTGTAATGTCGTGAATGTTCGCTGGTGGCGTGCAATTCGCTGGCGGGTTTCGAATAACTTATTTTCGAAGCGACGTTCGGATTTATTTTGTTGTCCAGGATGCCAGGCAATTGTTGCCGAAGTTTGCGCTCGAGTACAGATGTTGTTTACTCGTTTCTTGCAGAGGAATTTTGGGTTTCTAATCCAACGGTCGCAGGAGAATACGCCAAGTAATTAACAACACGTTTTAATTTTAATTACTTTATTTAATTAACTCGTGGATAAAATTTGTACAACACTTTACAATAATTTGTGTTCTTAGATTGCGAATTATACTCGACGATAAAACAATAAACGTGTTTAATTATAACTATATTCCGGATTGACCTCGGTAATACGCTTGTTCGATACGGTTGCAAAGTGTTTAATGTATTTCAGCCGTCGTGGCACGCTTAAACGATGTTAACAGCTTTGAGTTAAAAATGCAATTGAATTTTTGTTTGTTTGTGCCTTCCAAAATATATTTCAAAATTCATTCTAGAAAAATCTAAAAAGAGATAAAATCTATAGGAGGGAAAAGGACAAAATTATTAATTAAACTTTAACCAATAACCGAATTTCCATGCTTCCAATAGCCTGTGTTTCTTAGAAATTTGTGTCACAACAAAATCATAAATTATTCTTCAACTTATAAAATGACACATTAAGTGCAAATTTGACCCTTATTGACAATAACGTCACAACAGACAACCAACGAGTCTTATTGTAATCAAGCTATGCAATTGACATAACTGCGTTGTTGTGTCAATGGCATTATTTTGTCGATATTCGTTAACTGTAATTTTACTTTAATTACCCGGAAAATTATGGAAATCTAAACGGATTTTCACGGAAATCACTGCGAAAAACACCAAAATACATCAATCACGGTGGTGGAGGTTCTATTTCGTTACAAGATCAATAGATAGCTCTTTAAAAAAGAGCAATATCGCCAATTTAAACTTTTGCTCTATCTCTTACTGGTTTCGAGATATTTGAAAAATTAAATTATTACCCCAATTTTCGAAGGACGATTTCACCCCTTCAAACCGTTTTTCCGCCAATAAAAAAAATACGTGTCTCTTAGTTTTTCGTGTTCTAAAACATATTTAATTTTCATCACAATCGATAGATCCGACCTCAGGACCTTTACTTGTGAGATATATTTGAGGAAATACTTTGGAAGACTTTTATGCTGGTATTCACCAAGATTGGCTTATCTCTTAGTTAGTAAACCAAAGGTTAAATTTTATTCTTGCGAATATATTTTTTATTATTCACCATTGTTTTTAATTCCATAAATTACTAACTATTGGTTAGCCTATTTTTAAATGTAATTGAAATGGTATACTCCAAGATCCGATAGCACAAAACCATACCGGATAAAACACCCCAAATTAAAAAAGCTAAATCGATAGTAACTAATGCCGACAATAGGAAATGCCCGCCAGACCTTTAAGTTTTTGTTAAACTTTATTTTTAAAAAATTTTTGAAATGGCCGAAAATAATGTCAAATCTACCTCACATAACACCTCGCTGAAATTTACATATGTTATAGCAAGTTATATATATTTTACTGAACAATCGGTCTGTCTGGCATATTTTGATAATTAATGTCTGACAGACCTATTTTAATATATATATATATATATATATATATATATATATATATATATATATATATATATATATATATATATATATATATATATATATATATATATATATATATATATATATATATTACTTCTTAAAAGTATTATTAAGGCCCGATTTACATTATCACTCCGATATCATTACGCTCCCGTTTCGATATAATCTTGTTGTGTTCACATTACAGTGCTGATATCATGCTGGTACCCATTCGTTCTCTATTCACATTATAATGCCACTCTGGGTATACTCCCAGTTCGGTCTGAGTTCGATACAAATATCTTTTCATAACAACTGAATGCAAGCGGAGTGGAGTGGAATCAAAAAAGTGTTTACACTATAGGTACAAGCCATAACAAGTCTGATATCGCTCCAATAAAATATTACCTGAGTGGTATTGATATTGGAGTGGCAATGAAACGGGAGCGAACCGCGACTGATATCGGACCGATATCAGAGCGATGATGTGAATACACTCATTGTTTATTGTGTAAGAATATTTTATCGAACCTGGAGCGGAGTGATATCGGAGTGAGAACAGAGCGTTAATGTAAATCGGACCTAAATTATTCCAGCTATTATTTTTTTTTAGGCATTAGTTAAAAAAATTTTCCAGACAGATCAATTTCAATAGATTGGTAATCCGATAAAATCAATGCCGTCTACATAACATAAAAGAAATTGCATTTTTACCGTTTTATTTAAATTTAGTTAATTTTATTTAAATTGGTTTTTTTACTACACTGAGAAAAAAATACAGTAATTTTTACTGAAATTTCTGGTAAAAAATTACTGAGCTCTCTGGTAATGCGGACATAAGTGACAGGCTAAGCAAAAAATACGATAATTTATAGTAAAAATTTTAAATTATCCTATAGCCCAGTAAAAATTACCGTATTATTTATAAATAAGGCTTTTTTTTTTATTTATTAATAAATAATTGAATTAAAATAGTTTAAAAGGATATTGATAGAAGGGTAAGCATTAAAATCAAATTATTAATATAGAAAAAATTTTTTGTGGTTTTTTATTATTTGTGGAAAAAAATATATAAATTCTTTATTTGACATATTACATGATAAAACAATAGGCACATTACAATAATTTGTATAAAAACATATTTTAATTAACATATCAAAACTAAACAAAAATTCATGAAACACAACAATTTTTTGTTTTAAAAATTTATTATAAAAAAAATAACACTATATAAACATCCAGTCACCTTGGCTATTGAACATTTGAACAACTAAACCAACAAACTGGGGAGTCCTCTGGTTACTTGCTGTCTGAAGTCGTGTTGGCCGTGTTAGACAATGCTCGGTGCTATTGCGCATGCTTGTTTTGCTTGCGCATGCTTGTTATTCTCAGTTTATGTGATGCTTGGCTATGCAGTGGTGTGTGACAAATAACAAATGCATAACGACTCAGTAAAAATTATTCATATGTCCAGATAATTTTACAAAAAATTAAGTAAATTTTCCCGGTGTCCACTTGAAATTTTACTAGCCCATCGAATTTTACGCAGCTGTATAGGAAAAATTCTTAAGGTGTATAGGAAAAATTCTTAAGGTGTACAGGAAAAATTTTCAAATGAATCGTAAAAAATAATGTTTGAAACGCATTTTTTATATTTTTGCTTAATAATTTCCTACGGACTAGTCACTTAAGACTCGTTTACCGGAGGCAGCTCAGTAATTTTTACTGGAATTTTTTCTCTGTGTATAACTTTTTTAATTTTTAAGTTATCAATTCGCTTAAAAAACCATTTGGTAGGGAATTTTAAGCACTTTAAGTCTTATGACTTACAATTTTTTTGAGTTCTTCAATTTTCAGATTTGTAAGTTTAAAGGGCTTAGGAAAGGTATTACTCGTGTTCTATCTTGAGCTTCTAACGATCATAACTCAGTCAAATTTAGACCTACGAAAATGAAAAAAAGCAAACTTTTCAGCAAGAAAAAATCTACAATTTTTATTCTATAAGTTTTTTTCCTAAATTTGTTAGTTTTTAAAATATTTTTTAAAAAAAAGTGACTTTTTTAAAAATTAAATTTTCTGTTCAAGAGTAAATCAAACATTTTTTCGAATTTAAGCTTCTAAATCCGTTCAAACTCCCAGAACCTATTATTTATATATGAACAAAGTAAACTGGTGACGGATTACGCTTAATTTCAATGTTTGCCGTCAAGTAATTAATTTTAAAACCGATTTTTTTTTCTCAAAAATCAAGACAACCATTTTGTTTCGAATGTAACTCCGTTAATTTTTATACTAATGGCTTTTACTACAGCTCTAAATAAAGGTCTATTTAAGTACTTTAAAAAATATGATATGAGTTTTTTCCAAAAAACCTTTAATTTTTCTGCCAAATGACATTGAAAGTTTCGATTTTAGCTATTGTCAAAATCGATTTCAAATTCAAGGAGTCATATAACTCGGCTTCTATTCTACCTACAAAAATAAAAAAAAACGCAATCTCTTTGTTACTTAATTATCTTTATTTTTACATATGACCATTTTTTGTGTAAAACTTGTAGTTTTTGAGATATTTGCAAAAAATCCCTCAAAAACATGCATTTTTTGGGTTAAAAATGACCACATTTAGGCGCCAATATCTCAAAAAGTATTGATTGTACAAAAAATTCTTATAGAACATTTTTTGCTTAGAATTTTACCCTCTATCGAATAGTGAGGTTATTTTTCATAAAAAAATTTCCAACCGCCAGAAAGGGTGGCTTCCATCCTTAGGGTGAAAGCACACATCGGCGTTATATAACTTTTGTTTCTTGGGTCACTCCCTAGCTGCAGTTCAAATTTCAAGCCAATCCATCCCATCCGAAAAAATTGGTAGCCAAATGCTTCAGTTACTGTACTATATATAAAAATGTACTTTTTGAATTTTAATATACATATTATTTTTAAATAACTACCCAAAAACATCCCTAATAATGGAATTTCTAACAGCATTATTTTCTCTGCCACAATTCTCAATAATTCCTGCAGGATCTTCTACTATGGGTATTTCCATATTAGGATCTGCTGGGAGTTCATCTTCATTCATTTCTAATCCAATATTATGAAGAACTATACAGGCTACAATTATTGCCGGAATTCTATTTAAATTTACCCGTAATTTCGTGGCAAGACAGGGGAACCTACGTTTGAGCATTCCAAATGCTCGCTCAGTTACATTTCTTGTTTTTTTATGAGATTCATTATAATTGTTTTCATTGTTATTATTTACTTGTAGTAATGAAGTCAATAAATATTTCTTAGATCCATACCCACTATCTTCAAGTAAATAAAAATTCTCGAATACATTATTTTCCATTTTGGCTCGTAATATCGAGTCATTAAAAATAGTTGCGTCATAGACGAAACCCGGCCACCTTGCTACAATATCTAAAAATTTTAAGCTGGCATCACACACCATCTATACATTAATAGAAAACCATCCTTTTCTGTTTCTATATATTTCGCCATACTCTCCACCAGGAGATGCAATTGGTATATGTGTACAATCTATAGCACCCAATACATTGGGAAATCCCGCAATATTATAAAATTTATTAACAATTTTGTTTCGGCTATTTCTATCGGCTGGCATTGACACAAACTGGGGCCGAAGTAAGGCGATACGATGTGATATTTTATGCACAATTCGGCTAACTGTAGGTTGACTTATATTAAATGTATCGCCAATACACATTTGGAAGGTTTCAGTTGCGTAAAATCGTAAAGCCACTAGAAGTTGATTAATTGCCGACACTGGCTTATTCCTGTCATTTATTGGTTCCAAATCGTCTCCTAATAGTTCAAGAATAGCTTGAACACAATCCTTCGAAAATCGATATCTGATTTTGAAGCTGACTTCATCGTATTTTTCGAATGGATGAATCCGCTCGAAATAAATTTTTGGGCGTTGTTGTTGATTTTTATCATCAGATGGAGATTATGAACTAGATTCTGATGATGAGGGATGAATTCTAAATAAATAGAAAGTAATTTTGTAACTTCAGAAAAAATCGATATAAGACATCTACAAATTCTTATTTTACTTTTAGCTTACCTATTATTCAACATTTTATTTAAGCTAATCTAAATAAATAGAACTGAAATCGGGGAGAGTACGATATCCGAAGCGACAAAATTTGACAAGCGGGTCTAATAGATTTTGGCATTCTAAGCAAAAAATAGAGTAAAAAATTTTGAAATTCGCCTTAGTTTTCGAGATATCGATCGTTAAAGTTATAGTAAAAGTTGCTATGATGTTAACACATAGTGTGTAGAATTTTTAATTAAGACATAACTTATAACAGAGTAACACACATAATTATAACACAGAAACAATAATTTTAACATTACTGCGCAAATTAAAAGCCACTAAAAAATATTACGTAAATTGTTTTAAATAAATAATTTAATAAAATCAAATAAAATAATCACAAAATCACAAACCATGTAAATAAAAATTATTAGAAAACGTTAGTCAATTATTTTATAAATGATCAATGTAATGGCCTGTACCATACAGGCCATTAAATCACAGAATAAAATTCGTAGATATTATACAGCTGATTTTTACATTCTCATATATAATTTATGAATATAGAATAATGTAAATTTATACGGTTTATAATGATTTATTACATCCCTTACATTAACGTTAATTTGGGACTTAGGTTGGTGCGAGATGGCAGAAGAGGGGTAGGGGCGCTTAAGGTTAGGTTAGTTAAGCTAGTTTTGACAATATATTTCGACTTTGTTATAAAAAGTTGGTGGTGAGGTTAGTTAAGCTAGTTTTGACAATATACTTAGATTTTGACATAAAACTAGGTGGTGAGGTTAGTTAAGGTTAGGTTAGTTTAGTTAGTTTTGACAATATACTTCGACTTTGACATGAAAACTAGGTGGTGAGGTTAGTTAAAGTTAGATTAGTTTAGTTAGTTTTGACAATATACGTCGACTTTGGCATGAAAACTAGGTGGTGAGGTTAGTTAAAGCTAGGTTAGTTTAGTTAGTTTTGACAATATACTTCGACTTTTATGTAAAAACTAGGTGGTGAGGTTAGTTAAGGTTAGATTAGGTTAGTTTAGTTAGTTTTGACAATATACTTCGACTTTGGTATAAAAAGTAGGTGGTGAGGTTAATTAAGGTTAGGTTAGTTTAGTTAGTTTTGACAATATACTTCGACTTTGATATAAAAACTAGATGGTGAGGTTAGTTAAGGTTAGATTAGCTTAGTTAGTTTTGACAATATCTTCCACTTTGATATAAAGACTAGGTGGTGAGGTTAGTAAAGGTTAGGTTAGTTTAGTTAGTTTTGACAATATACTTCGACTTTAGTATAAAAAGTAGGTGGTGAGGTTAGTTAAGAAAACTTTTTGTGAAATTTTTATAAACGGAAATTCGCTATGTTATGCAGGATGCTGCGACAGGGATATTATAAATTCGATTGGAGTTACGAAAACGGGAATGCTCCGATTGGTTTCAAATTTTTAAGTAAAAATTTTTTTAAAATTTGATTCGTAGGTCGGTGACGGGTCGTAGAGGCTTGCTAATAAAGGGTTTTGAAAAATTTTTAGTTTAACCGTAGAAATTTAACCTAAGACTGTCCTCTGGTTACACTAGGTAAAAGAAGAAAGAAACCAAAAGATTTTGTTTTTATCTCATGTACTTTTTTATTAAACAATTTTTTAAATTGTGAAAAATGCGAAATTTAGGCACATTGTTTTACATTTCCAGCTATATCTTGGCTTAGGATAAAGATATATTTTGGAGCAAGATACCATTTTTTTTTTTTAGAAATTTACAAGCTTTAAAAAGATATGCAATAAGCTAATTTCAAAAAAATTATAACTTCAATTTAAATTTTGAAAATTTTATTCCAAAAAAATAATATGACAAATCTTTTTGAAAAATTTTTACATAATTACTTAAGTATTGATCTACAAACAAACAAAATTTTAAGTTGGGATCTTATTGAGATCATATTTAAAAAAAAAAATTGTTCTCCCAAAAACACTCCCAAACGTTATAATTTCTATTATCCTTTTTCAATATATTAGATAGTAGATCTTGTGAGAGATAGCTATATTATAAATTTGTTTAAAACATAAATTTATGTCGATGAGTCATTTCCAGTTATTGTTCTTTTTACTATAACTATGTTTTTTTTTTTGAAGCAAGTATTTACGTTGTATACCACTGAAAATTATGACGACCATGACAACAATCCAATATAAACAATTTATAAGAGTGTGATAACAACACTTTAATGTAGTGGTACCTTTTTATACCCCTGACTCAAAGTTAGTATTCCTTTAAGAAATATATCCTGTCATTTATTAGATAAAGACAATATATACTATAGGAATTCAAATGACCGCTGCTATTTTTCTCTGTAATGATAATTTAATTTTTTAAACGACTTTTTGAGTTGTCTTTCTATACATTTCTATGGTTGAACACCGAATTGCTGGAACAGATTGAATATAAAGACTGGGGTTATACAACCCACTTTTACAAACTAGCAACACTTTCAATAGCATACTGGGGTTACACAACCTACTTTTAGAAACACTGAACAATTAACTGAACCGCACTACTTAAGGACTGGCATGAGATCGATTCATATCTAAAGTTCTGCTTGTAAGATCCTACTTGTCTGTTTCTTGTCACAGCCTGATTGTCTCAGGACAAATAAAATAACTTTATCAGAATTTACTGAAACTCACTAAATTTTTATGCACACATATGAAGGGGTGGTTTCAACTCCTAAAAATTTGTAGATGCAAAAAATAATGTTATATCTATTATTAGAGCTCTGTATAGGATCTATGAACGAAATATGATCAATTTTTAAATTTTTAAGTACACATATGAAGGGGTGGTTTCAACCCCTAAAAATTTGTAGATGCAAAAAATAATGTTATATTTGTTACTGGAACTTTTTAAGGTACTTATAAACAAAATTTCATCGATTTTTAAATTTTTGAGTTCCAACTTGGAGGGGATGTTTCACTCCTTAAAAACGTTTTTTAGCAGCAACTGATATTTTTTATGTTATTAGATAGTCACTCTCTACATACTGACAAAGTTTCAGATTTTTTTGAATTTTCAACTTCTTACCCTTTCCTTGTGAGTTATAATCATCAGAACACACTAACATCAAGATCCTTTAAATGCGTTTTTTAACGTCTCTTCATAGATATATTTAAAAATATATATGATCCCATGAAGGTCCCAACTTGATTTTTTTTAATTTTGTTTATAAAAGTTAAAAGATTAACCAGGATTTTTTTCAAAATTTTTGACAATATTATTTTTTTGGAATCTTCTTTCAAATTTTGAGTTTTTATATAAAAAATTTTAATTGCTTTAAACATACACTTGTAATATATCAAATTAAAGCTTAGGGAATTCTGAAGAGAATGATGGTCTTTTTATATTTCAATCACAACCCTAAACGGAGTTACAGTAAAAAACGTATTATGTTACACTGTCAAAATTTGCGAATTTTGACAGTGTAATTGTGTCTCCATGTTTCTATTTTCTACTTACATATTATTATTATTTACCAAACGTTTAATTAGGTGTTTATTTAAATAATTAGACTAATTTTCATGTGTAAATGTTTATAAATACAATTTTGATTGCTAAATTAAAAATATCATTGTGCAATGCTTTGTTGCAATCGGGCCATTTCTTTGGACACAAGTTGTTAACGAGGCCAGTAAACTAAAACAAGCAACCAAAAAAATATCGACGATTTACTAATCCATACTTTCTGCTGACTCTGATAAAAATGACGTGATTATGTGGGTCAAACAATAATATAAAAAGAATTGTAAAACGATAATCGGAGAGTAGTCAAAAGAAGTAGACAGAGAGGAAAGTAGTCAAAAGAAGTAGACAGAGTGGAGAGTAGTCAAAAGAAGTAGTCAGAGTGGAGAAGTAAAGAAGTAGTCAAAGCGATGTAGTCAAAGTAGAGTAGTCGGAGAAAGAGAAGTCGAGGAGAACAGTATGGAGCGGTAAAGAGCACTGGAGCTTGTAGCTAGTTGCTAGCAGGGGATGGGCTACTCAGGGTAATTTAACATACTCAAGGTCGTAATTGGGAAGTTTGTTTTGGTGGCCAATAGCAAGAGCTTGTAATTAAACAACGGGAATAACTTGTGTCCAGGTAAGTCCTGATTCTTTCGCTGTTATTTTAACTTTTGTTTATAAATGTTTACCTGTCTATTTGGGGAACAATCCCTATTTTGTTTTATTTTATTTTATGTCATTAATGTTCCTATTTTGTTTCTTGTGTCTTTTATTTATTTGTTTGTTAATAAAATTGTTAAATTGAAACCATTATTTTATTGAGTGAAAAGAGAACACCCTTAAATTCCCGCAAGTCTACAGGATCAGGAGTTCGAACCCTGGCCTTTCTGTGGGGTTTTCAACGCTACCAGTAACATCAAGTTACCCCCTACAGAAAAGGTCCGCACTTCCGTCGTTAACAGCTTCTTTTGAAATTATGTTTGCAAATTATGTTCTGATTTTGAAATATATTTCTTTTATAAAATTAATTTTTAAAGTGAAATTGAAAAATAAATTAATAAAAACTAAAAATAAGAGTAATAAATTAATAATTGAATAAATTTTTTGATGATTAAAAAACCATCGTATTTTTTTTTAGTTATTCAAATATTAGTTAATAATAAACCAGTGTTGGAAAGATTTAAATTGTGTAATAAAAAAGCATTTCAATAAATTATTATTTAATTAAAAGTTAATTAAGTGTTTTACTTTTCTAAAAATTATAGACAAAATATTAAAATTATTTATAATTAAATTTTAGTACTATAAGAAATTCGCTACCGCCATCTACATCAGCAAGATGTTATCTCTCTCTAGTATGAATAGACGTCAGGCCATATGTAAATTCTGACTCTAAAATTTCTAGATTCATATTTTGATGTTCATATTTAAAACCTTAGTGATAATTTTTTTAAAAAATAATTTATATTAAATAATACGTTTTAGTGATTTTAAGCTATTTCTAGCAGTGTAAAAGTGAAAATTTTATCTTTTAAAAATTATTATAAAATTTTTGATATTTAAATTAAATTCTGTGGTATCACTTATACGTCTATAAAAGACAAGGACAGATTTTATATAAGAAAGAATAAAAAAATTTTCAAAACATAAGAAACGACTTCGACGTGTCAGATGGAATAATTGGTATACATAATTTTTGTGCAGAAATAATGTATTTTTATTAAATTTTTCTACTTTTTGGGACATTGTTTACATAATTTGTGTGTTAAAAACTGTTTATATTGTATAAAGGTTAGTGCATTTAACATTAGAATACGTATTTCACCAAAATATTACACCATACACAAATACAAACAAATACAATATATCCGAATTTCATGACAACTTAAATACAAGTTTAACGATCGATATCTCGAAAACTAAGGCGAATTTCAAATTTTTGTACTCTTTATTTTTTGCTTAGAATGCCAAAATCTATCAGATCCGCTTGTCAAATTTTGTCGCCTCGGATATTGTACTCGTGCCCTAAAATCACCTAAAACCAATAATATTTTTTTTTTAAATGCAACAAATATTTATTTAGGTAGGTATAAGCTGTCAAATCATTCTACTGTTAAAAAATTTATCTGTCCAAAATCGAGCGAATAGTTATTCTCTTGTTTTATTCTATTGATAAAAGTATCTGACAATGGTAAATACCAGTTTGTTTAAATATTCTATGGTTAAAATAAATTCTGTTGAATAAATATTTAACTGACAATGGTGAATACGAGCATAAGAGTGATTAAAACAGGAAAAAAATTTTTTTAGCTATTCTTTTTGAAGTTCTTGGTGACCTTACACAATAACGAAAATTTTTTGATAGAATCTACGAATATTTTTCTACAACATATTAGCGAATTTCCATTCTGGAAATTCAGTATTACAGCAGCTCTTATGGTCAGACCTATGGCCGGGACTATGTTAGAAATTTGTTTTGGAGCCTCTAGAACCCGAAAATCTACTTCACTAATATATATATATATATATATATATATATACATATATATATATATATATATATATATATATATATATATATATATATATATATATATATATATATATATAAATTAACTTTGCGGGGTGCGCGAAGTTAATAATAAAAAATTTATTTATTACAAAACTATTACAACAATTAAAATATTACAATAATGGTTTCGATTGTTACAATTCGCGTACTAAGTCCTGACAAGTTTATCCGACAATCTCAGTTTCTCAATTCTTTATATAGTGTAAAAGTGCTGAGTTTGTTGGAGATACCTTTACATTCTAGAATACAAAAGAAACAACTTTATGATTTACAACAATATTTTTTTGGGATATATAAATTTCACGAAGAATTTTTTCAACCTTCTCCCAAATTGCGTGGACTAGCTTTATAGAAGGATGGACATAATGAAACCAATATCTTCTATTTCATAGCTTTTCTTTATTAAAATTGCCAAAATATTTTCGATATGTTTAATATCATCTTCAGTGGCTAAACATCAAAAAAAAAAAAAATTTTTACAACGTAATAATAAACAATAACATCATTTTTATATATTTACAATTCTTCGTTAACTTATACTATTATTTTTTAGGTTATAAGCTACATATTGGATAGGAGGATTATTTATTTATTTTTGTAAAAACAACAAGAATTTGTGATTTAGTTGATATATAGGAAATTTTATGTTTGGAAGAATATCTATTTGTGTTAACGAAACAAACAAAACTTATTTTTTAATATTAGCGGATTTGAGACAGGACAAACTGAAACAGTATGTATATTAAAATATTAAAAAAATTTTTTTACAATCTTACTCACCAGAAATTATCTAAATTTCAGATTGTCATTCTTGGATAACAATCAACCATACCAACAATCCATTAGAACAATTTAACTAGTTTTTTTGCATTTCACATGGAAATTTGTCAATCGAAAAAATTTTTTATAAAATAATTACTTTAATTTAAAACAATTAAAAAAGTCAAACATATTTAAAATGTAAAATCAAAAAAAAATTTCAAGAGAATTTTTTTAAATTATCACAGTTTGTACAATGTACTCCTCAAGTACATTGTTATTGGTACGGTAGCACAGTGATCAACTGAACTAAATTTGTAAATTTTTTGTTTAAAGATAAATTTCTCGAAAATTCTAGACAAAATTAGTCCGGTCTCAATTTACATATTGGTAATGTGTTTATTGTTTATGTTTTTTGATTACAATGTATTATATAAGCATCTTTTGGAAATATTGTTTATTGATTTCTATTATTATTATTATTTTATTTTTTTTTAATAATCGGTAAATAGGCATTATCTAGAGCTAATGATTCTATCTGCTTGTTGCAATTTTTTGATTCATTCAGTTTTATGTAAAAACCTTCACTTAATAATCTTTTTTGGTATTTATTTTCTCTGTCTAATATTTCGACTTGGTCGAAATTAAACCTGTGATCATTATTTATCGAATGTTCAGATAATCCAGTTGCCTCTTTGCCCCTTTTTATGTCATATTTGTGTTGGGCTAATCTATTATTCAACGACTGTGACGTTTGTCCATAGTATGATAATTCGCAATCTTGGCATTTTATTTTATATACTACATTGTAATCATGTTTTATATCTGTTTTTACTCTTTTTTTAGTGTAAATGTTTGAAATTTTATTGTTAATAGAAAAAGTTATTTTATTTTTGCTATTTTTTTCTATTATTGGTTTTAATTTCTTAGTTAAATTATTATAGGGTAAACAAATTCTATTTTTATGTTCATTTATTGTATCTACATTAGTTTTTGTTGTATTATATGCTAAATGTATAACTTTTTCTTTTATCATGTTAATTAAATTTATAGGATAGTTATTTTTAGTTAGAATGGAAACAGCTAATTTTATAGATTCTTTTCTATTTTTTATGCTACTTAAATGTACCGCTCTATGCATTAGATTATGTATCATGTTATTTTTTATGTATTGTGGATGATTCGAGTTGTAATTAATGATTCTGTCAGTGTAATTATCTTTTTTATGCCATATTGTGTTAATCACGTTATGCTTATCTTTTTTAACTAAGGTGTCAAGAAAAGCTATTTGGTTATTTTCTTCTATTTCAATGGAAAACTGTAAAGTTGGATGATAATTATTAAAACTATTTTTAATATGTTCTATTAAATTTTCTGGCGCTACTGTTAAAATGTCATCTACGTATCTATAGAAAAAAGCTGGATTCCATTCTTTGACTTTTTTAATACTGGCAGCACAAAGAAAATCCATTACATACGAAGCAATGATACTGCTAAGGTTCCCACCCATTGGGCAGCCAAATAACTGTTTATAAAATTTATCCTGAAATCTAAAAACATTATTTTCGAAAATTAACTCAATTCCCTCAATAAATAATTCTCTATCTATATCTGTAAATTTTTTTTATGTTGGACCATTGTTTTTTAATGACAGCTATTGCTAAGTTTAGAGGAATATTTGTATATAAAGATTTGACATCCAATGAAAAAATTTTTTCATTAAAATCTTTAAGTTGAATGTTATTAATTTTCTTTACGAAATCATACGAATTTTTTATGGAAAATTGACTATTTTCAGATTTAGTTAATATTTCAGAGAAATATTTTGCTATTCCCTGTATAGGGGAATTGATCTGGCTAACAATTGGTCGTAATGGTATATCCTTTTTTTGAATTTTTGGTAAAAAATAGATTTCGGGTAAAGTTTTTCCTGATTTTTGAAGTTTGGTCTTCGTTGTGCTGTCAATATATTTATTTTTGTATAATTTATCTGTATATAGTTTAATTTTTCTCAAAATATTTTCATTTGGATCTTTTCTAATGTTTAAATAAGTTTTTTTATTGTTTAATTGTGTCATAGCTTTATTAAGATATTCTTCCTTATTTAAAATTACCGTTGAACCACCTTTGTCAGCTTTAGTTATTATAATTTTGTCAGAATTTTGTTTGATGAAATTTTTGGTCTGTTTATGGCAATCGTTAATGTATTTATGTAAAGGATCAATATATGATTTTTTATTAATATTATTAGTGAGGCTGTTTATTAACTTTTCTTTCCAAATCCTTTGTTGATTTTTTGGAAATTTGTCAATGTTAGATTCTATTGATTTAATTATTGATAATATTGTTTTGTTTTTATTTATTTTATTGTTGTTAAAATTGTCATCAATCATGAAATTCGGACTTAATCCTAATATAAATTTAACCTCTTTCGGAATTATTACGTTAGATAAGTTTTTTACCCAACCCTCATCAATGTGTATTTTTTCTAATAAACTTTGTTCAGTTTTGTAAATTTTATTTATTTGTTTCCGGCTGGTATACGAATCAACTTTGTTTTCAATATGTGACGATGCCATGGACAGACCAACCATATCATCCTTACTAATCAAATGTTGTAGATTATTTTTAATTTTCCTGTTTAAATTAATTAAATTTTTTTGTTTAATATAAGAATCTGTAATAATTATTTTTAAGATTTTTAATGAAAAAATGTTCTTTGCAGAATCTAATTTCATCAACGTTTTCCTATCCCAATATGGCAGGCATAACTTAATATTATTTTTTTTTTTAAAGGGAATAATTCCTGAATTCATAAAAAATAATATTAAGTTATGCCTGCCATATTGGGATAGGAAAACGTTGATGAAATTAGATTCTGCAAAGAACATTTTTTCATTAAAAATCTTAAAAATAATTATTACAGATTCTTATATTAAACAAAAAAATTTAATTAATTTAAACAGGAAAATTAAAAATAATCTACAACATTTGATTAGTAAGGATGATATGGTTGGTCTGTCCATGGCATCGTCACATATTGAAAACAAAGTTGATTCGTATACCAGCCGGAAACAAATAAATAAAATTTACAAAACTGAACAAAGTTTATTAGAAAAAATACACATTGATGAGGGTTGGGTAAAAAACTTATCTAACGTAATAATTCCGAAAGAGGTTAAATTTATATTAGGATTAAGTCCGAATTTCATGATTGATGACAATTTTAACAACAATAAAATAAATAAAAACAAAACAATATTATCAATAATTAAATCAATAGAATCTAACATTGACAAATTTCCAAAAAATCAACAAAGGATTTGGAAAGAAAAGTTAATAAACAGCCTCACTAATAATATTAATAAAAAATCATATATTGATCCTTTACATAAATACATTAACGATTGCCATAAACAGACCAAAAATTTCATCAAACAAAATTCTGACAAAATTATAATAACTAAAGCTGACAAAGGTGGTTCAACGGTAATTTTAAATAAGGAAGAATATCTTAATAAAGCTATGACACAATTAAACAATAAAAAAACTTATTTAAACATTAGAAAAGATCCAAATGAAAATATTTTGAGAAAAATTAAACTATATACAGATAAATTATACAAAAATAAATATATTGACAGCACAACGAAGACCAAACTTCAAAAATCAGGAAAAACTTTACCCGAAATCTATTTTTTACCAAAAATTCAAAAAAAGGATATACCATTACGACCAATTGTTAGCCAGATCAATTCCCCTATACAGGGAATAGCAAAATATTTCTCTGAAATATTAACTAAATCTGAAAATAGTCAATTTTCCATAAAAAATTCGTATGATTTCGTAAAGAAAATTAATAACATTCAACTTAAAGATTTTAATGAAAAAATTTTTTCATTGGATGTCAAATCTTTATATACAAATATTCCTCTAAACTTAGCAATAGCTGTCATTAAAAAACAATGGTCCAACATAAAAAAAATTTACAGATATAGATAGAGAATTATTTATTGAGGGAATTGAGTTAATTTTCGAAAATAATGTTTTTAGATTTCAGGATAAATTTTATAAACAGTTATTTGGCTGCCCAATGGGTGGGAACCTTAGCAGTATCATTGCTTCGTATGTAATGGATTTTCTTTGTGCTGCCAGTATTAAAAAAGTCAAAGAATGGAATCCAGCTTTTTTCTATAGATACGTAGATGACATTTTAACAGTAGCGCCAGAAAATTTAATAGAACATATTAAAAATAGTTTTAATAATTATCATCCAACTTTACAGTTTTCCATTGAAATAGAAGAAAATAACCAAATAGCTTTTCTTGACACCTTAGTTAAAAAAGATAAGCATAACGTGATTAACACAATATGGCATAAAAAAGATAATTACACTGACAGAATCATTAATTACAACTCGAATCATCCACAATACATAAAAAATAACATGATACATAATCTAATGCATAGAGCGGTACATTTAAGTAGCATAAAAAATAGAAAAGAATCTATAAAATTAGCTGTTTCCATTCTAACTAAAAATAACTATCCTATAAATTTAATTAACATGATAAAAGAAAAAGTTATACATTTAGCATATAATACAACAAAAACTAATGTAGATACAATAAATGAACATAAAAATAGAATTTGTTTACCCTATAATAATTTAACTAAGAAATTAAAACCAATAATAGAAAAAAATAGCAAAAATAAAATAACTTTTTCTATTAACAATAAAATTTCAAACATTTACACTAAAAAAAGAGTAAAAACAGATATAAAACATGATTACAATGTAGTATATAAAATAAAATGCCAAGATTGCGAATTATCATACTATGGACAAACGTCACAGTCGTTGAATAATAGATTAGCCCAACACAAATATGACATAAAAAGGGGCAAAGAGGCAACTGGATTATCTGAACATTCGATAAATAATGATCACAGGTTTAATTTCGACCAAGTCGAAATATTAGACAGAGAAAATAAATACCAAAAAAGATTATTAAGTGAAGGTTTTTACATAAAACTGAATGAATCAAAAAATTGCAACAAGCAGATAGAATCATTAGCTCTAGATAATGCCTATTTACCGATTATTAAAAAAAAATAAAATAATAATAATAATAGAAATCAATAAACAATATTTCCAAAAGATGCTTATATAATACATTGTAATCAAAAAACATAAACAATAAACACATTACCAATATGTAAATTGAGACCGGACTAATTTTGTCTAGAATTTTCGAGAAATTTATCTTTAAACAAAAAATTTACAAATTTAGTTCAGTTGATCACTGTGCTACCGTACCAATAACAATGTACTTGAGGAGTACATTGTACAAACTGTGATAATTTAAAAAAATTCTCTTGAAATTTTTTTTTGATTTTACATTTTAAATATGTTTGACTTTTTTAATTGTTTTAAATTAAAGTAATTATTTTATAAAAAATTTTTTCGATTGACAAATTTCCATGTGAAATGCAAAAAAACTAGTTAAATTGTTCTAATGGATTGTTGGTATGGTTGATTGTTATCCAAGAATGACAATCTGAAATTTAGATAATTTCTGGTGAGTAAGATTGTAAAAAAATTTTTTTAATATTTTAATATACATACTGTTTCAGTTTGTCCTGTCTCAAATCCGCTAATATTAAAAAATAAGTTTTGTTTGTTTCGTTAACACAAATAGATATTCTTCCAAACATAAAATTTCCTATATATCAACTAAATCACAAATTCTTGTTGTTTTTACAAAAATAAATAAATAATCCTCCTATCCAATATGTAGCTTATAACCTAAAAAATAATAGTATAAGTTAACGAAGAATTGTAAATATATAAAAATGATGTTATTGTTTATTATTACGTTGTAAAAATTTTTTTTTTTTTTGATGTTTAGCCACTGAAGATGATATTAAACATATCGAAAATATTTTGGCAATTTTAATAAAGAAAAGCTATGAAATAGAAGATATTGGTTTCATTATGTCCATCCTTCTATAAAGCTAGTCCACGCAATTTGGGAGAAGGTTGAAAAAATTCTTCGTGAACTTTATGATTTCTCACAGGAAATGCTGATATAGATTCACATGGACCGGAAATGTTGATACAAATGTACGTGAAGTTTCTTTAATATAGGATTACAAAAATTACAGAAATGCTAAATGTTGAAATTGCAATAATTGAAATATGATATCTGTGGAAGTGAAGAGAGTTTGACCTAAGTCACGTATATGCTGAGTCAGTGTGTGTTGTCGTTCTTAACTCCTCCCCCCTTAGTCGCAAGCGTAGGCCAGATGAGCTTTCGCTCTTCTGCTGGAGCGGCGGGTTGGACGAATGTAATTCCTGGTTCAGATTTCCTCTTGTTCTTATGTTTCCAAATGGCGTAGATAGTAAACGTCACGGTGATAAGTCCAGTTATGACGTATAGACTTGATGTATGTATGGTATAGTAGGACTTGACTTCCTTGATTTGCTGTCGATTTTCAATATGGTATTCTTTTAACTTCTGTAGATCCCATCTTGGTATTACTTTGGTTTCGTTAATTTTTAGGCTCTACAATGGTATAACGTACAGTGGTTCTGTGTAGACTGATTCTTGGTTTTCGTAAGTTATTTCATTAATTGTGACGGTGCAGTTACGAAAATATATGAGAGCGGATCCAGTGATTGTTCGCTGATCGATTCCACAAGTTGTTGATATTGACTGGTTGTTTACATTTTTCATTATGATGTGTTGAAATGTTAGTTGTTTGATTTCGACCCTGTTTCCGTATTCTTCATATACGCAGTTGCCAGGTATGCCACGAAGCGTGTTATTGAAACATTCGTCGGGTTGAGGCACGGCTATAGTATCTTGTTTTTCGCATATATAGGTTTCGCTTAGGCGTGAACACTCCTTTTTCATAAAATAGTTCAAGTATTTACTGCTCAGGATATATGGATGGGAAATCAGGATAGTCTTATTTTTTATAGGTAGGGGTTCTAGGCGATTCAGTTTGTAAGTGTGTGCTTGAAACAAAGGTATTTGGACGTTAAATATTATATTAGTACCGTTATAATAAGCTTGAAGTTTTAGTATTTCGTATATTTGTTCCAGAGACTGAATAGGTATTTTCTGCATTTTTAGGCATGTTCCAGTTCATTTGGTAGTAGTATGGATGTAGGTAAAATATTAAGTCGTGCCAAGTTTACGGCTTGAGCTATTTGAGATAAGTGTGAATATAAAAGGTCTAAGTTATAGGTTATCTGGTAAATGTATTGTATGTATTCAAAATTGTCCTCGTCTGTCTTAATTTTATTTCCTATTTGAGAATTAAATGAGTTTAAAATGTTATTTATGGTTTCTTGTTGGTTATTTATGTGTTGTGTTATGTTGTCCAGCCGTTGAATCATCTCTTCATTTATTTTGACTTGTTTATTTGTCTGGGATAATAAATTGTGCTGGTTTAGTCTGAGCATTTCTATTTCTTTGTTGATGGTCAGTGCGTCGTTATTGTCCATGTTACCGGTGATGAATTTTATTGCGGTCCCTAATCCGTCTATTAAGCCACGTTTCGTCCGTTTGGGATAGAGCTGATTAAACAAATTTTCTAATTCCTTATGTTTTAAGTGGATAGTGCCTATCAGATTTTTTGAAACTTTGAATTTTTCGAGAAGTGCTATGGAATAGTTTATTTTGATTAAATTCTCTTTATAATTTTCAAGATTTATAATATGTATGAATTTGTAATAATCTTTAATTAGTCGAGCTGAGCCTAATTCAATCCCTACTAGTCCCGGGTTGTGGGTCATATCTCTGATCTCTATCTTCTGGAGTGTTGTCATTGTTATTAAGGTTAGGACGGTCCTGCAACAAAGGAGGTTTCTTTAGTTTTCGTTTGGGAATTTTCCTGTCTTTATTATCGGTTCTGTTACTCTGTTGTTGGTTTTCACTATTATTTCTATGAATTTGGGGTGTAGTTTGTTATTATGTTTGTTTTCTTGGAAATATGCTTTCTGGCCTTCATTATAGTCAACTGGGTCTTGTAGTTTTTCGTTTAGTTTGGCTATTTGTTTTTGTTTTTGTTCTAATTGTTTCTGATAGGATTCTCGATGAAATTTAATGCGTTCTTGTTCTACTATTTCGGCATCTGGAGATAATTTTATATCGTATTTTCTACCGAAAAATAGTTCATAGGGAGTGCATTTGATGGCTGAATGTATACTGTTATTATAAATGAATATGGCTTGTAACGTCTTTCTATCGGCGGAGGCTGATTTATCTTGAATATGAACGATACGATATAATTCGAGCAACGTTGAGTGGAATGATATATTTCGTAGCCCAGACGATGGCTAGTAACTCCTTTTCAATTGTGGAGTAATTCTGTTCTGTGCCCGTTAGAGTACGGGACGCATAGCAGATTGGGTGGTCTTGACCAATCGGACCTTGAGACAGGACCGCGCCAATAGCGACGTTACTGGCGTCTGTGGTTAGAATGAACTCTTTACTAAAGTCTGGGTACGCTAGTATGGGGTCATGCGTTAGGAGATCTTTAGCCAAATTAAATGATTTTATGAATTCCTGGGTGTGTTTGACAGACTGTTCCTTTTTAAGACACTTGGTCATTGGCTTCGTTATTTTAGCAAAGTCTTTTAATATGAATTTGCGGTAGTATCCCAATAAGCCAAGGAAAGCTTTGATGTCCTTTTGCGTTTTAGGTATAGGGAAGTTCTTAATTACTTTAATTTTGTCCGGATTTGGCTTAATACCTCGTTCGGATACTACATGACCAACAAAGGCTATTTCTTTCCTCAAAAATTCGCTTTTGTCAAGCTGAACTTTTAGATTAGCAGATTTTAATCTATCAAAGACCTTTCGCAAGCTTGTGATGTGTTCTTGAAGGGAGGTTGAGAAAACTGTTATATCGTCCATATGTACAAGGCATGTGGTGCCTTGTAAATCCTTTAACACATTATCCATCACACGCTGGAACGTGGCTGGGGCATTTTTCAGGCCAAACGGCATTCGTACGTACTCGTAATGGCCGTGTTCGACGGTAAATGCCGTTTTCTCAATGTCCCGGGGGTACACCTCTATTTGATGGAAGCCCGACGCGAGATCTAATGTCGAAAAGTACATACATTTTCCCAATTTATCAAGAATATCCGATATATTGGGCAATGGATACTTATCGTCTACTGTTTTTTCGTTGAGTTTCCTATAACCTACTACAAGCCTCCACTTTTGTTTTCCGCTTGAGTCCATTTTCTTTGGGACTATCCATATGGGGCTACTCCAAGGGGAGTAACTTGGTCTTATTATCCCTTGCTTTAACATTTTATCGAATTGGGTTTGGACTTCTTCCTTATTAATGTGGGGATACCGATAAGATCGTGTATAAATTGGTCTACAGTTTTTATTTCATGCTTGACTTTATTTGTGAAGGTTAAGTCTTGTCCCTCTTTAAAGAAAATGTCTTCGTAGGCTTTACAATGTTTAATGATTTCGCGTTTTTCCTCGGTATTTAAGTGGTCAGTGCTGATTAGTGTTTCAATAGGAGGAAGTGGGGTGTTTTCTGTTTCTTGTTGAATTTGCATGTTATTATATTTTACAATTTCGTGATTTAGTAACTCTACCCGAAGTGGTTGTTTAACTAGAAATTTTTGATTTTGATTAGTTAAATTGATTACAGGAGCTAACATGTACCAATCTTTTGCATGGTAAACTCCTGGTGGAATCAGAAATTTGTTTGAAATTTTTGTTTCAGGTAGTAGTACATCACCACACTGTATATCGATTGGCAGTTTTATGATTTGTTTACTGCTTGCTTCGATCGTATGAATACCACTAGTTAAATTGGGTTTGAACAGAAGTCTATTTATTGAGAAAGGTGTAATTAGTTGTTTGTTTGGGACATCTATTTTAGCTTGCAAGTGGTTAAGTGCATCTAGTCCTAGTAAACCATCAAAATATGCATGAAACCTAAGTACCAAAAATTCTAGTGTACCTTCTTGATTAAATTCATTAAATATTGGCAGTAGTACTCTAGTGTCAATAGTATGTGTACCTAGCAAAGCTTTAATATGAACGGGATGAGTTTTATAAGCTTGATTTGGGTGGATATGTTCGGGATTGATGAAGGAATTTGAGGAACCTGTGTCTATCAGGAATTTTAATGGTGGTCCGTGTGCATTGGATATGTGGATATAGGGTAAAGTGGAACCAAGGAGGTTACTGTCTATGTACCCGAGTTGCTCTCCCAACTCGATTGAAAATTTTGATCATCTAGTTCGTAAGAGTTGTAGAAGTTGCCGTCGTCTGATAGCATAATATTCTCGGTAGTATAGTCAGTTTGTTGGTAAGTTTCATAGTCAGTTAAATATTCGTCTAAGCTAGTATAGTTCTGATTTTCTTGGGTCTCTAGGTTATGTAATTCTTTGCTGGTAAATGTTGGTGTACTTTGTGGCTGGAAGAAGTTAGGGCTATTTTGTTGGTGAGGATTTGGTCTTCGGATACTGATCTGGTTACTTCCTATGTCCATAGGTGTCGTAATGTAATAGCACTTTCAACCAAATATAATATTTTTTATAAGTAAACAGTAACATTTTTTAAAATCTTATTTCTATTATCATACATACATATACTCATATACTTATGTGCACTATTTTACTATCAAAAATATATATAAAATTGTGAGTAATTATTGCTATTTACATGTATATTAAAATGCACCTACTTAAATCTCTTGTTTAGAACTTCTGTATATTGGATATGTATTCTACAACTAGATGAGTCACTGAAGGGACTATTTATAGTATGATAAGGGTTGGTATTGAGTTACCCCTATTGCAGTACTTAAATATATTTAAATTCTTTATTTTTAGCTAAATTTATTAATTATTACTGTTATCAGATATTTTTAACTTCACAATTTCTTAAACTGCTATCTACTGCCAATCTTTCTATACAGCAAGGAATATACAAACATATGAATAATATTTGTAAGTTTTAAATTAGAAATTTGTAAGGAATGTAAAACGGCCTTTACCCTAATATTGCACCAACAAAACCATTACAGTACATTAATATTGGGTTGTTCGATAATTCATGTCGTTTTTTTCATGTTTTTCAAAGTGAAGTTATTTATATTAACTGCTGTTGTAAGTGCATGTAAACGGTTGAATTTGATATATTGAGCTTCTCTGCTATCTCTCGAGTTGTCATACGCCAGTTAGTTTCGATTAACGCCTTTATTTTGTCGTCATCAGTAGCGGTTGGACGACCAGTACGTGGTGCATCTTGCACATTAAAATTTCCAGAACGAAAGCGAGTAAACCAACGCTGACACTGGCGTTCAGTAAGGCAGTCCCCACCATAAACATCACAAAATTTATTTCGAGCTTGCACCGCATTTTTGCCCTTTTGGAAGTAAAATAATAAAATATGCCGATAATGCTCTCTTTGATTGTCCATTTTCAAGTTTATTTTTAACCAACTTGTTGTTTACTAATGACACTCAGTTTTTGACTAAAGGTAGTTTAAAGTCTAATCTTTAAAACAGTATATAATAATATAAGCCACGCAATCACTACTACATGGAATATGCAGTTCACGCCATGTATGAGAAAAAAACGACATGAATTATCGAGCAACCCAATAGTACCACGATTTGTTCACGTGATTACTGACAAAGTGTTTCGATTTTAGTTTTAGTATACTGTGGTATAAGAAAGGATTTTTGAAAATTCGTCGCCTAAGTGGGTAAATAGGGGTGCAAATTTGTATGGAAGTTCGGCATTTTGGAAGTTAGAGATATATAAAAATATTAATGCTGCCATTCCAAAGTTAAGAGTCTCCACTTTTTTTAAAAAATATTGAGATAAAAATGGATAATAATACTATTTTTCCTCCTCTTTCGGTTAGTAAATTTAGTTCTTTTAAAAATCACCTAGATCCTGGTGAAATTAAGTCTAAACATTGCCGTTCATTTCAAATACTACAATCTCCATGCGTAATTCATAACAAACTCGACAATATCCAATATCAACCAATCAGAATCAAGAAGAAAATAATGTTGATAAAATCTTGTGCGAACCATGTCCTGAATTGACCGAGTTTGTTGTTTAGTTTGGTTAAATTTACACACTACATTGTTTATTTGTAAATTTTATAACAAACTAAATCCATCTGTAAAATGCAGAAAATACTAATTTTTTCAGAAAACGGAGCATCATTACTGTACTCATTTTGTTTCAATGGTCTTGTCAGTGAAAAAAGAACTTACGGCTAACGACAAAAAACATTAGGTTTTAGAAATTACAGGTAACACTCAAAACTTCATGACTTCCTTAGAAGTTGCTTTTCTAAAAAAGATAAACCATTAATTTACGCATAAGAACATTTTATTTCATTTTTATAATATTAGGAAAATTGTGGAAAATAAATATCTGTAAAAAAACTTAATGATAGTTAATGTCTAAGTTTCTTACTGTCTCTTGATTTTGATTCACATTAGGCATTTAGTACCCATTTTTTAAAAAAAAACCGTATAAAAAATCGCATAAAAAAGTCGCACAAAAAAGACGCATAAAAAAAGGTTTAGCTGTACTATATCCACCAAATACGAACTTATTGTGAGTACTCATAAACTACTGGAACATAGGTATTAAGGACCAGTTAGACTGATGTGGGTGCACGGAACACTGTACATAGTTCAAAAATATGTGAAATCCGACAAAAACAGATATTTGGGAATATCTGTCAAAAATGGCGCCAAAAATATTATGTAGTTTTATTTAAGAAAAAAAATAAAGCTTTAAAAAAATAATTGAAATCCATTGCTATTCCAAAAACAGATATAATAACTAAGCTTACGTACAGATGGTACTTAAAAAAATAATCTAAAAAAATAATACTAATTTCCGGAATAAAAACTTTTGTTGTATTTGGCTCAAGATTTTACTTAATATTAATAAACAAAACAAAAAAAAAAAAAAAAAAAAAAAAAATATTGAGCCAAGTACAACAAAAGTTTTTATTCCGGAAATTAGTATTAATTTTTTTTAGATTATTTTTTTAAGTATCATCTGTACGTAAGCTTAGTTATTATAATTATATCTGTTTTTGGCATAGCAATAGATTTCAATTATTTTTTTAAAGCTTTATTTTTTTTTAAATACAAATACATAATATTTTTGGCGCCATTTTTTACAGATATTCCCAAATATCTGTTTTGTCGGATTTAATATTAGAAAAACAAAATACAAAATATAAAAAATACAAAATTTACTGAACTAAAACATATCAAATAAAGTTTATAACTTAGAAAACATAATGCTGTAGTTTGTTGTCAGTTGTATTTGTCTTTGAGCTATTAATATAGAATTTCAAAGATTGGATTCATTACTCGTCATTACATCCTAAATTATTACCATTATTTTCACTTTCGTCGCTTATAAATCCTGAGTCACTATTGTTTTCGTCCTCACCACTCACAAATCCTAAATCACTTTCACTTTCACTTATAGAGTTTTCATCTCTATCAATTTCCTCCCACCTTCGACGTAAATACAATATTATCACCAAATCAGCGTCAGTATACCGATGCCTTAATTGCTTGATTGTAAGTTCACGATCATAATATTCATGCCACATACGTCTTTGCATCGTAATACTTATACCTAAACTGCTGTCTAGATTAATGTGAATATAACTTGTTGACTGGTCAGGTGCCTTTTGGCGTTTTTTGATGCATTTTGGTGCCTTTTGCCACGCGAAAATCTGCTCATTTAAATTGTCAAATCTCGCCGGCAATGGTATGTATCCAATTTCTAATTCCAAAACTGTCTTCATTTTTGACGAATCGAAGTAGTAGCAATATGAGCATTTAGGGACCACCTCCCCACCTCCCGATTTCGCAGAACGATTCACGGTTCACTAATTGAAATTGACACTTAAAATTTCTAACTTTTATTATAATGAACCCTTTTTGTAACATTAAGCAAAACTTGATCCCGGGGCAAACTCCATTGAACAGAATATTCTGAAAAATTTGTTGCATCAGTCATTCAGCTGCTGACGAAAGTTAGGTAGCAAAGTATTCTACATGTACTCTGTACGTACTAGCATGTGTCCTATATCACTATTTGTACGTATAGTATACACGAAGGGTATGCTATACGTATCTTATTCCTTAAAGGAATGGCTCACAACTCTCCAAAAGTCACTACTCAGGGCGTATCCCTAAGTCCCTCAGCCTAATCTCATGTAAATGTAAGACTTATCTGAGCTAGTCAGTTCGACAAAGGCTGAAATAATGGAACAATTGTCTATATACCACCATGTATTTGTAACTTTGCTTTGTATTTTTCTATCTTTTGTAAATAATGTTTCAACATTTTAAATAAACACGAAAATTTAAATTAAAATCTAATTAATAATTTTTTTTTTTTATCATTTCCACCGTTATAATATTTAGGATGAAATTCCATAGATTAAGGGGGTATTCTAGTCTAGAGGTTCGATTTTGAGGTGATTTTACGGGCGTAATAAAAAAAAAAAAACAAAATACATTTTTAGTATCCATTTTTTAACAGTTTCTTATTGATATTTGAAAAGTATAAAAATGTAGAGAAAATTTTTAAAAAATTCAAAATTGAAATTGGTACAGGCCATCAAAGTGGGGACTCAAAAAAAGGGTGTCTCCTGGTTGACGTGATTCCAACTCTCCTGATGATCTAACACATAAAATTTTAGTTAATTCTTAATAAACAAGGATGTAGAATTAGTTGGACGTAACCGATTTGAAAAAATCAATTTTTTCACAAAATGGCGTCCATTTAAAAAGAAAAATCATTTTTTCGCCTCCTTTTAAATTCCAAAAACCCCTACGTCGCGTCGGATCAATTTTGATAGTATTAAGAAGATCTGTACCAAATTTGTAAATCGATGCACTAGAACTTGAGATATCATGTCAACCGTATTGAAAAAAGTAGTCTATATTAAAAATTTGAATTTAACACTAAAAAGGTACACCGTACACAGAGAAAAATAACCATAAATCCAAAAATAACTCAAATTTCCGTAAGTCCTTTTAGAGGCTTAGGTCGGTCGCACACTGGATACGATTACGTACGAAATTCAGTTGTACGTATACATACGAGTACGTACGATCGTATCTGACAGATGATATATTATGGGAGCTCGCACACTGTATACGATTCAGTCGTATGTATACATACGTACAGTTACGATATCCGACACAATTCAATTTTGTTTGAATTTATTTACGTTTACGTACGATTAAATTACATCAAATCTGTCATTACATGATGAAATTCACCAAATTCATCCATTTTTGCATATAAACTCGTTTACCCACTCGGTTCTACGATAACAACGACGGCGTAGTTTACGTGTTAGAAGACAATTTTCTAAAAGATATAGATTCATGTCGAATGAATGTTATCAGAGAACTGCCAATAATTAACTGATAGTGTCGGACAAACATGTAACCAGTGTGCGAGCTCAATTCGTACGACAAGAGTCGTATAAATACGTACGTACAGAATCGTATCCAATGTGCGACCAGCCTTATTCTTAAAGGTTTGAACTTTGAAAATATGAAAAAAAAAATCGATTTTTTCGAATTTCTAGACTAGAATACCTCCTTAAATCTTTCAACAATGAATTATTTTTAAACAAACATAATCTATTCGTTACAGCATAACTTCTTTTTAAACAAACAACAATGTGTTTTAACATTCAAGTAATTTTTAAATCGTTATATCTAAGATTCGCAGAATCGTCTTGGTGTATGTTCGATTTAAAAAGATTTATTAAAAAATTTCGGACATACACCATCGAAATTGGTGATTGTCGACATACACCGGTGTATCTTAACATTCACCAATTTCGGACATTCACAGTAACATACACATTACAGCATTATAACTATGATATTACTGTGGCTATTAAAAAATCATTAGCATTAATAGTTATAGCCGTTATACTGCAGGTATGTGAGCTGCTCAATTCTAGTAGTGAATTCACAGATAGATAGATCGAATAGACATGAATGGTTTTATGACATATTGTGCTCTTGTATGAAATTCTTCTAGAGTTCTAAAAATCTTATAATCTTTGGGAAATACCTGCAGTATAACAACTATATTAATGCTAATGATTTTTTAGTGATAACAGTAATATTATAGAAATTATACTTTACTGTTTAAAAATACAATTTTCTCTGTATAATGTATATATTACAAAAATAAACATTAATTTTCAAATATAAATTATTTACGTAGTGACAACTAACATTTTTAGTCGGATTTTTCAACTGAAAAAATTAGACTCATACAGCCTATACGATAAGAACGGCGCGAGGCGAGAGTAGGGACGCTATCCGTTTCCGGACCCGTAGAACACGATTCTGTAGATTTATATATATATATATATATATATATATATATATATATATATATATATATATATATATAATCGACCGATCACTTGTTCGAGTGCCACTCCAATTTAGTAATCAATCAAACACAACCTCTCTCTAATGCGAGACGCAGTTTTTTTATACTTTTAATTTCAAATGTTATCGAGTGCCTGTGAAACATTATTAGTGTATGGCGAATTTTTATCCGTATTTATACATACACCAATATTCATATGTTCACTCAATGTCCAGCTTTGGCTGATACTTGAACACTCGATGTACTTTGGCAAATGGCCAATTCATTATGTTAATTAAAATTGACATAGTGTTTGAAAAATTACCAAACTGGATCGGCTGGGAATCGAACCCGGATCTCTTGGTTACCAGCCAAGCGCCTTACCAATTAGGCCACCGATCACTTGTTCGAGTGCCACTCCAATTTAGTAATCAATCAAACACAACCTCTCTCTAATGCGAGACGCAGTTTTTTTATACTTTTAATTTCAAATGTTATCGAGTGCCTGTGCAACATTATTAGTGTATGGCGAATTAAATTCACCATACATACAAAATTCGCCATACACTAATAATGTTTCACAGGCACTCGATAACATTTGAAATTAAAAGTATAAAAAAACTGCGTCTCGCATATAATTTTTTTTCCCGCCACTTTTTAATATGTGTAGGGCCCCCCTATGGAAGTTAGGAGCTAAAATTTGGTAAGTGGGGCTCATTTTCGAGGCTATCATGCTATCAAAGTGGGGTCAAATTTTGGGCAAATTTTGAATCCGACCCAACATTTAGGGGGGTGGTGAGGGGCAACAACACAATAAAACTTTTCCAACCGGTTGGAAATAATGTTTCGGTCAATTATCTACAACATATCCAACACTCAGCTTCCTAGGATAATTTGGAGGGAGTAGAGGGGGAAAAATGATTTTTGCTGGATCTAACGCGCCCACAGCCCCCAGAATTAACGCAGATGGTTGAAATTTGGTGTGTTGATAAATTTCGCACCTAGGCTGTGCTTTTTGGAGGTTTCAATATTTTAGCCCCACCCCCACCATTTTTAAGCTACAATTTCATGCTTTTTTGACATTTTCGAAGTTTGTACCACTCGCACAGGTCACCCAAATAAACCTAGAGGGCTGAGATTTTGTATTCGGATTGAGTTAGTATCAAAGGCGTGTCTTTTGGGAGTCTCAGCTTTTAACCCTTACCCCCACCATTTTTATGCCAAAAAGAACATGATTTTTCTTGTTTTTTAACAGTTTCGTTCGTGTCAAAACTTCCCAAATAAACCTAGAGGGCTGAAATTTTGTGTACAGGTTAAGCTAATAGCCAGCCACTGCTTTTTGGTGGTTTCAACCCTTAGTCCCATGATTTTTAACCCTTAGCCCCACGATTTTTACGCCAATATTTCCTTAATTTTTTTGCTTGTTTTCTAACACGTCTAGAGACTCTCTAAGGAAACCTGGAGGGCTGAAATTTTGTACGTGTATTGAATTCGTATCCAGCTAGTGCCTTTTAGGGAATCCACATTACTTTTCCCCCCACTTCTCCCATTTTTACATCGGAATTCAATGATATTGTTGAATGTGTTTTAAATGCATTATTTTTATTCTAAATACAAG
The DNA here is from genome assembly GCA_035578155.1 of Brachynemurus nebulosus. NCBI lineage: Eukaryota > Metazoa > Arthropoda > Insecta > Neuroptera > Myrmeleontidae > Brachynemurus > Brachynemurus nebulosus. The sequence goes on along the minus strand of JAPWDM010000001.1, from coordinate 75,186,720 downwards.
TAGGCGAATAGTAATTTTAAAAAAAAATTTAACAAAATGAACTTATTTTTATTTATAACAAATGAAATACATACACATTAAGTAATTTAAAAATGTTATTAAAGTCACTGTTTATTTATAAATTAGGAATATTAGATTTTTATTATTTATAAAATAGAAATTTTGGATTTTTTTGGAAAGAAAAAATATCTTCATAAAGGCTTTCCAGTTTACTATTTAAGTTCCTTTTTTAATATTTAAAAATAAAACACAAAGACAATTGGCGGATAAGCATGGGTAGGAATGTCCTCGTACGAATTGTGTTGGCTTTTTCCCTGCTAACTGCTATCGGCACAAAACTGAAATTTACTGAGATTCAGCCCTTAAAAACTTAAAACCTTTTTTTAAAGTCCGGATCAACCGGACACTCATCATCAGTTTTGTAACCACCAAAATGACAAATCGCTTGTGGACTTTCAATTACATTTCGCTTGTAGACATTCAATACCGAAGATGAAAGGAAAAATTCGACTTCCATGATGGGGCTCCGCTGCTCACGGCATTTTGTTATTATATTATATTATATGATATTATTAATTATTAATTTCAATAATATTTTAAAAAAATTTTGAAAAAAGAAAAAAATTACAGAATGGACGCAGATTCGAGCCCACAACCTCACGATACGAAGTGAGCTTTCTGTCAACTTAGCCATTTGGACTCGAAAATACAGCTCTATTAAACCCATATAAAAGAGATAAAAAATTTTAAAGACATTTTTTTTTTCGAAAACAACTGGTTACGTTTTACCATTTTACTATGTTCACACCACAGACCAGTGAACGTATTATATATTATATTATATAGACTGATAATATAAATGTGTAATTGAGGCAACCAGTTACGACTAAGTTTCGACCTTAATAGTATTCTGTTATATAGTAATTGATTTGTATCCGTAGTAACCTTTTCAAATAATTATTGTCAAAATATAATATTGATAATAAAATTGAAAAGAAACTGCAAAATTTGGAAAGAAAAAAGTGGTATTCGCTTTATTTTGAAAATATGTACGTATACAAATTATGTCCTGCAATAATTATAGTCGCATTTGCTCAAAAATTGGCATTATATTATTTCATTAATTTTGATCCGTCTCAACCTTGTTACCTGCTTCAAAAAAATGCCTAGAAACTAGCTTTACGCTTTGTCTAGTAGTATAATATAATAGTGTTCATTGGTCTGTGGTTCACACCCTATAAAGTTTTACTATTAATATACCAAGTTTCATCCCAAAGTGAATTTCCCAACCCAGAATCTCTCCTTGTGAGACTCTTGTCGAATTTATTTATTTTGTTTTTAGATAAACCGTAAAAAAATGTACAATTAGATATCCTATACTTCAAAAGCTGTGAAAAAATCAGAGCACTGAGAAACCCACTAAGATCTTAGACCACTTGAAGAATTTTTTAAATCTTAATTTTGTTTAATTTCGTATGTATTATCGAATTTATTGTACTGTCGTGCGCGACGGATTTGTATATAAAAAGAAGTAATCTTCTTTTCTTTTTCTTCTGACACCAGTTTGTTAGTTGTTTTGATTGAGAACAAACACCCAATGAATTTAGTTTCGGAACTTGATTTCCAAATTTGATTTTTTGTCAAGATTTTCACTATTTAACCCTTTCCGATTGTTTTAACTTTGTTTTATAGAGTTTCGAAAATAACAATAAGACGGTTTAGGAAATAAAATTTATAAATTTGACATAATAACGATTTAAAAAAATTATACAGAGTTACTGACATTTGATAATTAATCATTTCCAAATTTATGCAATTTTAGACAAAGGACAAATGACGTAGTTGCCATCATTAGGTGACGTAAATTTGATCGTTAGCCTGGTATGCGGTGAAAGTGAAATTTGTCCTGTATTAGAAAGCTGCTTTGGAATGTGTATTTTGTATGAAGTGAAATCACTTCAATTCTCCCTGCGAAGATCTGACTAAGGGCGGTAAGGTTTGAGCTCGAACTGAACTGCGGTTTCACGGCGCTTTCTTTTTGGTATTGTTGATTTTCTTGCGAGTTCTTCATACGTATTGGGAATGGTGGTAACTTGTCTGGTGTCCTGTAGCTCGTGTTCAACGTGGTCCTTTGCTTCCATTAAAGGGGCTGATGCGAAGTGAACGAATGGTCTACTCTTCTTATTGTTGCATTGATTAAATATTTTGATGCATGGGCTTCCATTTGAACAGCATGCATTCTTCATTTTAGGCAATACGTAGAATAATAGAGAGAATAATCCACATTTGTAGGATCCATATGAAAAGAGAAGAAATGTTAAAATTGCGGCGATTAATTTAATTGTGAACCAGTTTGACGTTGTGAAGGATTGTCCTAGAAATTCTATGTGGTCGTTAATTTCTTTGTTCAGCTGCTTGTCAAATTCTTGTAGGTGTTGGCGGTTCAATGTTAATTTATCGAGGTTGTCGAACTGGAGTTGAAGTGGTGTGATTGCTGTAATCCTTTTTGATTTGTTCCGACAATCTTCGCAATAATTCAGATGTGTTTTTGGGATGTAATCTTCAATGATGTATGTTTGTAGAACTTGTGAAGGCTTCAATTCAACGGTCTTCGTGAATCCTCGACATGTTTTGCCCAGTGTTACTTTAGTGACTTCATTACTTCTTATTTCGTACGTGTTTATTTGGTTGTTACAATTGGTTGTGAGACTAATTGGATTCGAACTTGTCGTAAGCCATTGATTTGAATGAATCTGCTGCCATATTTCTTGCTCGGCGTAGTATTTGATAGTTTCACATTCGATTGGTATGGAATGTGTGGTTACGTCGAATAATTTCGTTTCGCATTCTTCGCTGTAACTTTTATATGTTGTGGATAGTCGGCAGATAAATTGTTGTCGTTGATATTCTTTACACATCTCCAGCGTGGACGAAAGTGATTGTGTAAGCCTGTTCTTGCTCGTGAATAGGTAGGGTGTTTTTATTTTGATGGTTTGGTAGAGATGAGGTATGAGAGGATCGGGTTGAGGTAGTGAGTATATTTTGTATACGTCGTATTCGTTTAGGTCAACTAAGGGGATTTTAATTTCTATTATTAATGTGTGTTTTGCATTGTATAAGTTTGTGTCAATGATTTTGTAATAGTATTCTATATGTTCATATGTCGGGGAAAATGGTAAATGTAGCGTTTTACTTTTTATTAACTCTTTAATTAATGTTCTAGGAGGAAGGATATCGAAGTTTATTAGATTATGTCTAGCGAGTGTAATTGATCGCTCGAATTTACTTATTTGTTTGCTGAGCATGGATAGTAATTCCTTCAACAAAATTTCTATTTGGTTAAGAAAGGTGCGTTTAGAATTTTTGTCGATTTCATTAGAAATTGTGTTAATGTGAGAAGTTAGTTCGTTAAATTTGTTTTCAATTGTTAATATTTGTGACTGTGTTTTGTTTAATTGTGTTAAACTAACTGTAATAATTCTTACTGGGATTTGTAAGATAGTATTGACCTCACTTTGTTCCTTTATGAGTTTGTTAACGTTGTTAAAGAGAAATTCAGTGTCTGTGTTATTTTGTGCAGTATGCTGCCGATGGCGTCGAACCATCCATGTTCGTATTTGATTTCACGTTTGCGTTTATTGAATTTGAAGTATGTATTTTCCAAATCGTTAAACCGGTTGAGAGTTTCAGTATATTCTAGTGTGAATAATTCGTATGTTAATTTGCAATTTGTTTTTTCGTTATTTAGCTGACATAATGAATCGAGTTGATTTAAATATTTAGATATGTTATTTAATATGGTTTGTGCAAAACTAATGTTATAGTAATGTATTAGGTTTAGGTAATTGTTGATGAATTTGGCTTCTCCGAGGTGGTTGTAGTCAACTCCCGGGTTATTGGCCAGTTTCTCGATCGTAACTTGTCCATGGTTGAGGTTGACTAGTATTGTTAACATTACTATTGGTATCCACATCTGAAACAAAGTGTTTTAGATGTTTGTAGTGGATCCATTGATTTCTGTTTTTTGTATTTAGTTGGGCTACCTGCTTTTCGGGACAAGTTTTTATTATTTCAAAGGGGCCTTTGTAATAGGATTTAAGTTTTTTGTTTTTATCGTGCTTGTGTGCAGAATTGTCAAACATCAAAACTTTGTCTCCTACATTAAATTTTTTAAAGGATGTTCTTTGCCATAGGATTGTTTATTTTTCTGTTTTCCTGCTTTTAAGTTCTGGGTCGCGTTTTTACGTAAATTTGTAATTTTATCTTTTACGTCTTGCGCGAAATTATCGTATAATGGTAAATTGGATTTTTCACTTAACATTTTCGCTTTTTCTCCGAAGACTAACTCGTAGGGTGTAAAGTTAGTGTGTCTATTTTCTGTGGTGTTGTAGGAGTAGCAAGCGAATTGTAAGTAGTGGTCCCAATCATTAAGATTTTCGTTAACGTAATTTCGTAAGGAATTTTTTAATTCTTGGTGGCTTCTTTCAATGGAACCATTACTTTGGGGATTGTACGGGGTAGTTTGTTTGTGTTTTATGTTAAGTATTTTGTTTAGTTCTCTTATCATGTTTGCCGCAAAATTAATCCCATTGTCTGTTAATATAATTTTAGGGAACCCATATTTCGTACAATGGTCAAGAAATTTAATTGCGGTGTAGTCAGCCGTATTTTGAGAAATGGGGTAAGCGTTTACAAATTTAGTTAAGTTGTCTTGTATTGTCAGGACGTACTTGTTACCGGACTCGGTGACGGACTCCCATGATATCCATGGATACCATTTCGTTAAAGTTAGTTGGAGTGTCTGTAATTACCATAGGTGTTTTTGTGTTTTTGGGAACTTTATTTGTTTGACATGATGGACAGGCACGAACGAAGTTTTCAACATCTTTCGTAATGTTTTTCCAAAAATACTTTTGTCTGAGTTTCTTAACAGTATTTTTTACACCTTTATGCCCTGAGACGAGGTCGCTATGTGCCTCTTTTATTAATCGCGTTTTTTCGTTGGGATCTCTAACGATAATGGTATTAGATCGTAGTATGTTAATGTCAATATTAGCACCGAAAAAGAAATAATATAAAAGTTTGTTGAATGTTTCTTCATTTATTAGTGAGGATAATTGAGATATGTCATATATGTAGAGTTGGCTAGGGTTAATAATTTGAGTATATTGATAAAGTGTATACAGGCTTTCGAATAAATTGGCTAGCGTTATTTGTTCTAAAGCGGTTTTCTTACACGGCATAATAAAAATATTTTTATTTTCGTATGTAATGAGTTCAGTGTTATTTAGGAGGGGTTGTAAATTGGTTAGTTTGGGTTTAATAAAGTCAGCAAATTTATTATTGTTTGATAAGTCTACCGAAAACGGTAATACCAAGTTATTTCGATCTTCTAGAGGAAGATTAGCTTGGTTGAAGTAGACTGGTTCTTTAAATTGTTCGGCCCATTTTGTAAAATTATTTAAATCTTTTTCTGCTAAGTAATCTTGTATGTGTAATACAGGTCGTGAAAGTGTGTCAGCGTTAGTGTTTTTTATTCCTGCTTTATGTATGATTTTATACTCATACTCTTCAAGCTTGAGTCTCCAGCGGACTAGCTTGGATGTTGGGTCTTTGCAGTTAAAGAGCCATTCCAGAGGTTTATGGTCCGTTTTGATTACGAACTTATTCCCGTAAAGGTATGGGCGGAAGTGTTTAACAGAATCTACGATACCAAGTAATTCTTTTTCTGTCGTAGAATAATTTTTTTCAGTCTTACTTAGTGTTCGACTGTAGTATGCTATAGGTAAATCCTCATTATTATGAATTTGGGATAATCCAATGCCTATATTTGAAGCATCGGTAGTAAGGATAAATTAGAGAAATCGGGGTATTTTAATATTGGTTCTTTTATTAGTATTTCTTTAAATATTTTAAAGCTATCCTCACATTCCTTAGACCAATTAAATTCTTTGTTTTTTTTTGTTTTTTTTTTTGGAGTAGTGTGGTTAAAGGTATGGCTAATTTAGAGAAATTATTTATAAACTTTGTGTAGTAGCCGACAAGGCCTAGAAATGACTGGACATCCTTGACGTTTTTGGGTTGTTTAAGTTCTACGATTGCTTGAATTTTCTTGGGATTTGGTTTAATTCCGTCTGATGTGAGCACGTGTCCCAAATATTCGATTTCCTTTTTAAGGAACTCACATTTATCGGGCTGGATTTTTAGATTACATTGTATTAATGTTTTTAATACTTCCTCGAGATTTTTGTTGTGTTGCTAGAGAGTTTCTCCGAAAACGATAATGTCATCAATGTAAACGAAACATTGAGTGTTGAGGTGTTTTCTTAGGGCTGTATTTATCATCCTTTGAAATGTGGCGGGAGCGTTACGTAACCCAAAAAGCATGTGGTTAAATTCAAAATGGCCACCAGGTATTGTGAAAGTCGTTTTCTTTTTATCTTTTTCGAGGATTTCAATTTGGTGAAATCCCGAAGTAAGATCAATAGTAAAGAAATATTTTGAGTTATTTAAGTTATGTAATATTTCCTCTATATTCGGAAGAGGATATTTGTCCTCTATTGTGACTTCGTTGAGTTTACGATAGTCAATGACAATTCTCCACTTCTTCTGACCGGAGGCGTCCTCTTTTTTAGGTACGATCCAGATCGGTGAAGAATAAGGAGACTGGCTTTCCCTGATTATACCATCTTCTAACATTTTAGATATTTGGGTTTGCACCTCTTTTTCGTGACATTTCGGGAAACGGTAGTTTTTTGTGAAAATGGGACTTGGGTCGGTTACTTTGATCGCGTGTTTTAGAATATTGGTTGAAGTTAATTTCTCTTTTTCATTCATAAATATTTTTTCATTGTTAATACAAATTTGTTTAATTAAATTGGCAGTAATTTCGTTTAAATGAGAGAGTCTTAAATTATTTTCAATATATTTAATTTTATTATTACTAATAAAATTTATTTCTTTTATAGTAATGGGGTTATCAAATTTTATTAAATTGTTCTTAGTGTCGATTGTTGCGTGGTAATGGTTTAAAAAATTAATTCCTAACACTCCGTCTGTTGGTAGATTAAAATTTCTATTTACAACGTGAAATTCATAGCGAAAATAATATTCATTACGCGGTAAGTGCAACTGGGTTGTACCCTTTGTTAATTGTGTTGTGCTTTCTATACCAGATATGGGGACTTTTTTTATTTTCGTTTATATTTTCCGCGAATTGTTCCTTAATTAGGGAAACAGAAGCACCTGTGTCCACAAGAAAGGAACATTCAATATTATTTAATTTAAAAATTAATTTTGTTAAGTTTACTCTATTATGGGTAGTGTTGGGAACTGGCAATTTTGTATCTGAGCCTCTAACGAATGTGTATCCAACTCTGTGGCTCCCAGGTTGGATTCGTTCGAGTTTAAAGGGTCAGTATTATTATTCGAAATAATTAGATTTTGACTACGTGGTAATTGGGCGCGTAAGCTGTCGTCATATTTTTTCTTTCTGCATTCACCTATCGTGTGCCCTTTATATTTGCAATACGAACAAGTTTTTGCGTCATACCGATTTGGTGTAGAGTTTGGTGTTTGTGTATGTGTTAAGTTACGTTTGCGACAGTCTTTAGTGTTGTGTGTTTTTGTGCGACAGAATTTACAGTATTTTTCAAGATGAGTGTTTGAATGTTTAATCATATTGAGCTCTTTTAGCTTGTTTTCTAGCTGCAACGCAATAGGCAGAATTTCGTCTATATTTTTAAAATGTTTATCCATTAGGTGGATTGATATTTGCGAATTTAAATTTATTAAAAATTTGCTAGCTATAGTTTGCTCAATATAATTTGTAACATTATTATGGTTGAATGGATCCTTTTCGCGAGAAAGTTTCAGTTGTTCTAAACGCAACTTTTTGAAACGTTCGAAATAATTAGTAAGCGTTTCATTACTGTTTTGTTTTGTATTTGTAATATCAAGATCTATTAAATATTGAGTTCGATTAGTATGAAATTTTCTTTTTATGGTAGTAACTATGCTATCCAAATTTATATTAGGTATTTCGTCTTGAATATCAAGTGGTAGTTTGTTAAAAGCGAACATTAAAATTTCTTGATGCAAATAACTAGGAGCGACTTTCAATGTGTTTCCTAATTGAGAACAAAAATGTAGCCTTCCGTTATGGTTATTTTGAAAAGGTTCTATCCATGCCGTATAATTAAAAGAAGGAGTTCGCGGTGTTTCAAATTTAGATTTGAAACACTGGGTTGAACTGGATGAATGAACTGGGTTGTGATTGGGATTGTATTTCGTCGTCTGTTAATATTTCACCAGATGTATCTGGTTGGTTGAAACTCATTTTAACAAATTAGTTAAATCAGGAAAGGATGAATTATGATTTAAGAGCAATTCGTTGAAAACAGGCAAACAAGATTTATCACTTGCGTTTGAGCTAGTTTCTGACAATGAATCACTTAAATCGTTTTTGATTGAGCGGTATTGGCTGCGGCTGCTCGAATCACTGAATCCAACTATTGACATGTATTGATTCTACAGCTGGGCTGATGATTGAACCAATTGTAGTCGGAAGACTGTTGGAAGTTCTACCTCGTTTGATTGAAGATTTTGGAACTGCAACAATCGGAGCTGGATCCTACTTCTGACACCAATTTATTTGTCGTGCGCGACGGATTTGTATATAAAAAGAAGTAATCTTCTTTTCTTTTTCTTCTGACACCAGTTTGTTAGTTGTTTTGATTGAGAACAAACACCCAATGAATTTAGTTTCGGAACTTGATTTCCAAATTTGATTTTTGTCAAGATTTTTTTATTTATCGTGCGCGACGGATTTGTATATAAAAAGAAGTAATCTTCTTTTCTTCTTCTTCTGACACCAGTTTGTTAGTTGTTTTGATTGAGAACAAACACCCAATGAATTTAGTTTGGGAACTTGATTTCCAAATTTGATTTTTTGTCAAGATTTTCACTATTTAACTCTTTCCGATTGTTTTAACTTTGTTTTATAGAGTTTCGAAAATAACAATAAGACGGTTTAGGAAATACAATTAATTTATTATAAATTTGACATAATAACGATTTAAAAAAATTATACAGAGTTACTGACATTTGATAATTAATCATTTCCAAATTTATACAGTTTTAGACAAAGGACAAATGACGTAGTTGCCATCATTAGGTGACGTAAATTTGATCATTAGCCTGGTATGCGGTGAAAGTGAAATTTGTCCTGTATTAGAAAGCTGCTTTGGAATGTGTATTTTGTATGAAGTGAAATCACTTCAGTACTCATTTATGTATGTATATTTTTAGTAAGTTTATGTACGATCTTGCACGATTATTCTTGTTGAACTACTGAAGTGAGTTATAAAAATAGTCGAAGTTGATCTAGCCAATATCTGACATATTAATGTTTTCTTTTTATTTATGGGTTATTAAGGAAAATTTTTATTATTATTTAATTTAATTAATTAATGATTTTTGCTTGTAATTTAGAAAACAGTGACCCATTTAAAATTTCTTCTAATCTTGTTTTTTCTATATCAATTTATTACAGTATTTTGTTTACAACACACTTTTATTTCATCTATTCTCTTCTTATGTTGCTATTTATTATGTTCCACGTTTAGTAATAATTTGGTAATATACTCAAATTTATATGATTCTGAACTGAAAATGATTCATGCACATAAATTTCTGTATGAGACAAGCTCGTAATATAGCTATTTCTCACAGGATCTACTATCTAATATATATATTGAAAAAGGATAGTAGAAATTATAATAACATTTATATGAAACAAAATTTTATTTTTGGTATGAGTCATTTTTATTTAATATAAATTTGACTATAGCATAATTAATAATAGGTAATCGAACAAAACATAAGTAATAAACATCAAATATTTTAGTTTTCAGTATTTACGAATAAACTCGTGGGGATACTATTCAAATAATACTTGGACTGGAATGATAAAAGAATTCATGAAGGACAACGTAGATCTTGCACATACCGCCTTATGGATGCGAAAAGATCGAGCTCAAATTGTATACTACAGCCCTATGACAACGTACCCCTTCTTGTAAGATTTATTTTTTATAGGTTAGGGCTTTTAAACTTTTTTATGGAGTTTTTTAACTCTTTACGTTCAAGGGAATTTTAATCCTCTTCTAATGCAATAATATTATAAAATACATTCAGACCATTCAGTGTAATATTAATATTATAATTAGAGCTGGATTTACATAAGGGCACTTGGGGGCCGAGGCCCCCACATAATAGGGGCCTCTATAAAATGAATAATGAACCCCTCAAAAGAGGAGTAGAGTAGGAAAAATAAGGGTTTTTTTGCTCGTTAACCGTATTTTTCGGGAAAATTTCGAAAATTTTTTTACCACCTTGGCAGCGGCCTCTGGAAAGGTGCTCAAGGGCTTCCACACGTGAAATACTTAGAAGCCTCGATATGTATAAATTCGGCCCTGATTAAAGATACGTTATAATAGATTTAAGCATAGATTAAATTAAGAGTAAATACAGTATATACAATTTATATGTAATTGTTGAGGTCATGTGACGTGGTGTGTGAGTTAGTAAGGTTTTACTTGACGTCTTATGGCATCAGTGACCATCAAGATGTTATTATTGAATCACGAACGATATTGTTATCGATATTAAATTAAAATTAAATTATTAATATCGATTTTATCCATATTATCGATATGTTAAATTCGCCGACTCGCCGAGATACTTATTTATACAGTCGATCACAATATTTATGGTGTCATATTTGGGCTATTTAAATAATAACCCTTACTCGAACCATTAACTACATAATTCAAATTTTTAATATTAAAGTATGCAGTAAACTCACATCCAGGATTTGTATTTGCATTTGCTCTTACCGAACCGTTGACAGTTGCTATTTTTGTGAAATTGTTCAGATATATGTAAATTATCATGACAAAATTTCCATCTCTCAATGAATAAAAATTCGCGATGTTTTTATGATAGGATCACCTTTAACATCTGGTAAATGTTTTCTTAATGATTGAACGTTTAGTAAGATTGGCCCAAGTCTTGCAAAAAGACAGTTTGATTTACTATTAGTTAGCAAATACAGCTATCAACTTGGTTCTTGTGGTAAATGACAGGTAGCAGCATTGACTATACTCGAATGCTAAGATTGATTTAATTCCATCTTTTGCCACTGCTCAGTGCTGCTCCAACTTCACCATTACTTCTTGTGAATGTTTTTATGCAAACCAACTTTTGCTTACACATCCAGAACTACTTAAGATTTTTGATTGTTAAGTGTATAACAGCTTTCATTTAATATATATACAAAATATTTTAAGTTTGTTTTTTCTGATACTGACTTTGTTTATTTGTAAAATGTGATTTTTTAAGCTGGGGTAACTTTGGCCCAAGTATTGGGGCAAGATTGGCCCACCCTGTTTTTTTTTTTTTTTAAATTTCCATTAAAAGAGCAGTATATTATGCAATCGACAATCCTGCACGAGTTGCATATACTATTTTTTATTACGAATTTCACATACTTTTTTCCATTATTATTACTATTTTCTATTCCTTTTTAAAATAATATTATTGAGTGTTTGTCTTTTTTTTTTAATTAAAAAAAAGTTTAAATTATTTTGTTGGTGGTTTCTATAGAAATAATTATGAAATATTTATTAAATGAAAAATCAGGAGGCGCCTTTGCGTGTTTTGATTAAATTTTGCGTGTTTGATTGTCAATTTGCGTGCGGAAAGTTTACTTTCCAAGTATCACTTTATTTGATCCCTAACAGCGCCCGCTCTTGCGTTTATGCCGGTCCGGGCAAGAGGGAATAATTCCGCCCCTGCACGAAAATTAGTGACATTTACTTTGGTCGCTGGGTGTGAAAATCGCGCCCTCCTTTCTCTTTTTTTTGTACCGGCGACCTTTTTTTTTCTTTTGCTCGTCAGCTGTGAAATGCCGCCCCTTTTTTACAAAATTACTTTAAATTTTCTACCCCGAGCAAATCTCTTTTTTTACTCATATAATTGAAAAATTGCCACTCTTTTTTACAAAAATTTACAAAATTACCGCCCTTAAAATTTGCCGCCTCGGGCAAATGCCCAGGTTGCCCGCCCTTGGAGCGGGCCCTGTCCCTAAAATATTGTACACTATCTGCTTACGTACAACCACAATTAAAAATGTCGAACATTGTCCCAAATAATATTTGGCATTAATAACTATGACATTTTGTATTTGGGACAATGTTACCCCAAATAAAGGCAAGATTGTCCCAAATTTTCAGAACATCTTAAGAAATTAAATAAGTTCTGAGTTCTAATAACTAGTCAATGTATACTTTGAAATATGCAGAGTTCAATAGCTAATAGTAAGAGGAAGTTATCTAAATATATATGAGAAATATAAGGCAGTTTACGTAAAAAGGTTTCCGACCTAGTGGACGTTCAGCTTTATTTAACAACTTTATCTATTTTCATACATTCTCTAAGCAGATATCTTCTATCTATTCCGAACAGTTCTTTTTGCCTTTGAAAGCAAGTTCGACTTCCTCTTTATCTATAGATGTAATGGTATGAGATAATGCTTTTCCAATGTATTGTTTGCAGTACCATCTGAACTGGCTAATTGCAATAGAGTCCAAATTAGTTTGTTTAGTCGTCTCATATATCCCCCGTCAATAATTTTCTATTGCATCGATCGTCGGCGGTTGTTCCACGATAGAGCCTTCAGATGCGAACAGGCGTGAAGGGTTCGAGTTAAAGATCTTATTTTCCCGAATGCATCGTTCACGCCGGGCTTCTTGGCCAGGGCGAAAGTGCGTATATTATCCAAATGTGTCTGTTTGATGGTCAATAGATTGCCCAAATTGATTGTGTGATAGTGGTACCGTAGTTCTCTGGCAAAAGCGCGTACCTACCGCGTAAAACGCCTGTTGGGCTGAATATATTCTATCATACATTAGATACGCGATACCAGCTGTCGTAATACCTTCACTTTGGCGTCAATTTGTTTAATACGGATACGTGCCTTTTTTTCTGTAATCTTTTCTGCTTAGTACATCAGGTCAGGACACGTATCGCTGCATACACTGCGCTGTTGACGTCGGTGAGATCACTGGATGGGAATAGATGATATTCCAAAATTTCGTTCATTAGGGTCAGATGTTCACCCTTTACATATTTCCGTCGGTATTTGGGACGTGGTTTGGAAAATCTAAGTTACTATCGAGAAGATGGCGAAATTGCTGTTTCAGGCTGTCTGAGAGAGAAAGGGATTTATTTAGATCGGCTTTATTCTGTGTGGGAGTTAAACTTAGTTTGATGTTAGACTCTAGCATGGTATCAAGTCCGCCTGTGCCTCAGTAACTAAGCGGTCACAATTAATTACCGGTTGATCCTGCTCTGTGATGTTAATATTGGTCAAGCTCTCACCATTGACCGTAGCATTCTGCTCAATTTCTACCACCGCAGTTTCAGCAACCCTAGCTTCTTCACGAATTTCTCGATTATCGTCATGTCCGGTAGATATGTTTAACTTAATGATTCGGACTACATGTTCACGCAGATTTTGTGGCGTTAAATTGTGTGCGAGTGTTCGGGATGCATCTGACGTGCATTCTTGCCATGTACTCTCTTTTATTCAGCTCACTTTGTGCGCGGCACGTGAGCAAATCTCTTCTTAAGCTGTCCGTCCACTCCAAGCGAACGAGACAAGAAGATAAAACCTGACTGGATCCGCTTTTTTCTGCGGGCTCACCCGAAACTTTCGCGACGCGACCAGCCTTTCTAGTTCTATCCTTGGGAACTATTAAATACCTGTTAGTGGTAGTTAGTTCGGTCACAGGGACAACCATTTCCGCGCTGGTTGACTCGCACGCACCAGGGACTAAGCAGTACTAGGTCTTAGCTCGGGGACCTTGGGAGCGCTACTCCCGTGTTGTAGCAACCGAATACCTAGGCAACCGAGTGTTAAAACAAGTCCCTGACGATTTATTATAATTATAATTATTATTATAGACTTTTACGCCAACCTGGCGCTCACTACTTAGTAGGACAGTACTGGGTAACATTCACCTATACCGGCATTATGCAAGGTATTAGGCTCTGTGGAAGGGTAATGTGCCAAACCAATCCGCAAAAGTACCGTAGTACATTCACGGACGGGCTTGTCACATCACTCCTTATATTGCTGTTGTTGTTGCTTGAAACGAGGTGTTATGCGTCTATTTTGGTGTACACTGGGTCGTACGACGAGACTTTCGTGGAAGCGTAGATGTTGGCTCAATGACAGACGGCTGTGATTGTCTGGTTCGTTTTCGTGTCCTCAGAGGATAGGTAGGATTAGGGACAGAGGGAAGGAAAGGACTGTTTGTGTTTGTGTGTGTATTCGTGTATGTGTGTGGATGTGTCGTTCTATTTTACGTTTCTTGGTGTAAATGTGTTCTGGTTCATCAAATTGCTCATTAAGATCGGGTGTTCCTGGAATTGCGCGTCTAGATGGTACAGAGGTTGACGGACCTTGTGTGTTATTGGGTTGGGGAGGATTGTACACCAGAGCGGTAACAGTGATAGTGCGGCAGTTGGTCGATCCTCGCTCTTCATCAGATGAATCTGGATCTGTATGTGTGCTAAGTGTTTGTGTTTCAGTGTAGCGTATTGTGTGTTTATGTATGTGTGTTGTGTGTCTGTAAGATGAGTGTCAGTATGTTGTTCGCTCACTGTAGATGGTTCAGATGGAGTAGAAGCAGATCTTGTGTTTTCACATATCGCAGGCGGATTCGTATTACTGAGGAACTTCCGTACTATACGACACGTGTTTATGATGACTGCCTTTTGCATAGTGACATGTGTGTATTTTGGGAGACCTAAGAGGCTCAAACCATTGTGTAGTGTGTGTGGAATAACCCCGGTGGGACTGAGCACTATTGGAAAAATGTGGACATGTTCCATTCGCCATTGTTTTATTTCGGCTACGAGGTCAGTGTATTTATC
The DNA here is from genome assembly GCA_035578155.1 of Brachynemurus nebulosus. Taxonomy (NCBI): domain Eukaryota; kingdom Metazoa; phylum Arthropoda; class Insecta; order Neuroptera; family Myrmeleontidae; genus Brachynemurus; species Brachynemurus nebulosus. The sequence goes on along the minus strand of JAPWDM010000001.1, from coordinate 75,171,717 downwards.
CAATTTAACTGCGTATGTTTTTTTTGTAAGTTGTGTGTATTCGGAACCGCAATACCGATCAGATAGGTGGTTTTAGTTTTTTCATTACGAAGGTGATATCTGGTCGATTATGATTTATGGTTTTATCTGTAATAATCGACCGATCCCAATAAAGTCTACAGGAGTCTTTGTTTTATTGTAACAGATTAATGTGAACATACCATCACTAATTATTTTGCGTGTTTTGAATGTAAATTGCAAATTATCCGAATTTTTTGCTTCGATTAAATAAACTAGACCACGGGTTTTGAAAATTAGAATTCATAGATGCAATTTCTCAAAAATATGGAATAAAATAATGAAAATTTTAGCATAATTGGTAATTTGAAGTACCGTAAAACCGTTTAGACCCGGACACTTTTTTACATTTTTTTAGTTAATTTTATGTATATACAATATATACATATTTCCTTCATAGATATCACCAATAAAAGTATTACCATTAGAAAGAGCGTATGCTATTTGTTACATCAGTAGTAGGTTTTGGAGAGTTTGGAGCCCACCTTCCCACCTGCCGACTTTTTGAGTGACCTCGGATGGAGGCAAAACTACCGAGGCGGTTCTAGAAGCCTCCGGCGGTGGGTGGAGCAAAATTTTTTTCTAGCCCAGCGGAACTTGATCCAGCCTAAGAGAACCTAAGGAAATTTGGTGTAACCTAAACAAAATTTTTTCTAACCTAAGAATTTCCCTAATAGATGGCGCAACCACCTTCGAGCTTTGTAAATTCACTGCTAGATGGCGCAGCCACCTTTGATAGCGTTACTGGTCTGGATTCCTGTGTGTAAGTTTGAAAAATTGTCAATAGATTGCATCGAAAACCTTTTTTTTGATAGTTAAACTAGCCATTAAAAGATGGCCTTGCTTTCATAATTTTATAATATTTTTATCTGAAAACAGGCTTAAATTGTCAGCTGACGTCACTAAAGGTAAACTGATATCAAACAGCGAAGATTTCTCTCTAATATGCAAAAATGAATTTTATCATATGATTGTATATTTTTATCTGAAAACAGGTTTAAACTTGTATAAATTGCCAGCTGACGTCACTAAAGGTAAACTGATATCAAATAGCGAAGATTTCTGTCTAATATGTGAAAATGAAGCAGCAGGTTTTAACCTGTATGGCTACATAAAGTGTGACAGCTGACGTCACCATACTATTTTTTCTGCTATAAAAAGGGCGCGACAGAATTTCATCAGTTACAATTTTGTTCGAAACTTTAGTGAAAAAAAAAAAAAAAACATTAAACCTTATTGTTGTGAATTTTCAATTGTTGTGTGTTAAGAGTTAATTGTTGCCAACAATGGAATCCATTACTGCTGGTGCTTCATCTGGAAACAGAGACTTAATTCAAAAAATGACTGGAAATTTTGTGGATGAATTGAATCATCTTGGCGCTGTTAAACGATGGATTAAACTTTCTGATATGGAAATTGGAAAAGTATATAAAATAATGGGAGCCAGTCAACTACCATCGAAATTCGATTCATCGAAAATGAAGACAATATTGGAATTGGAAATTGGATACATTTCGTTACCAGCGAGATTTGACAATTTGAACGAGCAGATGCTGGCATGGTTGCAAAGCAATCCAAAACTTGGTATTATGAATAATGGACCAATTGGACTAACTCATAAATTGCAATTCAAAACGTTGGATCTTCTTGAAATCGTGGAGGATGCTGAATGGCGAATTTTGTAATTTATTCTCTTCAAAAATGTATTATTTAATTGTACTATGTATTTTAAAAAATTTCAATATTGTATCAATTTTTACATATATTTAATAAAAAATTATAAAAAAACAAAAAAAAAAAAAACAAAAAAAAAAACAAAAAACAAAAAAAAAAAAAAAAAACAAAAAAAAAAAAAACAAAAAAAAATTCGATTTTTTTTTTCAATACCCATCGCTAGACATTGATTTATATTCTAGTTTTGATTATGCCAGATTAATAAATAAACATTATTTGACGTTTAATAAAAAATTTAAAAAATCGATTTTTCAATTCAGGTCTCGTCTCTAAATCACAATTTTTGAACTAAGTATAAATCAATAATACATATGAGTAATATTTGATATGCATTGTATTGTTAGGTTTTATGGTGAATAATTATAAAACAAAAAAAAGATTTAATATCCCCCTGAAAACGAAAAATTTAATTTTTCACATGCTTAATAAAAATTATTTTTCAAGTTTAATAAAAATTATTCTTTATAAAATCGTCTATCAAATATTAGCTTTGCACATAATATAAGAAATGCTGATTTGCTAAAATATAAATCTTGGAATGTGGATACATAATGTTATAAGTCCAATACGTTCATACATATGTATATATGAATATTATATTGTAATATTATATATTTTACAATATCAATATATTGTAAAAAATCATATTTCTTAATATTTTTAAAACTGAATATGTAATATCAAGAATTTAAAACAGTTTTGAAACATTAATTTCTCCTCATAATATTTTTTTAGTCTTAAATTAATAGCACAATGTTCCATATATTTTAAGAAAATTTTTCTTTTAATATTTTATAACTTATCTAAAAATTTATAGCTATTTTTATCAAAAATTTATTACTTGCTATTGTTAAAAAATTAGTTAAATATATCTATAGGTATTAAGTGACCCCTGGTTTTGTGAAAGACGGTAGTAATAGCAATTGATCTTAAATACGAAATTATTTTATCAATGCTAAATAAGCGTTTTTTTTTTCTCATATTATCATACTCCAATATATTGTATATTATTATAATTTATAAAAATGTGTTTTATTTATTAAAAAATTTAGCAAAATTTTAAATAATATCGCGTCAAAATAATATTCAGAAGTCAATAAAAGACAATAGCAGTAAATTTATTAAGATAACTATAAATAAATATTAATCTAATGTTGAAATATTTATTAACAAATAGTCCTGCTTAGTAGAAAATTAGGTACCTATTGTTTTGTTTTCAAATTTACCTTTTTGCAATTAAAGAAAATTTTAGTAACTATCGATACCTATATAAAACGATACCCATAAAAGACAAGCATGCTCTGATCTCAACAATTTTTTCCCATGTTAAATTCGTATGTTCTTACTTCGCTGAAACTTATTATGTTTATATATTCCCCCAATATTTTCTACCATAAACAATAGTTATAGTAAGCTAGGTAGGTATTGAATAAGTATTTTTTGTTTGTTAATTTATTGATGATAGAGAAAAAAAAAATTATGTTTTTATAGACAGTGAAATACTTTTAAACTATTTTTTTGCAGTTTAATTTTGTAAAAACACCTAAAAATTATCAGTCACAGACAAATATTTCTAAGCAAACGAATTGAAAATGTAGTTTTATATCATAAGAATAAATGCGTATATATAGGGTGGACAGTAAATAACTCTCATAATTTTTAAAGAGCGGATGAAAACTTTAATTTTGGATTACGAAATTTTATTTTTTTTTTCGGAGTTAAGCTGCATTCAATTAATTAACCCTTTCCTGCGCAGCAGTTTTACATCATTATTGTTCAACGATACTTTATTTTTTTTTCACTCAAATTTAGCCACGTTTTGTGAATATTTGAAAATATAATTTTATTTTTAAAAGTTATAATAATATCTACAAGAAAGACTTTTTGGAATGCAAAAGATTAACCTTGAAAGTAGCTTACACAGCACACTCCGCACATTTTTTACATATGAAATCGTCGCCGCTTTGAAATGCAACATGTTTGAGCAAGTAAATGTATACATTGTGTACTAATGCAGTATACTAATGCAGTAAAATTATTGCATCATATTGTGCAATCAAGCTTGTTGTAACTTGCTAACATCTGTATGACGTCATAAATGAAAAAAGGATATAAATACGCGTGATAAATGGTTTTAAAACCATTACGTCTTCTGATTTCATAAAGTACAGTGTGCTTCGTGTCATCATATCGTATTTTGCGAATTTTTAAAGTTAGCTTTTTATTTCAAAGTTTAATTTCATAAATTTTATTACATTTTTTTTTTTTTCAATATTGGTGAGTAAGAAACATTTAATAATAATTTCTATTTTGAAATTATTATTACTAATTTTTTGTATGCAACAACTTAAAACTAAAACAATATTTTTTGTGAATTTAGGAAAAATGGCGTTGTTCAAGTGTGAAATGTGCCCAGCAGGATTCAGCCGTCGGGATGCTTTGACAAGACATTTGAAGACGAAACATGGCGACAATGGCTCATCTTTAAAATGCGGTCGGTGTGGGGTCATGTTTACGAGAATGGATAATTTACGACAACATCTGAAGAAATTCCATTCAACGGCTGTATTGTGCGATTACTGCGGCGAATATGTTGAAGGTGATCTGGAGCAGCATATGGCTAATAAACATGGACAACCCACAACCAGCGTTGTACGTGATCATGAGCAGCCCTCAACCAGCAGCGGTCCTATTTCGAGGAAGCGCGCTACCGGTGAACAAAATGGCAGTCCATCTAAAAAACCAAAGGCGGATCGGGGTACCAGACGTTGCGAAGTATGCGTTGCGGATATACCGATTTCAACATTCAATGGGCATTTACGCAGTGCGGCCCACAAAAATAAATTATGTCGCGGTACCGGAAACGTAAATGTGGAAACGATTAACAGCGCATTCAAAACCAGAATAATCAGCTACCGAGTGAAGAGTTCCGAGTACTTCCAGTCCATTGAAGAATTTTTGGATGAAGTTAAGGAAAATGTGCTCCAGCTGCTGCGAATGGAACTGGCGAAGAATACATCATTTAAAACAAATTTTGAATTGTTTGGATTATATGCAAAATTCGACAAGGACGATAATTTACTGCTGGATTTGAAGTCGTTCAACACCAGAAATGTTCCTGTTTGCGAATCCACCAATATGGAGGAAATTTATCAAAACATGGCGTCGACTGTAGTGCGCAAGAGCGAAGAATTCCAGGAACGAGACAGCGGCTGGTCGCTTTTGGAAGTCCGACATTTGGAAGTCAACATAAATAAATATAATCCACTTCGGATTTTTTATAAAACCTCATAATCCTTCTCATAGTACTAGTGCCATCGGTCATACTCGTATATTCCCAATAAGTTAACCGTTGCTATTTACACCAGACACCAAAAGGCATCAACTAAAATGACACCAAAAAAATACACCAAGTGACACCAAAGAGTCACTCCCAAAATGAGTCACTCCCAAAAAAGAGTCACTCCCAAAAAAAGAATCACCCCAAAAAAAGAGTCACTCCTAAAAAAGAGTCACACCCAAAAAAAAGAGGCACTCCCCAAAAAAAGAGTCACTCCAAAAAAAAGAGTCACTCCCAAAAAAGAGTCACTCCCAAAAAAGAGTCACTCCTAAAAAAAGAGTCACTCCCAAAAAAGAGTCACTCCCGAAATAAGAGTCACTCCAAAAAAGAGTCACTCCAAAAAAAGAGTCACTCCCAAAAAAAAAATTAGTCACTCCCAAAAAGAGTCACTCCAAAAAAAGAGTCACTCCCAAAAAAGTCACTCCCCAAAAAAAGAGTCAGTCCAAAAAAAAGTCACTCCCAAAAAAGAGTCACTCCCAAAAAAGAGTCACTCCTAAAAAAAGAGTCACTCCCAAAAAAAGAGTCACTCCCAAAAAAGAGTCACTCCCGAAAAAAGAGTCACTCCAAAAAAGAGTCACTCCAAAAAAAGAGTCACTCCCAAAAAAAAAATGAGTCACTCCCAAAAAGAGTCACTCCAAAAAAAGAGTCACTCCCAAAAAAGAGTCACTCCCAAAAAAGAGTCACTCCCAAAAGAGTCACTCCCAAAAAAAAAGTCACTCCTAAAAAAAGAGTCACTCCCAAAAACAGAGTCACTCCCAAAAAAAAGTCACTCCCGAAAAAAGAGTCACTCCAAAAAAAAGAGTCACTCCTAAAAAAGAGTCACTCCCAAAAAAAGAGTCACTCCCAAAAAAGAGTCACTCCCAAAAAAGAGTCACTCCCAAAAAAAGAGTCACTCCCAAAACAAAAAGAGTCACTCCAAAAAAGAGTCACTCCTAAAAAAGAGTCACTCCCAAAAAAAAGAATCACTCCATAGGTATATAAGGCTCAACCCGCAGAATCTTTAGTCAGTCGAGTTCAGTTCAGCTATTCGTAAACACGTTGCAATCGTAATACTGTTAAGCTATGCATAGTTGTGAATTTTGTGGTAAGAAATTTTCGCGGAAGTTTAATCTCTCGCGTCATTTAAGAACTAAACATAATTCGTCTGAGAATGATAAAAAAAATGATGAAAATGGAATAAGTCAATTTGAAAATTCCACGAATCGGTCAGTAAATAATGGGACACACGTGAACAGAGCGGAGAAGAGGAGACTTTCAATACAAAGTGAATCGTCAAAATCGAATGATGAAGATGATGATGATGGTGGAACCAATTATAGCTTTGAAGCAAGAAATGAAGAAAAGGAAGATAAAGCACCAGTATTTCAAAATCAGCAGGAAGATGATACAGATCTATCTACAAGAAACTAGAATACTTTTAATGAAAGTATGATGGCTGTAGCAGAAGCAATCAGACGTAAATTCCACGCTTTAAAAAACTCGCATAATATTCTACAATCGGCGAATGATGAAGATAATCGATCTGATGAACAAAAGCATTTACCATCGCCTGATAACTACAAAGAAACAAGTTTTACTCCAAAGATGGCTGGTCTCTTACAAACTGCTCTAGACATATTAATGGTCAAAGAGCTTCAGAACGCATGCGCAAAGGATGAAGAACAAGAAAAATAAAAATTCAGGAGAAAAGGAACAACCTTCGGCATCTAACTCAACAAATGGTGGAGCTAAACGTTTCAAATATGATGATGAAAATGCTAACCTTCATAATGGCCATTCGAAACCTGTTGATGAAGAAGAAGAATATTTTGATGACCCGAACCATTTAGTTGATGAACTAAGAAGTTTAGCGACTCAGACGCAAATTGGAGAAGAAATGGTTAATACTGTGTGCAATTTAATGGAAAGGAGTCATATTATAAATCCCAGCTTCGCGGATTATATCGAAAACGAGAAAAAACGAAGCCATTTTAATAATTTAAAGGAAAGTGACATTGGAAAGCGGATTATCTCAATAACTAGGGAATTGGAAAAGCATATTATTGAACCAGTGTTAAAATATGTATCCAATGATGATGACGAAGACAGAGATGAAAAAACATCTGCTAGCGATAGCGAAGATACTGCGAGCGAAGGAGAAGCTGATGATGACGAGAATACAGTCGCCAACGATGGTGATGAAAAAATTTCGGGTGAAGGGTTATACTTAAGGCCCTATAGGAGATATTAAAATAAGCTATCAGCATTTAATAAGTTGTTAAAAAAAAATCTTTGTAACTTTTCCAATAGCTATATGTTAATTATTTTAAAATTATGTGAGTGTTGTTATTTCTTACATACCACAGTCCTTAATTCTAGTAATTCGTTAAAAAAGATCGCCGAAATGATTGTTCTTACAACGAACTATGTAATGTGTATTTTCTAAGCTATTAAAATAGGTAATGTTTTTGCTTGCTCCTGAGTATAGGCAATTAAATCGCATTGCTCCATTGACGTTCTGACACAATAGAACGTATGTGCAAACTATGTAATTCTTGCCAATAAGTATTCACCCATATTATTAATGATTTGTTAAAAAATAAAGTATCGTTGAACAATAATGATGTAAAACTGCTGCGCAGGAAAGGGTTAATTAATTGAATGCAGCTTAACTCCGGAAAAAAAAAATAAAATTTCGTAATCCAAAATTAAAGTTTTCATCCGCTCTTTAAAAATTATGAGAGTTATTTACTGTCCACCCTATATATACGCATTTATTCTTATGATATAAAACTACATTTTCAATTCGTTTGCTTAGAAATATTTGTCTGTGACTGATAATTTTTAGGTGTTTTTACAAAATTAAACTGCAAAAAAATAGTTTAAAAGTATTTCACTGTCTATAAAAACATAATTTTTTTTTTCTCTATCATCAATAAATTAACAAACAAAAAATACTTATTCAATACCTACCTAGCTTACTATAACTATTGTTTATGGTAGAAAATATTGGGGGAATATATAAACATAATAAGTTTCAGCGAAGTAAGAACATACGAATTTAACATGGGAAAAAATTGTTGAGATCAGAGCATGCTTGTCTTTTATGGGTATCGTTTTATATAGGTATCGATAGTTACTAAAATTTTCTTTAATTGCAAAAAGGTAAATTTGAAAACAAAACAATAGGTACCTAATTTTCTACTAAGCAGGACTATTTGTTAATAAATATTTCAACATTAGATTAATATTTATTTATAGTTATCTTAATAAATTTACTGCTATTGTCTTTTATTGACTTCTGAATATTATTTTGACGCGATATTATTTAAAATTTTGCTAAATTTTTTAATAAATAAAACACATTTTTATAAATTATAATAATATACAATATATTGGAGTATGATAATATGAGAAAAAAAAAACGCTTATTTAGCATTGATAAAATAATTTCGTATTTAAGATCAATTGCTATTACTACCGTCTTTCACAAAACCAGGGGTCACTTAATACCTATAGATATATTTAACTAATTTTTTAACAATAGCAAGTAATAAATTTTTGATAAAAATAGCTATAAATTTTTAGATAAGTTATAAAATATTAAAAGAAAAATTTTCTTAAAATATATGGAACATTGTGCTATTAATTTAAGACTAAAAAAATATTATGAGGAGAAATTAATGTTTCAAAACTGTTTTAAATTCTTGATATTACATATTCAGTTTTAAAAATATTAAGAAATATGATTTTTTACAATATATTGATATTGTAAAATATATAATATTACAATATAATATTCATATATACATATGTATGAACGTATTGGACTTATAACATTATGTATCCACATTCCAAGATTTATATTTTAGCAAATCAGCATTTCTTATATTATGTGCAAAGCTAATATTTGATAGACGATTTTATAAAGAATAATTTTTATTAAACTTGAAAAATAATTTTTATTAAGCATGTGAAAAATTAAATTTTTCGTTTTCAAGGGGATATTAAATCTTTTTTTTGTTTTATAATTATTCACCATAAAACCTAACAATACAATGCATATCAAATATTACTCATATGTATTATTGATTTATACTTAGTTCAAAAATTGTGATTTAGAGACGAGACCTGAATTGAAAAATCGATTTTTTAAATTTTTTATTAAACGTCAAATAATGTTTATTTATTAATCTGGCATAATCAAAACTAGAATATAAATCAATGTCTAGCGATGGGTATTAAAAAAAAAAATCGAATTTTTTTTTGTTTTTTTTTTTTGTTTTTTTTTTTGTTTTTTGTTTTTTTTTTTGTTTTTTTTTTTTTTTGTTTTTTTATAATTTTTTATTAAATATATGTAAAAATTGATACAATATTGAAATTTTTTAAAATACATAGTACAATTAAATAATACATTTTTGAAGAGAATAAATTACAAAATTCGCCATTCAGCATCCTCCACGATTTCAAGAAGATCCAACGTTTTGAATTGCAATTTATGAGTTAGTCCAATTGGTCCATTATTCATAATACCAAGTTTTGGATTGCTTTGCAACCATGCCAGCATCTGCTCGTTCAAATTGTCAAATCTCGCTGGTAACGAAATGTATCCAATTTCCAATTCCAATATTGTCTTCATTTTCGATGAATCGAATTTCGATGGTAGTTGACTGGCTCCCATTATTTTATATACTTTTCCAATTTCCATATCAGAAAGTTTAATCCATCGTTTAACAGCGCCAAGATGATTCAATTCATCCACAAAATTTCCAGTCATTTTTTGAATTAAGTCTCTGTTTCCAGATGAAGCACCAGCAGTAATGGATTCCATTGTTGGCAACAATTAACTCTTAACACACAACAATTGAAAATTCACAACAATAAGGTTTAATGTTTTTTTTTTTTTCACTAAAGTTTCGAACAAAATTGTAACTGATGAAATTCTGTCGCGCCCTTTTTATAGCAGAAAAAATAGTATGGTGACGTCAGCTGTCACACTTTATGTAGCCATACAGGTTAAAACCTGCTGCTTCATTTTCACATATTAGACAGAAATCTTCGCTATTTGATATCAGTTTACCTTTAGTGACGTCAGCTGGCAATTTATACAAGTTTAAACCTGTTTTCAGATAAAAATATACAATCATATGATAAAATTCATTTTTGCATATTAGAGAGAAATCTTCGCTGTTTGATATCAGTTTACCTTTAGTGACGTCAGCTGACAATTTAAGCCTGTTTTCAGATAAAAATATTATAAAATTATGAAAGCAAGGCCATCTTTTAATGGCTAGTTTAACTATCAAAAAAAAGGTTTTCGATGCAATCTATTGACAATTTTTCAAACTTACACACAGGAATCCAGACCAGTAACGCTATCAAAGGTGGCTGCGCCATCTAGCAGTGAATTTACAAAGCTCGAAGGTGGTTGCGCCATCTATTAGGGAAATTCTTAGGTTAGAAAAAATTTTGTTTAGGTTACACCAAATTTCCTTAGGTTCTCTTAGGCTGGATCAAGTTCCGCTGGGCTAGAAAAAAATTTTGCTCCACCCACCGCCGGAGGCTTCTAGAACCGCCTCGGTAGTTTTGCCTCCATCCGAGGTCACTCAAAAAGTCGGCAGGTGGGAAGGTGGCCTCCAAACTCTCCAAAACCTACTACTTACATCCCTGACCCAATTGTTTCATTATAAGTAAAAATAAAAAAAATAAAAAGTAATTAGTAAGTATCCGGGTCTACACGCCAAATCGGTCTTGACCCGGACACTTACTCAAATAATGTAATAATATGCGAACTAACCTCTTCCGTCGGGGTTAGGACAGTGTATTATATCGTCTGATGTCTTTGAACCTGTCAAAGACTTCAAAACATTTTGTAGGAAGGGAGGGGAGTCAATGCATAGTATGCCTCTCTATGAAGTAAACATACGATATGACACCAGAAGGAGGTATAAACCGCGTAATTCTAGCGGGAATATAACGTATGGATAGTGGGAGTTACACCTGGTGTAAATCACAGTCATAGTGTAATAAACTATGTCCGGGTCTAAACGGATGTACATATATCGCATATTTTTTTTATATATACATCGAATGTAACTTCAAACATCATTAAATGATGCGCGATAAAATTCTGAACACACACATATCAAAATTAAAACAATATGACAATTATGACGAAAATTACATGTCTAACAAGGAGATGCACCCAAAGTGAAATTCGGGATTTTGATGAAACTTCGCTGGTGTGTAGAATAGGCAAAAATAAGGGACCCGTATTTTTTTATCGGCCATATTCCACGTTTAGGGGGTGAAACCAGCCCCTAAAATTGGGGGTTAAAATCGTATTTCTAAAAATATCTCGAAAACTATAAGAGATAGAGCAAAACTTTAAATTGACGAAATGTTACTTTTTGAAAGACCTATTCACCTGTATAGGCTAAACTAGGGCCGGGTCATAAGAGGGACTGGAGGGGCGAAAATGGGGGGAAATTTTCTTGTACAGCCGGATACACCTGAATGGCTAAATGTATCAAATTTTTACCATCATAAATAAAAAGAGCACCAAAAATTAGGAGACCCGTGTTTTTGCGTTTTTTCGAAATATGTGTGATATCCAAGCCATATCAGGAAGAAAAAAATAGGGTAGATTATATTGCATTATTATTGATTGCAAATACCTTCTATATTTTTTTATTTTTATGTTTATTTTCATCATGAAAATGTAAATTTTTACTTTCCGATAATGATTCATGTATTTTTCAGTACTTACTTAATTGGTAATTTAGCCATTTGTATATTTGGTTACTAATATTCGATATTTTTTATACCTATTTCTACCAAAGTTCCCTGGTCTGCAAGTAATGTTCAACAAGAAGCAATAATCTTCCGTTCAACAACTGCCTTTATCTTCTTACAAATTCGTTTTTAACCAAATAAACGCGGTTTATTTCTTTCTCAACATTCAAACTATTTTTCATATTCTTTTTGTGTTTTATAGGTGTCAACCCCATTTCCCAAATCGCAAATACAAAGCACCTGAACAGTGCGTGAAAGAGATTAATGCTTTTTGTCGAGCATTCAAACATAAGCATTCGAATAATGGTAACCAAATGTACACATGGCTAAATTACAAATTAAGTTAGTACTGAAAAATATACGAATCATTATTGGAAAGTAAAAATTTACATTTTCATGATGAAAATCAACATAAAAATTAAAAAATATAAAACGTATTTGCAATCAATAATAATGCAATATAATCTACCCCATTTTTTTCTTCCTTATATGGCTTGGATACCACACATATTTCGAAAAAACGCAAAAACACGTGTCCCCTAATTTTTTGTGCTCTTTCTATTTATGATGGTAAAAATGTGATACATTGCACCATTCAGGCTGTACAAGAAAATTTTCCCACATTTTCACCCCTCCAGCCCCTCTTATCAACCCGGCCCTGGTTTAACCTATACAGATGAATAGGTCTTTTAAAGAATAACATTTTATCAATTTAAAGTTTTCCTCTATCTCTTATAGTTTTCGAGATATCTTAAGAAATACGATTTGAACCCCCAACTTTAGGGGCTGGTTTGACCCCCTAAACATGGAAGATGGCCGATAAAAAAAAATACGGGTCCCTTATTTTTGCCTATTCTACACACCAGCGAAGTTTCATCAAAATCCCGAATTTCACTCTGGGTGCATTTCCTTGTAAGTTAGACACACATTTTATTTCTTTGAAAAACTGGAGAATAGTAATCCTGTAAAATGGGATAGTAAAAGTTGAAATCCGTAGTTTTTATTGGTACTGCTATTTAGAGGATGTTTTTTTCTCTTTAATGACGTCAAGAACAAATGTTTATTGTTGCAGGTTAATGTAGAAACTATTTACTTTGAAGATTGGTGGAAAGTGTCCGGGTTTAAACCCCCTGTCCGGGTCTAGACGGTTTTACGATAGTAAATTAATTTTTAAAAAACATCTCAAAATATGTTTCCATTTGAAAAAAAATTTTTTTCTATTCCAAAAAAACCGTAGGTCCTAAAAGTCTGGAACAATTTTTCCTGAATGGCCCCCTCTATTTTGAATATTTTTTGTATAAACTTTTTTTCGATTAGATGCATATTTTAGGAATAAATCGAATGGCAACTCTCAGAAAACTCATATGGTAGAGAATTTTTTAAGTAAAAAAATTTCTTAATTTTTCGGTCACTTTTTCGCATAAATTAGCAATGCATGCAAGTACTTCACATATTAAAACGAATTTTGAGACTGCAAACATGTCTGTCAGCGGTTCAGAACCTGCTTAAATCAAATTCTTTTAAAAAATTTATTTTTGCAAAAACTACACAGTATTTTGTAGTTTTGAAAAACGTTTCTATTATACTTTCCAAAGATTACACTTTCACCACGTCCTATCAAAAAATTCTTTCTTTAAGATATGAGTAACTGAAAAAATCGCGATTTTTAGCGGTTTTTTCATCATAACTAACGCTGTTTATGCACTAATTTGCATTAAAATGGTCTAATTTGAGGGTTTCTACAACTAGTTCTACAAGTTTTGTAAAGCTCAGCTGTATTTTGTATGAATTTTTTTTTAAAGAAAAGAAAAAAAGAAAAACTGTTATTTGTTTACTTTTACCGCCATTTTGAAGAACTTCTGTAATGATTCTGCTATTTAATATCATCTCTTTTAATATTATTCACTGATATGAGCGTTACTTTATGATATTTTATATTTGTAAATATTAAAACAAATATTTTACGTAGCAAAAAATACCACGTTTAGTTTTTAATTGTAATAATTGTTTCAAGCTTAAAAGCCCAAAAAGTCTTTGTTTGCAAATGGACTTTTAAGCTCACCCCCTGACTCCCATTTTATGCCAAATTTTAAATTCCTACGTTACATAGTTTTCGAGAAAAAACTCTGTGACTGACGGATTGACGAAAATGAGAGTGATCTTATAAGGATTCTGTTTTTCCTTTTAAGATACAAAATCCTAAAAAGATGAAGTTATAGTTATAATTTTTACTTATAATTGTTTAATCGAAATTTTAGTGTTGCTTTTCATTTTCGACACCCGAAAAGTTCTGAAGGATATGCAAGTGCATTTATACGACCACTGGCGATTTCCGTTTGGAAACTGACACTACTATGTATGGCTTTGATAATTATAATATTAAAAATTATAATCTTTATTGAAAAATATCGTCTAAAAATGAATGGTTACGGGTCTAGTGATGACTCATCTTGGAGCACATTATGGATTATTATATTTGGTGCGATGACGCAACAAGGTAGGTTTTCTTACTTCCTGTATTATTTCAAAAATTTCAGAAGTTTTTCATTATTAAATAAAATAATTATTACAAAAAAAAACCCGACTACGAATAACAAAAAGCGACAATAAACAAGATGAAAGAAAAAAAATAAATAAGAATGAATAAAAAAGTAAAGCAGTCGCAGACATCAGACATTTCTGTTTAACTTATTATAATATGTATGTCTCCGACAGCTATCCTCTTTTATTCATTTTTATTTGTTTATTTATTTTTATTTCATCTTGTTTATTGTAGCTTTCTGTTATTCGCAGTCCGGTTTTTGTTTTTTGTAATAATTATTTTATTTATTGCCGTTTTTAGTTAGTTATTCTTAGCTAATAGCTATATATACTAATTTTTATCTGCACCTTCGTCCGCGTAGAATCATTGAACACTGATTAAATTACTTCGTACACGTACTATGTCGTTATCGACTCCACGCGAATGAATTCATTGACAAAAACTATTATCCATAAAAATTTTCAACCCTTGTTGTACCGATTTAGGGAATGAATTTTCAAAAATCTGCTTTTGGTACTTGCCTATGTTACCAAAGAACTTTACGTTTCTAGACCCAATGATTTTCTATATAAATTTTCATCCCCTATTTTATATCCTTACGGAAAAATTTCTAAATATCCCTTCTTAGAGCTCACTTGTGCTACAGAAGGAACTCCTGTACAAAATTTCACGTTTCTGGGTCCGGTACGTTTTTTATATAAATTTTGATTCCCTACTTTATCCTCTTAGGGGATGAATTTCTAAAACCCATTCGTGGTGTTCGCATACATTATATAAGGAACCCTTGTGCAAAATTTCACGTTTTTAAACCCAATGGTATTTTATATAAATTTTCATCCCCTATATTTTCCCCCTGTAAGACAGATTTCCAGAAGTCCCTTCTTAGTGCTCATCTACACTACATAAGGAACTCCTGTACAAAATTTTACATTTCTGGGCCAAATTGGTTTTAAATAAATTTTGACTCTCTATTTTAGCCCCTTAGGGGATAAATTTCCAAAACCCATTCTTGGTGCTCGCCCACTACATAGTCAGGATACATACATACATACATACATACACACATATATACATGTAATAAAACTGTAACGAGACCGTTTCTGTACATTGAATATTTTTTGAAAATTGTACTGGTACTGTAAACATGCGTAAACAGTTATCGATGTAGATATCAAAACAGCGATTTTCAAAATTTTTGTTTGTCTCTCTGTCTGTCTGTTTACGCATCACGCTAAAACTACTGGACGGATTTTAATAAAATTTGGTGTGGTAATAACTTATTATCCAAGGTTTGTTGATATGGGAGGTTACGGAATTCACTATAGCTAAAGCGCATTCACACAGCACAGGACCGTATTTGATTTATTTTTCAATTGTACGTACAGAATTAACAACGGCATTTATACTAAAATTTAAACATATATATTGTTATGCGATAAAAATCAAGTTATAATGGGAAGTTAATATTATTTCCAGTAAATTTTAACAATTTTATAATTAGTGAAAATATATACAAAATACAAAATATACAAAAAATATATTACAAAAATATGTAATGACAATTTTTACAAAAATTTATGTTCAAAAATAATGACGTAATAGTTATTTATGTACCAAGGGTATAAACAGACATTTATGCTCTGAGGGCGACGTCTTACGGACCCGAGGGCCTCTGGCCCGAGGGTTTGTAAGTCGCCCGAGGGTATACACATCTGTTTATGCCTGCGGTACATACAAACTTTTATGTCATACTAGTTCGTTATTGCAATCCAATCTCAATACAAATCAGTATTTTAAAAAATCCGGTTTGAATTAATAACATTGCCATTTTATCATAGTAGACACTATCGTTGCTAGGTGAATGTTGACAAACGTAAATGTCATAAAATTACAATAATTTTTATGTGTCAAAGTTAGAAGTCAAAATGAACGAAGATTTTGGAATTCCTGATGAAATTATTGAAAAAGCAAAGAAAGAAACTGACAATCTGTTGCCAAAAAAGTCTAAAGAAGCTTACGACATGGAATACGAAAAATTATTAAATTGGATGCAAGAATACTACTTAAAAGATGTTAATGAAACTGTGTTGCTTGGATACTTCGGCGATCTCGCTAAAACATTTTCTCCGAGTTCTTTGTGGTCCAAATATTCCATGGTAAAGAAGACTTTAATAGTAAATAACTTAAACAAAAAATTATTTCTCTTTATGCCCGCGCGGGCCATAAAGTGAACTTTATGACCCTGCGGGCATAAAGTACGACATTAGATAGTTGGTAACTAAGAAATAAAAACACAATAATGAACTAGTATGACATAAAAAAATTACTTATCATAAAAAAAGAATAAAAACAAAATATGTGTTGACACGTGGAAATTCCGATTTCGGTCGGAGCGCTGGTTCCGTTGGTGTACCAAGTTGTTTTCTTGTGTGGACTGTAGATGGAAACGATGTCGTGAACTTCGTGTTGTTTACTACGATGACGATGATAACGATGAAATAACGTAGCTGATTTGGTGAGTTTCCACACCACCTGGCGGTATCACCATGGCGCGCTGATCTCTTTTATTTAAGGTGGTAGGTTCGCCAAGAGCCCCATCCATCCACCATTCAAAACAGTATCTTTAGTCACAGAATACTGAATTGTAATTTATTTTTAGTCGCTAAAAGCTGATATGTCATTAATTTTTAGTCGCTAAAAGCTGACTACTAATTAATTTTTAGTCGCCAAAAGCTGACTAATAATTAATTTTTAGTCGCTAAAAGCTGACTTGTAATTAATTTTTAGTCGCTAAAAGCTGATTGGTAATTAATTTTTAGTCGCCAAAAGCTGAGTGGTAATTAATTTTTAGTCGCTAAAAGCTGACTTCTGATTAATAATTTAGTCGCTAAAAGCTGAGTAGTAATTATGTTGGTCAATAAAAATTTTATTTAATTTGTTAAAGTTGACAACGTTCTTTTTAAATTTTT
This sequence comes from Brachynemurus nebulosus, assembly GCA_035578155.1. Lineage (NCBI taxonomy): Eukaryota > Metazoa > Arthropoda > Insecta > Neuroptera > Myrmeleontidae > Brachynemurus > Brachynemurus nebulosus. Next base: position 75,154,301 of record JAPWDM010000001.1, on the reverse strand, counting down.
TGGTTTGTTACAATTATTGTGACTTATTTTTGGTGTAATTATTTAAAATCACATTACATAACACAATACATATCACATTATATAATTTGTAACTACTTAAACCACAGCTACATAATAAATCTAAATTTATATAAATATTGTCGGATTTTAAATTGAGAAAAGTCAATTTACATAATATATCTTTTTGATTATATTTTTTAAGAAAAACTTGTTTTAAGTTTGAATCATTAATAATAAATTCAAAGATTGCAGATAAATGAAAGAATATAAATAAAACAAAATCAGTCGGACATTTTAATCCTCCCCTTTGTAATTGATTGAAATACTCATTATCTATCATTACATCACTATTTTCTATTTTAAAAGGGCAAAAGTTTTATGGAATAAAAATCTTCACAAACAAGCATAACCTATAATAGGTTATGAATTCTTTTGTGAAATATAAATAAATACTTACTCCGAATTCATGTGTATGAATATCGTGTTGTCCTAAAAAAGTTAAATATTAACTTACAAGTTTTTTAATTTTTTTTGTTTTATAGTTACCAAAATTTTTACTAGCATTTATATATTTTATGCGGATAAATAATCGTTGTCTTATAAATAATTTAATTACATCCTCATCACCATTTGGAAATTTTTGCTTAAAAATTTGATATAATTTTTCAGTAATATTTTTTCTCTTAGGTAAATTATTATTTTTCAAAATTTGGCAAAACAAATTTTCAAAATGTTTAATTTCACTTTTCCATTTATTAGTGGGAATGACTAGACCACCAAAAGATAGGTGAGCAACCCAGGATGATAAACAATAATTGTGTTCAATATTTTCATTTAATGTTAAATCAGGATGTGAATTTTTTAATTTTTTTGCAATCCATCCAGCAAGATACTCTAATCCATCCTCGGTTGTGTCTGTTATTTGAATTGGTTCTAAATCAGACACACCTTCTATAGTTATGGGTTCAAAGTCTTCCAAATCTTCTTGATTTGCTTCGAGTGTTATTAAGCTTTCTTTTAAGAGTTTGCCTAATAACATTTCATCATCATCTACATTTTTTGCATTTGATTTACATTGTAACTGACCAGGAGCCTTTCCTAAAATGATCATTCGTATCCTGTTAAGAGCGTTGAGCGGGGAAGGATGATCATGTAAACCACCACGAGTTCTTATTTGTGAAAAAAAATTCTCTAAACAATCTTCATTTAACCGATGCGTTAATAAAAATTTAATATTATTTGTTCCGTATGGTGTTTTTGTAGGCACATTACAGTTCAATGTCCGCGAATTCATTATATCAAACCATGAATTGACTTTATCTATGAATTCGCTAACAAGCAACGCATTTTCACCCAAATTATAATGTTTTATTGCCGTAGCTACAGTGTGAGACATCAGTTCTGTAGCTAATTGAACATTTTGTCGCTCAACACCCTGATATCTGACGTGTTTTAAATTTATTTTCCAAACTGAACTAACTTCAGTTTTTTATTTATTAGTTCCTCAATTGAATTTTTACTTATCACATCACCACCTTCTGTTACAAAGCCTGTGTCCAGAAACCAATTCCTAATTAACTTTAGTAAGTGAAGTGCATCAGCAAACACAAATATTGGCTCCCCAGTAATTGGGTGGTTAAAAAAACGTTATTCATATTTATATTCAAATCTTTCCATAGTCCCACATTTGAACTGCCGCAGTCGCTCACGATTGCCACAACTGTGAAGCCGACTTCATAAAGTTGTGATATAATGTTGTTGATTATTTCTTTTGTCATTTTTTTATCAAAATCTGCGTAAACTGGTTGTTTCCAATTTGAAAATAATGCTCTAACAAAACTTACTTGCATTTGCGTATGTGGTCCGACAATCTGGTCGGTTTTTTAGTTGTATTTTACAACTCGTCTCACTTTCATTTCGTCAAATGAAAGAACGCAAAGTTTTTCTTTATTACTCAGTTTTTTGCCGCTAATTTTCATAAAATTGAACACACCATTAAAAATTCCGGGCTTCAAATTCATTCTCGATCCCCATTTTTGTAATGTTGATAAACCTAAAAAAAATATGCATTAGCACATTTAATAAGTATGCATACTTGTTAAAATATATATATATATATATATATATATATATATATATACAATATATATATATATATATATATATATATATATATATATATATATATATATATATATATATATATATATATATATATATATATATATTTACTTGGCAATGGAAATTTTAGCTTTTCCTTAACGTAACGGTAACCTCGAACACCAAGATACCTCAAAGTAAATGCATTTGTTAGTTCCTGACTAGTCCAAACTACTTTCTTCTTTTTCTCAGTAATTATGTCAATTTGATTTTGAGTTAAAAATTTGGATAAAATATTATTGACTCGTTTTTCAACTTCATCATTTATTGTTTTTTCTTTTACTTGCTGACTATGTTTTGCTAGCTGGCGCTTCAAAGATTTGTTTTCCGCTTCTAGTTTTGTAATATGGTTTCTGAGAAGCTCAATCTCGTTAACAATTTTGTTATTACTAACGAACGGTTCATTTATGTCCAGATTGTGAATATTAGTAGTTGCAGTGCTTGTACAGTTGCAGTGCTTGTATAGCATTTTTATTTAGTAAGTACTTGATTCCTTTCATTATCACCATTTCATTAATGTCTTTTTTTTTTAAAATAATCAGAACAAACATACCGGGTTTTTGGATTGAAATTTTCATCATTTAAATGTCCTGTAACATCCAACCATTCTTGTAATACAAGTGGATTGCGTGGGAAACGGAAATAATGAATCCCTAGATTTTTAGTATGATCATAGTAATTTTTGCAATTGATCATGGGACAACGAGCACCTGCCATTTCTGTAAATATAATCATACAATTAATTAAAATTAAAGTTCAATTAAAAATTCCATTTAAATTGACTATAAATTTTATTTAAATTATCCATTAAATACATAAAATTTTGAAAGTTAATGCAAACAAAAAAATTTGCTTAAACAAATAATATTTTTAGTAAATGAAAATGTGAAAAAAAGGTGCAATATATTTAAATACGACTCTGTGCTCATAAATTAGGAACAGTTCTATAGGTTAGAAAAATAAAGTGTGAAATACTTACTTTTAAGTAAAAATTTATGCACTGTATAAGTATTAAAATATTTTAAACTATTTGTGACTTGATTTTTAATCACCAAAAGTTCAACAAATTAAAGAAAACGCGTAAAAACAATTTGTAACACTACCAACAAATTGTATTTGACAGATACAAATATTTGTACCACCACATTCAAATGTTTAAAATTAAGCGTCTCTGAATGCCCGTTTCCTTGCCCCTCCCCCCTATCCAATTTTTTAACATTGTAAAGATAGGTATTTCTGTAACCTCCCATATTAACAAACCTTGCTTATTATCTGAATCAACATCTAAGATATTTTTTACTCCGGTAAAATGCCTCATTCCCACGGGGCAATAGAAAAACCATTTTGAGCATGTGCACACGTTACGCGAAAACTATTGAACGGATTCTTATGAAATTTGGTGTGGTGATAACCTATTACCTGAGTCAACATTTAAAATGCTTTTTACTCCCAGAAAATGTCTCATTCCCACGAGAAAATATAAAAAACATTTTGTGCATATGCACCCATTGAGCAAAAGTTTTTGTTCTCTATGCAAGTTCTGTATAATTATTACTTATATACTTCTCATTGGTTTTGTAACAATGCGTCGCGCGAACGACGTCTTCTTCTCTGTCTCTTAAATTATCTTGTCTCTATTTCTCTGTCTCTTGAATTAAAGATAAATATTCACAGTCAGTTCTGGATTAGCCATACAGCAGGAGCAATACATTTTACGAGTCCCACGTCAGTGAGGATCTCCTATCTAGGTAGAATAAGCGTTGTGAAATTAAAAAATAAAGACGGCGTTAATGATTGATTGACGCGAGGACGACCTCGATGGAGTAAAGCCGTGGTTTATTTTATATTACTTTAATGTTTACTATACGCAAATGCCATTTAAAACGGTACATAACAACGGTATTCCATGTATCCAGCAAATTTCACCAAATTTCAAATTATAGATTTAGCGATATTGCACTAAGAGGTTGACATTTTTAGTGATTTTGTGATGATAGTACCGAAGAAAATAATTTTTTATTTTACGCTATTGTGGGTTTCAAATGTTAGGTATTGGGCATGTTTGATTATAAACTTACAAGTAACACTACCCAAGTGCCAATCGCTAATCTTCTTGAAATTTTGCTGCTATGTAAAAAAGGCAAAATTAAGAGACCCATATTTTTTAACCGGCCGTCGTCCACTTTTACGAGGTGAAACCAGCCCCTAAAGTCGGGGGTTCAAATCGTATTTATTAAGATATCTCGAAAACTATAAGAGACAGAGAAAACTTTAAATTGACAAAATATTCCTCTTTAAAAGACCTATTCACCTGTATAAGTTAAACCAAGATCGGGTTTATAAGAGGGGCTGGAAGGGTGAAAATGGGGGTAAATTTTCTTGTACGGCTTGAGTGATTCAATGTATCAAATTTTTACCATCATAAATAGAAAGAACACCAAAAATTAGGGGATACGCGTTTTTTAGCTTTTCCGAAATATGTGTGGGGTTTCAAGACATATAAGGAATAAAAAGATAGGATGAATTATATTGCATTATTATTGATTGCAAATACCTTTTATATTTTTTTATTTTTATTTTATTACGAAAATATAAATTTTTACTTTCCGATAATGATTCATGTATTTTTCAGCACTTACTTAATTGGCAATTTAGCCATGCGTATATTCGGTTACAAATTTATTCGAAAAAATACATACTTCTCGTCTAATAAGTGATAAAGTAAGTAATTTTAATAAATCTCATATTCATTTGATCTTTTTTCAGGTATAGATAGTTCACCAGTTTTGATATCTGGCCGAATAGTGACTGGAACTATTTTACTATTTTCGTTGCTTTTTTATCAATTTTATTCGGCTAGTATAGTATCTTCTTTATTGATGGAGCCACCAAAGACCATTCAAACACTCAAACAACTACTAGAAAGTTCGTTAGAAGTTGGAATTTCTCCAACACTTTACACTTTAAATCGTTTTGAAGTAAGTTTTAAGTACATATATATTTTTTTGATTTAAGTAAATCAGCACATAGTATATTATAAATCAGAGAAGAAAATATTTTATTTTACTGAAGTTGAAAATACCATCAGTTGGGGCGAATCTGGACAGTAGGGGCGAATCTAGACAGAGCTGCTTCTCGATATTTTTTCGTCAGTGTTATAACCGTACAAGGTCATAGATCAATCTATGCTACTGAATTTCGTCAGTTATGAGTTAGTCATCAGAGAAAAAAGGTGAACGTGACATCTTTGTATTTTGTTATTTTACAGGCGCATTGTTTATAACTTTTAAAAATAATGCGCGTTTTGAAATCGTGTAAAGAAACTGCTGTACAAAAAAAAAATAGTTATATATATATATATATATATATATATATATATATATATATATATATATATATATATATATATATATATATAAAGTAGGAACTGGCAACAAAATGTTTGGCGTTTTTTTTGACAATATATGTACCAAAAATGAAAGCTGTATTGTGCTTAATTTTTTTTTTATAAATTGATTAAGGGGAGGTTTACTTGAGAGTCGTTAAAAAAAAAATCGATTTTTTTTGCAGAAATTGGTAGCTAATTATGTGTAGAATATGTTCCCAAAGTGATTTTGTTGAAAGTAATTTAAGGGAAGGTTTGCTTGAGATTTGATAAAAAAATCGACTTTTTTTGCCGAAATTGATAGAAAATTATGTGTAGAATATGTTTCCAAAGTGATTTTACTGAAAATAATTTAAAAACAAGATTCTTGCACATTAACCGAATCCAGCTTTCTATAAAAAAAATTCAAAAAACGTAGTTCACGCAATAATGAGTATTAAATATAAAATTTTGAAAATACGTTTCTTTATATATATTTTATAATATCTCGGAACTACATTTTTGGAACTGGTGGACACGATAACTCAAAAACTATTCGATGGATCCTTTTTTTTAAATTTTTTATTTTAAAGATAATTCAATTCTTCGGCACTTCTACCTAAGTTCGATACACTTTTAATATTTTTTTTATTTTTAAGTTTACTTTAAAGAGCGAAAAATAAGACAAAAATCGTAATAAAAAGTTCAAACATCCGCCATTTTTTTTCTTTCAGCAATTTATTGATATTATAGGCAGAGGTGCCGATACTCTTCATATATTTTATAAATCTTGTTTGTTTTTGGATTTCGGTGCTGTATTACCGGCGCTAGGATGTCCACCAACAAGGCATTGGATTTTCGGATCGTCACACTGCACTATCTATAAAATGGACACTTTTTTATATTTTTCCTTGAAAAAATTTTTTTTGTGTAGTCTAATACTTAATAAATACGTGCACAAAATTTGAAATTGATATTTACTTCCGTTCTTGAGAAAAAAATTCTAGAAAAATACATAATTTTTAAGGACTCTCGAGTAAACCCCCCCTTAACAAAAAATTGTCTATAGGTGAGGCGAATTCATACACCATGGTGCGTCAATATAAAAAGAAAGTGGGTATAAACTACATAAACTGTAGTCTAGATAACATAAAATCGACTCTTTTCAACAGAGGCGCAACAACTGGGGAGGTCCAAGGGGTCCGGACCCCCTAATATTACCTGGAAATTTTCCTTTAATTTATTTTATTTATATTAAAAAGTAAAATTTTTAGTGGTTTACTAATATTTTTTATTTGAAAATCAAAGTTTCGGAGATGACATTTTATTACAACATTTTCCATTGTTATCGGAGAACTGCGTTATCAAAAAATGTGATAATTTAAATTTTTGTTGGACCCCCTATAGATATATAGATGTTGCGCCCCTGCTTTCCGATATTGAAAATAAAAGAAAATAGCTCAGACAAGCTGCTGAATATTTCCATGTTCCCAAATCGACCTTGCATGATAGACTCCAAGGCAAATCGATTTAAAATTCATTTAAATCCAAAATATTTTATTCCACCCATCAAAAGTCATTCGCACATGCAGATATTTATCTTAGCGAATTTCCAGATTGGAAATTCAGCTATTTTTATTTTTTTATGTCTGATTTTACCCATATGCATGACTGAATATGATTTATATTGCAAATAAAGCACTCTCCAGATTCAATAGGGGCAAATCTGGACACTAAATAAACAAAAAAAAAAAAAAAAAAAAAAAAAAAAACAGTACCAATTTTGATATTTTTATTATTGCTCTATATGCTTGTGATATTAAAGCATTTAAATTATTTTTTTAGAATTTTTTAGATAAACTCTAAAAAATTCATTGTCAAAAAACTGAAAAAATTGTCCAGATTCGCCCCAACTGACGGTATGTGAAAACTATACGTAGGTTAAAAGTAAAGACATTTCCTTTGCAGGTGTATGCAATTCATTTTAGTGATTCGCGTTATTTAAATAGTTATGACATTATTTTTAAATCAAAATTTTAATTTTTAATTTCTTAAAAAGTACCTTTTAATAAAAATTTAAATGAAATCTAGCCAAGTGCACTGTGAATCATGTAAATGTATTAGTGATACTTTATTCCCTGTTACGAGGGACTAAATTACGTATTTTAATCCCGGAATTGCAAAGGAAAATATAATGTACTTTTTACAACATAATAAAAAAAACGCCGTGAGCAGCGGAGCCCCATCACGGAAGTCGAATTTTTCCTTTCATCTTCGGTATTAAATGTCTACAAGCGAAATGTAATTGAAAGTCCACAAGCGATTTGTCATTTTGGTGGTTTCAAAACTGATGATGAGTGTCCGGTTGATCGGGGCTTTAAAAAAAGGTTTTAAGTTTTTAAGGGCTGAATCTCAGTAAATTTCAATTTTGTGCCGATAGCAGTTAGCAGGGAAAAAGCCAACACAATCCTACCCATGCTTATCCGCCAATTGCCTTTGTGTTTTATTTTTAAATATTAAAAAAAAAAGGAACTTAAATAGTAAACTGGAAGGTCTTTATGAAGATATTTTTTCTTTCCAAAAAAATCCAAAATTTCTATTTTATAAATAATAAAAATCCAAAATTCCTAATTTATAAATAAACAGTGACTTTAATAACATTTTTAAATTACTTAATATGTATATATTTCATTTTTTATAAAAGTAAATTCAGTTTTTTTTTTAAATTTTTTAAAATTACTATTCACCTACTTGTATTTAGAATAAAAATAATGCATTTAAAACACATTTAACAATAGCATTGAATTCCGATGTAAAAATGGGAGAAGTGGGGGAAAAGTAATGTGGCTTCCCTAAAAGATACTAGCTGGATACTAACTGAATACACGTACAAAATTTCAGCTCTCTAGGTTTCCTTAGAGAGTCTCTAGACGTGTTAGAAAACAAGCAAAAAAATTAAGGAAGTATTGGCGTAAAAATCGTGGGTGTAAGGGTTAAAAGTTGAAACCTCCAAAAAGAAGTGTCTGGCTATTAGCTTAACCTGTACACAAAATTTCAGCCCTCTAGGCTTATTTGGGGAGATTTTGACCCGAACGAAACTGTTAAAAAACAAGAAAAATCATGTTTTTTTTGGTATAAAAATGGTGGGAGTAGGAGTTAAAAGTCTAGACCCCCAAAAGGCACCTCCTTGATACTAACTCAATCCGAATACAAAATTTCAGCCCTCTAGGTTTATTTGGGTGACCTGTGCGAGTGGTACAAACTTCGAAAACGTTGAAAAAGCATGAAATTGTAGCTTAAAAAAGAGAGGGGTGGGGGTAAAATATTAAAACCATCAAATTTCCAAAAACCAACAATTTGAAACCACCAAATATTAAAACCAACAAATATTAACACACCAAATTTCAACCCTCTACGTTAATTCTGGGGGGCTGGGGGCGTGTTAGATCCAGCTAAAATCGTTTTTTTCCCTCCTCTACTCCCTCCAAATCATCCTAGGAAGCTGAATTTTGGATATGTTGTAGATAATTCACCGAAACATTATTTCCAACCGGTTTGGAAAAGTTTTATTGTTTTACCGCCCCCACCACCCCCTTAAAAGTTGGGTCGGATCAAAAATTTTCCCAAAATTTGACCCCACTTTAATAGTATGAGGTGCCTCGAAAATGAGCCCCACTTACCAAATTTTATATCTTAACTTCCATAGGGGGGCCCTACACATATTAAAAGGTGGCGGGAATATATATATATATATATATATATATATATATATATATATATATATATATCAGACATTTTTTCCTACATATTCGTGTTCTACGGGTCCGAAAACGGATAGCGCCCCTACTCTCGCCTCTCGCCGTTCTTGTCGTATAGACTGTATAAGTCTAATTTTTTCAAGGCAAAATTCGACTAAAAATGTATTAGAAGCTTATCCGTGAACTGAGAAGGCTGCAAGGCTGCCTTAGTTAAAATCAATCTTTGTCTTTGTTATTTTGATATATAAAATAAGGCAGACAGATTATAAGCAATATTTCTCTTTACTCTTTTGACGCCTTTTAAAACTGTCATGAATTGATATAAAGACGATAAGCCATGTTGACACTGTCATAGGTAGCTCTATAAAGTTAACTTTCTAACTCAGAATTAAAAAAAAATTGTCTTAAATAAACTTATTGTTTTAAAGTTGGATAAAACAACAATAATTTATAGATAAAATTGCGGGGAAAAATTGTTTAGATGTGTAAAAAAAATATAAATTATATATATTTTAGTTACATTTTTCATACATAACTAAAAGAAATACTTTATCTTTAGTATTTTAAAATGCCATTGTTCAGATAGAGCAATAACTATAGGTAAAATTGTCCTAATTTTCAAAATAATTTTTATAAGTGTGTATAATCGTAAAAAAAATATGGCAAAAACAATGACATTATTACCAATTTATTTATTATTCTTATATTGTAATTTTTGTTTCATTTATTAATACACTACGTTTATTTTAATAGCTGACAACGGATCCTGTTGAAATAAAATTATTTAAACATAAAATTTTGCGAGATGGTAAAAAACCACCCCATTTTTACACGAGTTCTGTCGGTATGCAAAGAGTACTGGAAGGTGATTTCGCTTTTCATCTTGATGAAACTACAGCAAATCAAATTATACAAAACACCTGGGATGAACGCGCAATTTGTGATTTAACAAAAATTCATCTTATAAAGCCTGCACGTATAAACGCCCTGTTCAACAAAAAATTCCAGCTTAAAAAATTTGCTAACGTAGGGTGTGTTTCCTTTGTTATTCTTTTAAAAACTTTAGCTTTGTATATATGTGAAGTATAAACAAGTTGTACACAAGAATTTCCAGGTGAGTTCGAACAGGGTTGACATCCATTCCAATTTTAACGTGGATGTTACGATTCAAAAAGAGATGTCTGGAAACTTGCTTTATTACTCAGGGATCCCGTCAACCTGCAGTTTCATAATTACCATAAATTACCTAAGTAAATAAAACTATGTTCGATAATTAGTCAATTATATTATTTATTAACTAGTTTGTCTTGCGGTTTTACTAATATAAATCACGGGTAAATTTACTTTTAAATTCGATATTCCTATATTCTTTACAAAATTAATTATTTAAATGTTTCGGATTGTTCCACTAGTTATAACTGTAAAATAACATAGATTAAATTTTTTTTATCCTCTCCAAGCCAAGTCCACCAAAACTTTTTATTCCGGAAGTTTGCATTAATTAACTTTTTAGATTATTAATTTCTTAAGTAGTATTTGTACCTAAGCATTGTTTTATTATAATTATATCTGTTCTTGGTATAGCAATCGATTTAAACCCTCTTTTAAACCTTTTTTTTACAATGCTAACACAAAATATTTTTGACGCTAGTTTTTTCACAAATATTCCCAAATATCTGTCTTGTAGAATTTCACTTATTTTTCGTTTGCGGGTAGTGATTGGGACGCCCGCGCTAGTATAATCGGTTCTTACTACCCTTTTCGCGGGTAGGAAGGAAATCTTCAGCAAGACACCTGTAAAGTCCGTTACGCAGGTAGCGTTGGATTTCTACCAGCTGAAAAGCCCCTATAATTATGTCCTCCCCTTACATCGCGGAACCATCAAATAGATATACTCAAAATTCGGGTGTAAAAATCATGGTGTTATATTACTCAGTAGGTGGTCGGGCGATTGAGCGTGAGAAAACTTTTATGCGATGTCATCCAGGTGTAGGTGTATATACCTGTGCAATTGTTATGTGACGTCATCTAGGTGAAGGTGTGTATACCTGTGCAAATTTTGGAGCGCCTTCGATGGTAGGACCTAATGAGACGTCAATTTTTTCTCTTTTGTTTTATTTTGCTGGTGGAATCGAATTGTTTGGTCTGTTGGTGGATTCGAACCCGGTGCTGTTTTAGACCGGGAGGCGGTAATAAGAAAGTGTTTACCCATCGATTTAAAGAAAATTTCATTTTTCATTTAATAGTTTACCATTCGAAGTTACTAAAATGCTTTGTCGGCCAGACCATCTCTTGTCCGGTTCCGCGGGCCAACCTTGAAAAGTGGTCAAGAAGATTTGAAGGTCAAAAATATTTACTCAATTAGCTCTGTAACCGCGAGTCTGACAAAAATTTTGCAAGAAGTTTTTTTGTAAGTTATATAATTACCTATAGGCTAGTGCCAAAAAGAATTTTTAACGCTAAAAAAAAAAAATAGCAGGCAAGGACCAGGTGAAAAATGTTATTGAGGTTCCAACTTTAAGGGAAAAAAAATATTTAAACACGAAAACATTGAAAATGGTGAAATGGGGATGCAATTTAGGGGTTGAAAACGGTTTTCTGCGATTTACGGCAAAACGTGACCTCTTAGTGGAAATTGTTCCACACAAAAGTTGTAGATGGTAAAAAAATCTAAAAATTTTGTACAGAACACTTTTCGACATAACCTCAAATTAACCGTCAAAATGGTTTAAAACCGATTTTGCAGTATTTAATTTTTTTCTCGCGTAAAAATAAATTAATTTGCATGAAAATTTGTGAAAGTATGTCTTTTTTTATTTCAAATAAGCATGATTTTTTGCAGTTCAGAATACGACTATTTTCTGAGTTATGTACATTTTTCGAAAAAAACACCCTTATTTTCCACGAACAATTGTCTTGATGTTTTTTTGTATTTCGAAGTTCTATAAGTGGTCATTTTAATCTTTGAAATGTCTACTTTAAAATGGTTTATGTAAGTTGGTGGTTTATTTATCGTTAAACTGCTTTAAATTGCGAAAAACCGAAAAAACGTCTTTCTGAATCAGGATTTTCTCAATATTTTTTCATAATTTTTGATTTTCTTTATTATTTTTATAACGAAAACTAGTGTATACTTAATGATTTACATTTAAATATTTAAATTACATAATTACACTAAAAACTTAATTTATTTATACCATTTTTAATATTTTTTACAACTACTTGTTCTGTTTTCAAACGTATATACACGCCATTTTACAAAAATTTACGAAATATAAAATTCTAATTAAGTTTAAATTTTTTGCGTCGATGTTGTTCTTCTTCTTCATCAATCACAGTTGGAATCTCAGAAGCATCTTCAAAATCATCGACATCCTCGGGATCTTCAATTTCTGTCTTCAATCTTCAAAGTCTCCTCTGAATCATTTACTTCTTCCAATATTATTGGGTCTCTAAGTGAAAATTTAACGATATTTTGCAATATTTTCTGTTACTTGTCTACTTTCGCTGTGTTTAAAATCGGCAAACAGATACCGAATTAAAAAAAAAACTAGCTAGGTGAAATTACTTATTAGAAAATGCTCTATAAAAAAGCTAAGAAGCAAATTTCTATTTGGATTCAAAATAGAAAAGTTATATGGGTGGAAAGTTTCTTACGCTTTGGCTAGTTAGCTTTTCTTACCATAATTTCTTAAATATTAATTTTTCGCCAAAATGTTTCAAAATAAAAGCTATAGGTAATTATACAGTCTACAAAAAAGTTTCTTACAATATTTTTGCCAGACTCGCGGTTACAGAGCTAATTGAGTAAATATTTTTGACCTTCAAATCAATTTGGACCACTTTTCGAGGTCGGCCCATGCAACCGGACAAGAGATGGTCTGGCCGATAAAGCATTTTAGTAACTTCTAATGGTAAACTATTAAATGAAAAATGAAATTTTTTTAAATCAATGGGTAAGGGGGCTTCGAAAAATTGACCACTTTTCGAGGTCGGCCTGCATAACCGGACAAGAGATGGTCTGGCCGACAAAGCATTTTAGTAACTTCGGATGGTAAACTATTAAATGAAAAATGAATTTTTTTTTTAAATCGATGGGTAAACACTTTCTTATTACCGCCTCCCGGTCTATTTGTCTGTGAGGCGAACGCCATACTCGTTGGACCACGAGAGGCATTGACGTATAATGTTTTAAAAGTTGTATACTATTTAACGAGCACGCAGCTGTGTCAATATTGTAGTGAAAAGAATATTTTTGCAGTTGTGCCGTTGTTGTAATGAAATAGTTAATTTTTATAAAAATGATATTTCTTTTTAGTTTGAATTTTTGTGATTTCCGTAATGGAATTAAAATAGACAAACACATTCCTTGTGGTTTGTATTTATTTATTATTGCAGCAATTCTGTTGATATTGCAGTAATGAAAATAATTTTGCAGTTCTGTCGATATTGCAGCGATGAGAATAATATGGCGGTTGTAATGTTTTGAAATAATTAATTTTATAAAAATTATATTTCTTATCAGTTTAAATTCCCGTAATGTATTTAAAATAGATAAAACACATTCTTGTGGTTTTGTATTATTGATATCAATCTGAATTATTAAAAGAGACTTTATTAAGAGAGAATTTTTTATAATTACAGCAGTTGTGTCGATATTGTAATAATAAAAATAATTTTGCAGTTGTGTCGGTGTTGTCTCAATTTCATATTTTGTTTTCTGTTGTGAAAGTTGCGTAGGTTGACTTTCTTCAAACATTCCAGAATATTCATTTTTCCACCAAAAATTGCTATATAAGCACGGTGGAGAATTGAAGAATTTATCAGTTAATATTGAACTACTGTGAAAATCATCTTCAAGGAACCCTCCAGTTTTTGGTAAGTTTTTAGTTGTTATATTTTTATTGTTTTACAAAATCTTTTTTATTAAAATTGTTTTACAAAACTGTAGTAAACATAGTTTTTGTGAACATGATGAATATAGATGTGATTAATATTAATAGATTTGAGCGTTACTTTATGGTATTCCATATTTGTAAATAATAAACAAATACTTTACTTTGCAAAATACCACTTTTATTTTTGAAACTGTGACAATATTGTTTCGAACCGTTAGTTCATTTTCAAACAGAATTATTTGATTCTGTTTGAAAACTGTTTGATTCGGTTTGAAAATGAACTAACGGTTCGAAACAATATTGTCACAGTTTCAAAAATAAAAGTGGTATTTTGCAAAGTAAAGTATTTGTTTATTATTTACAAATATGGAATACCATAAAGTAACGCTCAAATCTATTAATATTAATCACACCTATATTTATCATGTTCACAAAAACTATGTTTACTGCAGTGATACATTTTAAATTCTAGATCCCCGTCCAATACAACCATTTACAATTTAACACGACTTGATATAAACTGATAAATTCTTCGATTCTCCACCGTGCTTATATAGCAACTTTTGGTGGAAAAATGAATGTTCTGGAAAGTTTGAATAAACTCAATCTACACAATTTTCGCAACAGAAAACAAAATATGAAATTGAGACAACACCGACACAACTGTAAAATTATTTTCGTGACTACAATATCGACACAACTGCTGCAATAATAAAAAATTCTCTCTTAATAAAGTCTCTTTTAATAATTCAGATTGATATCAATAAATACAAAATCACAAGAATGTATTTTATCTATCTTAATTCAATTACGGAAATTCAAACTGATAAGAAATATAATTTTGATAAAAATTAAATATTTCATTACAACAACATTACAACCGCAAAATTATTTTCATCACTGTAACAATTGACTTATACAACTCTCCAATTTCTGCAGTCAGGAGGTCGATGGGTATGGCATCGGTCAGCACTTGAAGAACCGCCGTAGAGACACTTCTGTAGCCGCTAGCGACTTCCTTTGTACACTTTCGATTTTATTCTTATACTTATCGGTCTGTAAACATCTGCTCCATATAGGCGCATCATAAAATAAAAAAGACTGTGTGACGGTTTGTAATACATATCATCCTCTTTTGGTTCGAGGGGGCGCCAATATTGGGTATGATGGTGCCGCAACTAGTGAACCGCAGACAGTTCAACCGCGACAGTTCAACCCTGACAATCCAACCAACGACAAACCAACCTAACTACAGATCGACCGACGACAATTCAACCAACGACATTTTAACTGAAGACAATTTAACAGTTGTACAATCCATTAACTATAATAAGAACAAAATTATTTGAATTTTATCTAGCAATGAAATTTGCCTCCCTTGACACTTGAGACTAAATAAGTATTTATGTAGTCTCAAGTCTCAAGGGCGATTCTTTACACAATTAAGGGTATACTATTTGGTTGAATTGTGTTGGATTTGGTAACCTTTCGTTGAATTCGATTAGTTTAGGTGTTGTCTGGTTAGGTTAATCTGTTACCGTTGTATTTGGTTATGTTAGGTTGGGTTTGTTTATAATTTGTTGAATTCGGTTAGTTTAGGCTAGTTTTGGTTAGGTTAGGTCGGATTTGTTTACAATTTGTTGAGTTCGATTAGTTTAGGTTGGGTTTATTTATAATTTGTTGATTTCGGTTAATACAAGTTGGGTTTGGTTAGGTTTATATATAATTTATTGAGTTCAGTTAGTTTAGGTTGAGTTTGATCAGTTAGGTTTTATTTGGTTTTGTTTGGTTAGGTTAGGTTGGATTTGTTTATAATTTGTTGAGTTCGGTTAGTTTAGGCTAGTTTTGGTTAGGTTAGGTTGGGTTTGTTTATAATTTACCTATTGAGTTCGGTTAGTTCAGGTTGGGTTTGGTTATGTTAGGTTGTTTTATATTAGGTTAGGATGAGTTTGTTTATAATTTGTTGAATTCGGTGAGCTCAGGCGGGTTTTGGTTAGGTTAAGTTGGGTTTGTTTATAATTTACTGAGTTTGGTTAGTTCAGGTTCGGTTTGGTTACGTTAGGTTGTATTAGGTTAGGTTATGATGGGTTTATTTATAATTTATTGAATTCGGTTAGTTTAGGTTGGGCTTGGTTAAATCAGGTTTTATTTGGTTGTGTTTGGTTAGGTTAGGTTACTTTTAGTTATCATTTGTTGAGTTTGATTAGTTTAGGTTGGGTTTGGTTTGGTTAGGTTGGACTTGTTTATAGTTTATTGAGTTGGGTTAGTTCAGGTTGAATTTAGTTAATTTATATGTTAATGTTAAGCAGTTAACATGTCCTGTGGTTTAACTGCTCTATTGTTCAATTGTCGTTTGGTTTAACTGTCGTTAGGCTGAACTGTCGTGAGGTTGAATTGTCATTGGCTAATCTGTCGTTAGGTGGAATTGTCATCGGTTGATCCGTCGTCAGGTTGAACTCTCGTCGGTCGAACTTTCCGCTGTTTACTTGTTACAGAATTGGGTATGATACTAGCCAACGTTGCAACCTTGTTTCTTTGCAATATCTTCTGAGTTATTTATAACTGCCATAATGTTTTGGCAAAAAGATAACGTTTCGTCCAAGGCGATACCCAAATATTTAGCTGATCTTATGGGTGTGATTTGTTGATCCCTAATTTCGAAAACGGCTTGTTTCCTATCGCGCAGCCCCTTTAAAATGATCTTTGTCTTCCCGGTGCCACGTCTAATCTATTCAACCTCATTTAGATACTGACTCTTCTGGTGCTATCGTTGGTGCTATGGACGAGATCGTCGACATCATTTGCTGTGACAACAACAGCTAAATCAACGGCATAGTCAACGCTTGTCACGTCTTTGGTCAAATGCAATTTTAGGACTCCATCGTATCTTACGTTCCAAAGTAGAGAATGAAGGACCGACCCCTGTGGGGCCCCACCGTGATTTCTCTATCCATTCCTTTTCTCATCTCAAGTACCCTTTTCTCAAGATCGCTTATTACTATATTTAAGAGATACTGCAATACTCCCTTGTCTCTTAAACTTTTCCCTATTAAGTCGTGTGACACGTTCGTACGTTCAAAACGTTTCGCACGTCCAATGTAGCCAGTGCGCACCATTTTTCTTGCGTGTTAATTGCTGTCAGCAAGACTGTTGACACCGCGTCCACGGTCGATCGACCTCGTCTGAATTCGTATTGTGTCCTGGATAATACGCCCTTAGTTTCTATATCTGCTTCATTCCTAGCATTGACCAGAGATTCGTATAATTTTCCCATAATATTTATGAGGCAAATAAGCCTATGTGCTGATGGCTGATCCAGAGTTACATCGAATATCGAACTTCCGTTATTATCTGTCCATATCATATTCCATCTGGCCCTGGCAATTTGCCCTTATTGATGTAGTCCATTTTTGTAGTTCTGCCAGATCGACTGGTTGGGTGGCATCACATGTTATCCTGTAACGATGGCAACAATGGAAAGAGATGCCGTACGAATTTTTCTATCTGTTCATCCGGAAGAGCGTATGGTGTTTTGTTCTTTAATTTTCCTAACACAATCCGATACCCACACCCCCAAATATCTTTCTCGAACTCTTTACACACGTCTATTCAGTGCCGTTTTTTCGACTGTTTAATGAAGTCTTTAAGCTCTTCCATTTCTTTCTATACGTTTCCATTAATTCTAGAAGTTGTACCTCGTCCAATCTTTTTCTCCTTCGGGCTCGTAAATCTTTTGGCACGTAATGTTTTCCTTTATTTTTTATCTCGCTGCTCCACCAGTATGGCATATTTCTTAGGGTTCCCTTTGTATACTCGTCGGCTTATCGTCGCAAAATTATAACTACCTTTAAGGACACAGGTGAAAATTTCCGCGTTTTACTTAGTTTTTCATTGCACATCTCCAAGTAGTTCCTGAGAAGTTCCTAGTCCACCATTTTTTAAGTTTTCGCCACTACTTTCTTCCGCACAAAACCTTCCACTTCGAAAAATATAAAATTGTAGTCGCTCAGTATTTTTTCGTTTAGGAACAGGTGATGCCGATGACGGATTCTGCCCTGCCTCTAATAAACGTCGGTGTTTCCCCTGTGTTGTGAACAACTAAATCCATTTGCGTTATTATTTATTCAGGTACTCCCTCCTATCGTCAGCTACCGGGGAACCCCAGAGTGGCGATTTGAGATCTCTTAAGAGGATAAATTCCTTAAGTACGTGCTTGCTTTTCTCTGCAATCCTATCTATCGTATCTTGGTACTTCAACAAAGCAATGTTTGGCGATATATAGATACAGAAGATTACAAACTCATTTAGTTCTATCCCAAGAAACCTTATTTCGAATATAATCCGACTTATCTTGATGCCTTTACTCAGGATCTGGACAGCTACATCACGATTTTTATTCTTCTATCAGTCTATCCTTTCCGTCATCGCTTTATTTAGTTCACTTACGATTAATATATCGATCTCTCTGTCTAACTATGGCCACTACGTTGCCCAGCGCTCTTCTGGAATGCACTAAATTAGTTTGGAGGATCTTTTTGCCATTTTTGAGTTCCCTCTTCGTCCTTTCTTTTGGGCTAATTTCCTGTAAGCAGGGCAATGGAATCTATCTGCGCTCTCTTTGTTGTAGGTCGTGCAAAAGTCTTCGTTTGGGCATTCCTCTCCTTTATGCCTCTTCTTTCCACACTTCAGACAGACATATATTTTATCCTATTCCTCTTGGCATTCCTTAGATCTCACAGTGTTTCGTCTAGTACAAGCTAGCTGGACAAAACAAAATTAAAATTTTTTGAAACCATTAATGAGGGTAAGTACGCCATTAGTTGGTAATCACATCGACAGGTATTGTTTTGGTATCAATCATACAAAACATCGGTAATGAGAGTAAGTATATAATTATACTTATCCTATATTATAATTAGGTGAAATGCATAAAATCATTCGCATTTTTGCTTTATTGCATCTCTCGAGGTTTTTTTTATTAGTTGTGGTGATTTTTTGTGATGGATTCTACTACTAAGGATAAGTAATTTTTTTTGTTCAGTATAATAATAAAATAATATTCGTACTTTAAATAAAATAAGGGCTTCGTAAGTACGAACTGTATATACTTAATAGTTTCTATAAATAAATTAATAAATTTTTGAAAAGTCGATTTAAGTCGAAAAGTCGACTTTCAAAGTCAATTAATCGACTTTGAGAATCGAAAAAATGAAAGTCGATTTTAAAGTCGAGAATCGATTTTGCGCGCGCTTTTTCCATCCCTATTCTTAAATAAATTATTCATTTATTATTACACGAGAGGTTTGTTTGTATTTTTCCGAATAAATTTGTGTTTATCTAACGAAAATTTGTTGCCTAATAATTTAACGAGAAGAACTGTCAACTAACAAAAACGCGACATCGAAGCTGAAGCGTTTTTGGGTACGATCAAAATACGTACGTATATAAATTATGTCCTGCAATAATTATAGTCGCATTTGCTCAAAAATTGATATTATATTATATTCTTTAAATCTCACCCGCCTCACCCTGTTACCTGGTTCAAGAAAAATGTCTATAAACTGGCTTTACACTTTGTCTAGTAGTGTAATATAATAGTGTTCATTGGTCTGTGAATAATACTAATGTGTAATTTTTAACTAAAAATCAATACTTTTACGGAAATAATAATTAAATTTCCATACGAACTATAATTTACCATTGAAATTTTCCCTATGTGTAATTTTGAAGTGAACAATCATAATATATCGTCGCCGTTACTTCAAAACGTCGTATGTCAAAAAAAGGCATTTGTCAGAAATTAAAAAAAGCTGTTTTATTCTTTACGCTGCAATTCTTTTTGGTTGCGTTGTTTATTGAATTATCAAGGATTTTGGGTGATGTGTTATTAGTATAGCGCGGACTTATAGTGCAGGTCATAAATTATCCTGTCAAAAATTGCCGGAAAAACGTATCACCATTCGTTAGAAGCTGCACATAATTTATCTATTTTTCATAAATACATTTATAATTTTTTTCTAAATGCGCTCTATAGTTTATGTGCCACGAACTAAAGAGGTACTCTACAAATATATTTTGTTTTGAAAACAATAAAATTTCATATGAACAACATAGTCGTTCAATTTAAGTTTGTAACATCACTCGCGCGACGAACGAACACAGTTTAATTTGATCAACTGCATGTGAGATATGTAAACAACTACCTGAAGAAAAAATTTTTTCCCATATACTGAAACTATAAATCATCCTGTCAAAAAATGGAATTGTTGAAAAAACATATCTGAGAGGAGCGTACTCTTGTAAATTTTTATGAGGAGATATTTCTTGTACCAAGATACAGATAAATTAAAACTATTACATAATTCAATTTCACCACTGGGTTGGTCATCGAAAAGGTGCTTGAATAGCGAAATCTGGCAAAAGTTCTAGAATATTTTGCAATAATAATAAACTGGTTATAATTGATGAATTTAGGCTCCATTAATCCCATTGATTTGGTCAACGATAGTGTATTTATAAAAAAATGACAAATCGTTACTTTTTGCAATCGTAAACTTAAATCGTAAATATCTTCTAAACGGTGCGTCGTAGCTCAAAAATAACGAAATTTTTGAAGACTTAAGCGAAACAAGATGTGGGTATTCCGAACGGATTGCGACTGTCAACACCTACTTTTCGTTATCGAAAATTATCGATATCGCGTAACTTCTGATAAATTGGTTATAACTAGTTAACTTAGGCTCTGTTAGTCCCATTGATCTGGTCAACAACAGAACAATTATTTAAAAGACTACTTTTTGTTAACTTTTGCTATCGAAAACTTTAATCGTAAATATCTCCTAAACGGTGCGTCGTAGCTCAAAAGTAACGAAATTTTTGAAGGCTTAAGCGAAGCAAGTTGTGGGTATTCCGAACGGATTGCGACTGTCAAAACCTACTTTTCGTTATCGAAAATTATCGATACGTCGTAACTTGTCATAAATTGGTTATAACTAGTTAATTTAGGCTCTGTTAGTCCCATTGATCTGGTCAGCAACAGAACAGTTTTTAAAAAAACTAATTTTCGTTAACTTTCGCTATCGAAAACTTTAACGTAAATATCTTCTAAACGGTGCGTCGTAGCTCAAAAGTAACGAAATTTTTAAAGGCTTAAGCGAAGCAAGTTGTCGGTATTCCGAACGTACTGCAACTGTCAGAACCTACTTTTCGTTGTCGAAAATTATCGATATCGAAAATAACGATATTTGCAAAATGAATGATATAAGGAAAGGAAGTATTCTTTCAAATATATAACATCTACTATAAATTATACTTATTTTTCAAACTTAGCTATCAAAATTTTTCGATCGAAAACAGATGACAAATAGTATCCAATTTTTTTAAACTTATAGTTGTGATTTTTTATATTGTTACTCATGTTGGTTTATTACGTTTTTATGTTCAATAAATAATCAGAAGATAAAATATTTTCTTATTTTGCTTCTACGATAATTTCAATAAACATCATACATACTTAATATAACTAACAACTACAACTAAAAACTAAATTACTTAATAGTTAATACTAATAGTTGAATTTTTCAGTCATTAGTTGCAAAAAAAAAATATTTTTGTCATTGGTTATTAATTATTAGTTGCAACTAACTAACATCTAGGCATCTAGCCAGTATTGGATTACTTTTTTGTTGAAAATATGTTAATAAGGTGTGCTACACTTCAATGAAAGTATCATTTTTCTTTGCATTTACATAATAATAATTAAAATTTGTAAATGACTATAGATTTTGAAATTACAGTTTACTTTCACTTTTTAACCCCTCATACTAGTTTTTGCGCTACTGGAGAACATTCAATTTTTTGACGGGATGATTTATAGTACACTATAGAGTCCGGGCTCTAGTTATTAGTGTTATTTATTGTTTATTAAAGTACCTGTATTTCTAAGCACCGTACGACATATGACGCATTGCCAAATAAAAATGGCGATATACGAAATATCTTCAAGTGCGCATTTTCTGTTTCACTGTAGTCCTAGACATTAGAATTTTGGCTATTATATAGAAAAGATGATTTTGGTTATTATAGCATTGTTAACAGAAAATGACATATTTTTGACATACGACATATTGAAGTAACGGCGGCGATATACTATATTCTATTATGCAATAAATGAACGCACGATATGTTTAGTATGTGAGTGTATTACTGCTTTTTATACATCTCACTTGCAATAATTAACCAGTCAAATATCAATAAGTCAAAAACAAACATTATTATTATTATTATTTCATTTAAAATTTTATTGAATAATTTATTTAATAATACTAACATATAATTATATTATTAATGGGATACTTGACGTTAGAAAAAGCTGATACTAATCGTACTATTTCATATAAGTATATATATGTTGCCTAGTATGAGTTGATAGTAAGCGCAATAAAATTTTAAAAGTCTGTTTGCACTGAAAAAAAATAGTCAAACGTTGTTCTTAAAATTTTTATGGATTAAAAGGATGTGGCTATTTATACATACAGTATGTATACGCAATTGGCTATTTATACATACAGTATGTATACGCAATTGGCTATTTATACATACAGTATGTATACGAAATTGGCTATTTATACATACAGTATGTATATGTAATATTTTGTTTAAACATGCAGTATGTATATACGCAGTTGACTACTTATTCAGAATTACCGTAATTTCTGATGTATAATGCGCACATTGAGCACCAAAAATATCGTCAAAATTTCGTGGTGCACGTATTAAAATGGACTTTTCCACTGGTGACAGTAAAATAACTTATAATAACAAATTTATCGATTCTAATAATAATGAAATTCTCGCGTACCACCGATTGAATTTTGTATAATCTTTTTAGCTTAAGAACGGATTTTTGGCGACGCGAACTGGAAGTTGCATATCTGAGGACTAAAAAAAGGTTTCTTTTGCTATGGTAATAAAAAATTAGAGGCAGATTCTTATAGAATTTGATCAATGGAACAAAAAAGGAAGAACAAATTTTTTTCGATATCCTGTTTAGTTTTCGAGATAATATGTGTTGTATTTCTAAAACTTACTATAATGAGATAATGAATTGTATATTACACACATACACATATACGTAGTATTAATTTTTACGGGTATAAACTCAGTTTTAAATATAATTTTTGAATGGTATATTTTGGTTTTTATTCATAGAAATTAGTGAAAAATGAACGGGACATCACCAATGAAACCTCATTCTTGGGCAAAGGGTAATGATTTACAAATATGTCTCGGCGTGTAATGACTTCAAAATTATTTAATTACCCTTTTCTGAAAATGAGGTTTCAATGATGTTGTCCGGTCCATTTTCCACTTACTTCTATCAATACAAGCCGTAATATACCTACCATAATTGTCTATCCAATATAGTAAGTTTTTCAAATTTGATACGTAATATCACGAAAACGAAGCAAAATATCGAAAAACTTCATTGTTTCTTTTTTGTGCTACTCACCAAGTTCCATAATAATCAATCTTTAATTTTTGTTGCTATGGTAACGGAAAACATTTTTTAGTAATCCCTAGGCTTGACATTCGAAGGGTTGAAAAATACACTTCCGGTCTTCGTCGCCAAAAATCCGTTTAGGGGATAACTTCTTAAGCCAAAAATATTATGTAAAAAAATAATTCAGCTCAATCGAAGGTATTCGGTTATTATAATGGTGTATAGTTATTAAAAAAATATTAATTGTAATAATAGCGCATTCAATCAGTATGTATAAGTAGTCAACTGCGTATACAGTTTAGCTTTAGGTAGTACATAACTACATACTGTAGGTTTAAATAGCCAATTCAGTATAAACATAATTATGTATAAACAGCTAATTTCATATACACACTATATATGTATAAATAGCCAATTTCGTATACATACTGTATGTATAAATAGCCAATTGCGTATACATACTGTATGTATAAATAGCCAATTAGTTATACATACTGTATGTATAAATAGCCACATCCAATTTTTATAGGATTATATGAATATAAAATTTAAAATAAAAAAATGTAAAAGTCGTGATTGTTTTTATTATTTGTTATTTCAAAATTTTGTTTTCTTAAAACTTTAAAGGTACTGTAAAAGTGTCTCGACCCGGACACTTTGCACCAATCTTCAAAGTAAGTAGTTTCTACATTAACCTACTATAATAAACATTTGTTCTTGATGTCATTAGAGAGAGAAAAATATCCTCTAAACAGCTGTACCAATAAAAACTACGGATTTCAACATTTACTATCTTATTTTACAGGATTACTATCCTACAGTTTT
Source organism: Brachynemurus nebulosus (assembly GCA_035578155.1). NCBI lineage: Eukaryota > Metazoa > Arthropoda > Insecta > Neuroptera > Myrmeleontidae > Brachynemurus > Brachynemurus nebulosus. The sequence continues at coordinate 75,129,794 of JAPWDM010000001.1, read as the reverse complement.
TCAAAGAAATAAAATGTGTGTCTAACTTAGACATGTAATTTTCATCATAATTGTCATATTGTTTTAACTTTGATATGTATGTGTTCAGAATTTTATCGCGCATCATTTGATGATGTTTGAAGTTATATTCGATGTATATATAAAAAATACATGCTATATACATATATCCGTTTAGAGCCGGACATATCAGTTTATACACTATGGCCGCGATTCGCACTGGCTGTAACTTCCACTATCCATAGGTTATATTCTCGCCAAAATTACGCGGTTTATGCCTCCTTCTGGTGTCATACAGCATGTTTACTTCATAGAGAGGCATACTATGTATTGACCCCTCTCCCTTCCCACAAAATGTTTTGAAGCCTTTGTCAGGTTCAAAGACATCAGACGATATAAAACACTGTCCTAGCCCCGACGGGAGAGGTTAGTTTGCATGTTATTACATTATTTAAGTAAGTGTCCGGGTCAAGACGGATTTGGGGTGTAGACCCGGACACTTACTAATTATTTTTTATTTTTTTTTTATTTTTACTTATAATGAAACAAATGGGTCAGGGATATAACAAATAATATACGCTCTTTCTAATGGTAATACTTTTATTGGTGATATCTATGAAGGAAACATGTATAAACATAAAATTATAGCAAAAAACGTAAAAAAGTGTCCGGGTCTAGACGGTTTTACGGTATAGGCATTTCATCTTTAAATTTTCTTTAATGTACGCAAATCCGACTTTTGAATTAGGTCAGCCAGACAAACATAAGTTGAAGTTTTATTGTTGATCCACTGCCAACTCGTGGTTATTGAAATATAGAAGTAAATAAAGGTAGACTTTTTTTTTATACACTTTTAAACGTTTTTTAGATTGTTAAAACTACTTGAGAGAGGAATTGCTGAACATGAAACCAAGAGATGGCAATTCCAGGAACCTGAATGTTCTTTGTCATTAAGTGATACAGTATTTGATGTGAATATAGTTGAGGTGCAAACAGCATTCTTTGCATTGCAACTGGGAATGGCTTTAAGTATTTTGATTTTTATAATAGAAAATTTATTTGAACGATTAAAAAAGAATAAAATAATGCCAATTAAAAAAAAAGAATACAAATAAATAATTTTTAAACCACTAATTTGTTTCTATACTTTAAGTATAACGAACAATTATTATAGTGGTAATATTGTGCACTCTAAAATAAATTAACTCTGATTTTTACCAACACCGACCAACACTGACTTTTAAGGGAAGATTCGCCAAAAAAACATCAAGAATCGACCAATTTTATTTTTTTTTTATACAAATACATATTTTATTAAAAAACTAAATATACAACATTGTTGAGATTACAAAAAAAAAAAAAAAAAATTAAAAAAAATTAAAAAATGAGCTGAGTATAAATGGCTTTTATTAAAACTGACACCGCGAGATTTTTCGACCTTGATTCCTCGCGTTCTGAAATCCCCAATGAACCAAAATCTAAAAATCAAGAATTTTCTGAAAATATACATATATACAGTTATGGCACTAAGATCTAAGAAAAAAATAAAAAACCAGCGAGAAATCATATTTTGAAAATAAATTTTCAAAAATCACCACTGTTTGTCGACTATAAATAGCCACCATTTTGAAGATATATTACGGAACCAAAATATCCTAGTTCCTGCCAAAATAACGATATTGAAGAATAACATGCACTTTGATTTATGTCGATATGTCAAATACTTTTTGAGATACACGAGGAACCATGTCAAAAAACGTAGTTTCAAGAAAATAGCATTTAAAGTTTTTATTTTTTTTTTTTAAATTGAATTATAGTAAATTGCATACACTAAAATTCCCATAACTTTTTTATTTTTCATTTTTTTAAAATAAAATTTTAGGAGAATATTTCTAACACCTTAAGAAACACAATTATGAAGAAAAAAAAATCTATTTCTTTTTTTTCTTAGCGAATCTCCCCTTAAGTGCAGTTGGCTGCTATACTGACAGCATTTTAAGGCTAACCTCTCTCACTTGTAGTGGTGAGACGAATACACACACTGACACACATCATATTCGTTAATATGACTGTAATATCAACATATATATATTACTAATATCACATATTTTCGGTATTATAATAAATAAATACGACGAGATCAGACCCGAAATGTAATATGCAGGCGCTTTTGCAGTTTTTTGTTTTGGCTCCTACCAATGGTTCCGGGCCCCATTTTCGGAGCCGGGCTCCCAGGCTACAGTCTTGGCTTCGTTTCCCTGGGTCCAGGACCTCGCGGGTCCTGATTATAATATATTTATACTAATACAACATAATGTATTAGCACAAACTTGACCAAGTGCATCCCATGCGAAACGTATTCGTTGCCGGTATTTCATACCAGATATATTATTTTTGTTACATTTATGATTTCTACAACAATATGGAAGGAGATGAGTAAAGATCGACCATTTTTCACCATGAAAATTAAAAGTTCTTATTCAAGCATAAAGCTCAATTTCTTATGCTAACATGTACATTATAAAATTATTAGAGTAAGTTATGCAAACGAACCATCAAACAGGAGTATGTTTGTTGACCTTTTGCCATTTTCCACAGATTTTTGAAATTTCGTTGTAACATTTGTTTGTTGCCAATAAACATTTATTTATTTTGGTTCATCGAGTATAAAATTAAATATGTAGTTTGTACGCGAGACACGTCAACGACTGAAACGTGGCTCCTACATGTTCAGATGTGGCTAAATATGTGTTGACACTTGAATTTATGCCGGATTTACACGCGTTTAGTAACTTAAGTAAGCTGTTATTTATACCAACTAGTGTAGAAACAGTAATTTAATAAAATATTTAGAAGTTTTCAGCATATAGATATAGGTGCGTAAATACTATTATTGTAAATTACTGCAAATATTTATTACTGCAATTAATTGTGTGTGGACTATCAATAAACAAAAAAAAAAGCTACTTAGTTTAGCTACTAAATACGTGTAAATTCGGGATAACTGGGTGTAAATTAGGATAATGTTATAAAATGCAAATGTTTTTTATCGTTTATAGTAGGCGTCCGTTGGCAATGTTAGGAATTGTTAAAAGATCCTAACTTTACCAAACCTACAGTAACCATTATTTAAATGAATTATTCGACAATGCGCGAATAAATAAATGTGTGAATTATTTCTAAACACGTACATATGAGATTATGTATTTTTTCATATCGATGTTTAAGTTGTGATAGCACGTAAGTGACGAACATGAAATTGAGACATCACGTATGTTAAGATGCGCGGAGTCAACCTTACAAAATTGAGCTTCCGCATAATACGTGGTGTCAAAAACATTGTTCTTCCTCATTAGTTTTTATAAAAGTACCATTTTTTCTGGATCGATAGATGCGTATTTTTAATATCTATCCATCTGCATAAAAAAAAATTTCCAAAAAATGTCACTTACGTACTATCACAACTTAAACATCGATATGATCAAATTTCCTACCTAATGTTTTATAGTTTCTGAAATATCAACTAAAGTTTGCACACTTTTTGAAGAGAGGAATGTACCATAAACTGAAAAAAGCCAATGATTTGAAGCAATGGCGCTTGGTAATGTCAGAAAAATTTATAGAATATTAGTAGTTTGTTAGAAATAGCTGTCTTTTTTTAAGTCAATTTATGTTATGGTAAAGTTAGGTTCAATAGACAAATTTAAGGGGTACTTGCATTTGTAATTTGCTTTAGCTACTAAATATTCGTAAAATTGACATTACCAAGGTATAAGCATTTAAGGGGGGTAAGGTTAATTCGCTATAAAATAAACATATTTTCGAGAAGTTTTTTGACGATACGTTTCATAAAAATTTATAATTAGGACATAATAGAATGATATTTGAGGAATATTCTGTAAAAATTTCATTGAAAAATATGCAGAAATGAGTCAGTGGCGGCACATTTTTGCAGACGCCTTAGAAAAACATTACATTGCGGTGAACCGCTTAACTCATCACTGGATTATCCAAAATCAAAACTAAAAAGATTTCGTCAGCTGATAAGTTTCTCCAGGTAACACCATCGAGGTTTTTTTTTAAATGATTTTTTTAATTTTTGGCAAGACTTAGAAGTCAAAATATTGATTTTTGATTAAAGATTCGACAACTCTTTTTATTGTAAAATCAATTACAATTAAAAAGAATAAAAAGAATAAAGAAACTGGACAGCGTTATCTCGTAATTTTTGTGTAGAAAGACTGTGTAAAATTTCAAAAAGATCGATCCAGCAGATTTTGAGTTAAAGAGTTCACCGACTTTGAAAATGTTAAGTGTGAGAAATACATGTTTTAAATGTTAAGTTTTATACACTATGTAGGATCGGAGAGACGAAGATATACAAGTCTCTATCTCCGTTAGTTTTGCTCCAATCGACTTTAAATTTTGACACAATAATCTTGGGTTGTTGTACATTTATTTGAAAAATTTTGAAAAAATTATTCAAAAAAATACTTCCCTCCTTAAGAAAAAATAATATCAAAGGAATGGAACGATGGACAAAAATGGCCGATCTTTACCTACATGCTTTCTACCAAAAAGGATATGCAAAAGTAATTCTTTTGTCTCCCCCTTCTGTTAAGAAAATTATTCGCCTGGGAGATTCATTTTGGATACTCTTTATTGTTAAGGAAATGATATATGCAGATGTGTTTTTTGATTCTCCTTGTTGATTCGCTCATTGTGCAATGTTTCTTATAATGTTTTTTCACTTGTAAGAGTAGTTTTACTTTATAAAAAATTTTTACACTGTACTTTTTATTTAACCTTTATTTTATTCTTGTGATTACTACTGTACAATTCCTAATAAATTATTTAAATTTAATACGTTTTTTTTCTGATACTAAACCTGTAGAAAAACTGAAAACTATTTTGTGTATTATTTTTTACTGCAATGATTATACACAAAATATTGTATTATTTTATATAATAAAGTTTTATCTCCGAAATTTTGTAGGAATAAAAGTTGTAATTCAATTTTTAAATAACAAATAAATAAATATGCCCCTTGTAGGGTGGTACAAATTTTTAAAAAGATTTAACTAGCTCAGTATTTCTCAGGGATATTTATTTATTTTGCTTCGTGGTAGGTTGTGCACCTAAACGATCAAACTGCTTGTTACAGATTTACAGAAAATAAAATAAGTTAAAGTAAAAAAAATGTTTTTTAAGAAAAAGCTTTTATTTAAAAATGGGCTAAAAAAATAAAATAACTTTTGAGTGAAGTTTGAAGCAATATGCAACATAATTTATAAAAGCTTGGGGCGTTATCATTAGTTATTTCTGTTTTGGATGTTTTGGAAGTGTAGCTATTTTACTTTTCAGTAGTTACCAAACTTAATTAAACGCCTCAAGCTTTTATAAATTATGTTGCATATTGCTTCAAACTTCACTCAAAAGTTATTTTATTTTTTTTTTAGCCCATTTTTAAATAAAAACTTTTTCTTAAAAAACATTTTTTTTTACTTTAATTTATTTTCTACTTTTTAGTCTGATCACAATTAATTTAAGAAAAGAATTAAAGAAGTAATTTTTTTACCTATATTTTAATTGGTTAATTTACCCTAATCAGACATAACTATGGAAACAAAAAATTGTAATGTAAAATCAATGGACAATATTTGACAATTCGAAATGTCAAAAAGTTGCACAGGACTAAAAATCAACAATTTTGGTTTTGGGGCGATTTAGGACAAAACTAATTATACAATATTGCATTGTCATCAAGGTTAGACACGTATGCAAAATTTGAAACCTCTAGCTCAATTAGAACCTGCCTAAATTTTGATTCCAAGATTTGATCTAAACCAACATACTAACATAGCAAGTTAAATAAAAGCTTTTAATAAGTTAATTACAAGATATGTTAATTACAAAAAAGATATAAAGTTCGTGTCAGTTAGTAAACATGCGAAAATAGGAAAAGAAAGAAAAGAAAGTAGATAGAAACACAAGGTAAAGTTAACGTATGAGGTAAGATAAATAGAAATTTAAATAAAACGAACAATATTTAGTAACTGACAAAAACCCAAAAGAAAATCAACGCATAAACGATCAACTCCTAAGCATCAACAAAATTAGGAAAATTGATCACGTAAGGTACGTAAGCTCCTGTAGTGCCAAAATACGGCGGTCAGCCAGGCCTACCAAAAAAGAAAAGAGAAGGTAAGATAAGGTAACGAATGAAGACCTGTAATGCGTACATACGCGGTCAGCCGGCTTCATCCAACAATAAAAACGCAAAGCACCTGTAGAGCGAAATTACTCTAATCATAAAATCCCCAATTGACTAGATACACTCATAACGTAAACTAAAACTAATGACGCAGCTTAAGAGAAAACACAGTAACAGTATGAATAACGGAAAAAAACTGAAGTAAAGGGACAGGCATTGGCGCATATTAATTCAAATTTAATTAAATAGGAGTATGTATGAACAAACAGATAGACAGAATACAGAAACGGAACAGGTAGGAATAGATTAAAAATCACTTACAGAAATTACTCGAATACACGTATTCCTAAAGTACCTCCAATACTTGTACAAAACATAAAGATACCTAGGCCCTTCTACAAGCAGTTTCGATTTCAGTTTCAATTTGGCTTGTAAAGTGCCGACTTCTTCTACAAGTGGAGATGCGAACACGTTATCGACTTCTAAGCCAGAGTTTATAAAACAGACATTTGTCTGGCTGTGAGAGATGTAGGACTACGACCATGTCTCAATACTTTGTATGCAAGCTCGTCTCGTTTAAGACCGACAAATGTTTGAGCGCCCATATTAATTTTATATAAAATAAATTGACTTAAAATTGGTTAAAACAGACAAACGGATTAGGTAAGGAAAGGAAAAAGTAAAACATTTTGTCTTACAGACAATTGTGTGTTACGAACGGTATGTGACGAGAACTAGTTAAATCTTCATGTACAATCACTAGACTAGATCGGGTGCTTTACTAAAATTGGTTTACCTAAAAATAAATAAATGTTTTTTTTGGAAAACTACAAAATTACAAAGTTAAAGTTAATTAGCAGTTTGATAGTTATCGAGCCCCAATCGTTGACCGCGCCAAAAATTTGTTAGGTAATTTTTTTTTTGTCCGAAAATGTAAGAAGTCTGTTGGAATAAAAGTTGTAATTCAATTTTTAAATAACAAATTTATTAAATAAATATGCCCCTTGTGGGGTGGTACAAATTTTTAAAAAAATTTAACTAGCACAGAAGGAATGTTACGGAAGTTTTACCCTGGGTTTTTGTTCATTTTAAGATATATTGTAATACTTGACAAAGTAACAAACATATTTTAATTGTACGTGCTCAATCCCATATTTAGGGGGTAAAACACCCCTTTAAAAATTTGCTGAAAAATCATATTTTGGTATTTTTCTCATACTAGCTCTTAAGCAATTTTGATAAAAAATGATCAAAAGATTTAGACCGAGATTACATTACTATAGAATTTTTTTAATTGGGGTCACGTAATTTCTACGGGGTTAAACACCCCTAAGAGTGGATTTATAAAAGGGGTAGATCATAGCTCAAATTCTTTAACCCTTTTAGGACTAATGACGAGCTTAACTCGTCATACTAATTTAAAAAAAAAAATTCAACTGATAAGTGTGCATTGTCTTATATCGGTAACTGGAGGCTCTATAGTAAAGAGCGGTCAGATTGTAAATAACTTAAGCAAAATGTACCAAACTTGTAATTATACTTACATATATATTAAATTTTTTATCTAAAATATTGGAATATATGGAGGTACTAAAGAAGTTAAAATTCTGTAAAAAGGCTACAAGTTATTAGTTAGTAAATAATACGCATTACCCACTGTAACAGTGCGGCGTAACTGGGTGTTTTTTGGGGGGGGGGCTGTATATAAGAACGAAGTTTTTAACAAAAATTGAATATTTCGGATTTTTTCCATTATAAAATTTATAAAATATAGGAAAAATCAAGTTAATTGTTAATTCCTTGACTTGAAATAAATAGTTTTAAAACACTGAAGTAGCTTTATGCGAAAAAATTTAGGATTGCAGTTTGTAATTAAATGCCAGCTATTATAAAATAGTGGAAGAAAATACAAGTAAAAATATAAATTACATTTTATTTATTATTTTGAGTAGATGTTGAATAGTGGTACAGTAAACAGACGTTAAAATGCATCAGTACGACTGTATTTTACAATGTAATTATATCAATTTATACAGGTAGGGGAAGGTACGGTAATGTGGCCACCCTAAGGTTTGAATTGATATATTTTCTAAACGGTTTTAGTAAATTAATATTTCTTGACATAATACAATTGTAAATTTAATAAAGTCTTTATTTTGTAACGTACATACGGTTCACATATTCACAGTCACAAAAAATTTTCAATTATTTCGTAAGTGACAAAATGACCACATTACCCACCTTGGGTAGGTAAAGTGGTATAGTATTATTAATATTAAAAAATAACATAGATAAAATTGATTTTTTAATTTTTAAATGAAATTACAATTTTTAATCAAAAATATTACAATTTGCTACTAGTTAGCAATCATAAAAACAGTTTTTAATCATCCATAGTAGTCAGATGGTAACTATTCATTTTAAGACAAAATTCACAGATAAAATCATCATCTTCCTCATTGCAACCAGAGCAGATTTTATGGGCCCATCTTTTGCAAATCGTATATCGTATCCAGCCATCTTCTGGTTTTGATTCCAGCTATAATTCTGGTACCACCACTGGATCCAGTGAGGCACTTTAGCTTTATACATAGGGTCTGTCCATAACAAAAGGTCCATAACATAAAAAAATAAAAAATATGATAAAATTATAATATTACTGGTATTGTGTTGTGTATTAGATGTAGGAAGTGGGCACCACTGTTTTTGCAGGGAACTCTTGTTTTTTTGCCAGTTGTTTGGAGGCTATGTTGATTGTTAATGGTGTGTTGATTTTTTTGTATCCTTTTTAAGAATAATGTTACAGTTATAGTTGAAAGTTGAGAAGCTTTGATAAAAGAATGGTAACTCACGTTACGGAGTTTCTTAAATAGGAGTTGTTTCTTTAGTTGTTTCTTTATTCAAGAAATGTGTGCCAGAGTAATGAGGATGCCATCCCTGAAGTAAAAGTTATTTGTTTGAAGAGTGTTTCTGGACAAAATAAACTTTTCAAAATAGATGAAAATGACGTTACTTTTGTTAGTGTTAACAGGTTTTAAATGTACTTCCTTACCCAGAGATTGAAATGAAAGGTGGTAGGATGTACTACACGTTCAAAAAATCAGTTTATATTAAAGAGAAGTAAAAAAACAGTAAGGGTTTTCCATTATGAATTTAGAAATGTTTTAACCAGTATTATAATACTATAAATTGTAGGATTAAAATAAATAGGCTACTTTTTCACCTTCTGTTTAAAACTTCTATTGTTTAAGACTAGTATTTTATAGTTTATAGCAGGTATTATAAACTTGTTCTGTTATTCTGATATTTAGTAATAATAAAACTTTCTTAGTATTTCATATGTGTCACTTAATTTGTTTGCCCAAATACTTCTTTTCTAAAATTACTTCTAAATAAAAAAGGGCTTCAACATTGTAAAATATTCTTTTAAAAACTGTATACATTGATTTGAGTAATGTATACAAATAATAATTATTTTATATAATTTTTTTCAGACCATTTTCCAATGAAGACAAAATGTAACGTGAGTTACTGTAACGTGAGTTACCGACATTGATATGGGATTTTAATAATCAAGTCTTCTACAGGCATAGGAAAATTTTGACAAACTTATCATCTATATAATACACACAGGTTGAATATAAAAAAAAATTATTCCTGTAACTTTGAATCAGGAGCAGAGAAAAGCAATTGACTCCAAAGTAAATTTTGTACTGTCCCTTTTTTGTAACGTGAGTTACCAAAATGTTTAAACTATTATTTCAGTTGTGGACAACCCAAAAGCTTTAAAAAAAATGATAGTAAAAGCAGATCATCATGCTAATATTAGGAAAAATTCCAATTAAAAATGTTTTAACTTAGTGTTGTTATAATACAAAAACTCTTAAATTTTGATTAACTTAGTACCGTGAGTTACCGTGGACACACCCATAGTGGGCCACATTACCCAAAACTAAGTACAATGGGAAAACTGAAATAAGTCCCGCCTCAACCTATGATTCGTAATTGTTTACTATAAAATTAATTACTTCAGAACTACAATAGACACAGGGGATATTCACAGAAACCAAGTATAAGATGCCAGTTTCTTTGCTACTTTCTTTTTTCTTTTTTAGTACATCAAAAGTTCGTTCAATTATATTTGTTGTTCTCTTATGAGCAGTCTTATATCTCTACACGGATATCCATTATCCCCAATAAAATTCTATTTATGATGAAAAATGAAATAATGTACATGTAAGTGAAGAATTTATTTCAAATTTTGTTTTTAACAGGTATTACTACGTGTGTGCTATCTTTTCAGCACGTTACTATATTTAATATTTTCCCTCCAGCATCCGAAACCACCTGTTAGTTATAAAAAAGAAATCGTATTTATTTCTTTACAAAAATTTTAAAATTTAAGAACACATTAGCTATATAATAAACGTTTCTGGAAAATGATCTCCCGGATTTTTAATTTTTATAATATGTTTTATTTGGCATACCTACGTGCTAAATCATTAAATTCTCTTTTTTTAGTATTGGTGTCTTCGGAAAACTTTATAAATAAATTTCTTTTATTATAATATAATTATACATATAGTACGACACTAGGATGTCTTTGGCAAAAAACGTCAATGTCACACATATTTGTTATTCTGAACTAACAGATTTACCTCTATTATCAACAATTTAAATTCTTCAAGCAAATTTATCAAAAAAATTGACTCTATTTTTGGATAACTGATAACGATTCATAAATTCATCTTCGTTTATTTATCTGTTTAAATCTCGCAATTCTTTATCCATGTAACAATAAATAAAAATAAAGATTATTACAGTTATCGAAATTATATAGGTGAAAAAATAATACTTATAATAGAAAATATTTATTAAATTAATAACGGTTACGTCACTTGAGAAGTTCAAAATACGCTACTTTCTGTACACGGAGAGAAAATTCCTATAAAAATTACTGTGCTCATACTACAATCGACGTGTAACAGGCGAACATATCCAATTTTTGTACGGTAAAATTATAAAAATTATAGTTATATTATTGTAATTTTTATAATTTTACCGTACAAAAATTGGATATGTTCGCCTGTTACACGTCGATTGTAGTATGAGCACAGTAATTTTTATAGGAATTTTTTCTCCGTGTACAGAAAGTAGTAGTACTGCTAAAATACCACTACTAACTTTAGTAATAGTTTATACCCCTATATTTATGATTCTTTTTTAGGCCCGATTTACATTAACGCTCTGCTCTCACTCCGATATCACTCCGCTCCAGATTCGATAAAATATTCTTACACAATAAACAATGAGTGTATTCACATCATCGCTCTGATATCGGTCCGATATCAGTCACGGTTGGCTCTCGCTCTAATGTCACTCCAATATCAATACCACTCAGGTAATATTTTATCGGAGCGATATCAGACTTGTTATGGCTTGTACCTATAGTGTAAACACTTTTTTGATTTCACTCCACTCCGCTTGCATTCAGTTGTTATGAAAAGATATTTGTATCGAACTGAGACCGAACTGGGAGTGCACCCAGAGCAGCATTATAATGTGAATAGAGAACGAATAGGTACCAGCATGATATCAGCACTGTAATGTGAACACAACAAGATTATATCGAATCGAGAGCGTAGTGATATCGGAGTGAGAGTACAGCGTTAATGTAAATCGGGCCTTAAACTATGACGCACTTGGAAAAACATTTTGAAAAACTTATTTATTGCGTAAATTACAGTAGAAAACGTAAAGAAATTTGGGTAATTGTACCATAATTGCCAGATGACGAAAAAAAAAATATTGAAAAATTAGACAATTTTTTTTTTGATGTAACAATTTTTTTTTCAAGATATTGAAAAAAAAGTATCATAAAGTATCTGAAATTTTATCCACATTCATTAAACCATCCAAGTTTTTTTTCCAGTTTTCTGAAAATAAATTCTTACCTTGAAAGGATAAATTTTTAAGGACTGAAACACGGCAACTCTCAATTTTATATTGATAACAATTACTAGAAAAAAAACAACAGAATTCGTGCGAGAGCATTCTACCCAATGCTTCAACATGCTTTTGTAACGTTGTAAGTTGTTACACGCCAGCTGTCTATGAAAACAGGCAAATGGAACTAATAATCAACCGCAACATTTGATTTAAATTGATTTATTTTACATTTTTTGATTGATTTATTTTACAAAGAATAGCCGTTACGACAACCAATAAGAATTATGATGGAAAGTTCTCTACAGAAATTGGATTTGTTGAGGGGATAAGCAAACAGTCTGTGAAACGCATGATTGAAAAAAGCCATTTTGTGCTGTTGCGGATGAGAGGAAGTTATGTGAATACAATGATCGGTGTGAGTCGGTTTCCTATAGACAGAACACTGCAAAAAATTCGAATAGGGATCTTTACTTATGGTAAGATCAAGAAACTTTAAGTTATTTTCAGATTCAAATTCTATCGTGAAATTTATTCTAGGATGGAGGGTATTAATGAATTCAAGGAGTTCGAGAGCCTCCTGGTGGGAACCAGACCAAACTACAAAGATGTCGTCGACGTAACGTTTCCAACATACAATTTTATGGAGGAATTTAAAATTCGAATTGAAAAAGATATGCTCTAGATAATCCATGAAAAAATTAGTCATGAACGGCGCAATAGCTAAGCCCATCGATAATCCATTCAATTGTGTATAGATGTTGTCGTTAAGACTAAAATAATTGTGGTCCCAAAGGAGACTCAAACAACTGGAAAGTGACTCAATATTAACAGATTCCGGGAAACAATGTGAGTTGAGCATGATAAAATTCTGGAAAAGTATTTTAAGTTCATCGAAGGGGACGGAAGGATACAAATCAGGGACATCTAGGGATAGTAAAATGCAATTATCTGGAGTTTTAAGTTGAGTTAGAAAAGATGTAAGTTCAACTGAGTTATTTAAAGTAAATTCAAATTTCACATCCGTAAATCGAATCATTTTCAGGAACCATCCACTAGGACTATTAAATAATGAATTGATGTGGTAAACGACAGGTCTAAATTTATTGCCTGGTTTATGGATCTTAGGCAAACACCGAGGTCTTTGTGGATTCATCGGCAACTTTATATCATTTTGGAGGTCATATGTACGAATGAAATTTTTGATTTTAGTTTTAAGGCGTTCTGTAGGATTCGATTTTAATTTAATAAAGTTATCAGTGTTTAAAAAATCGTAGAGTTTACTTTCATATAAGCCCCTATCAAACAAAACCACAGCGTTGCCTTTATCGGCTTTCGAGAGAACTACATTATCATGTTTGAGCTTTTGATAAAATTTTTAATAATTTTTAGGTTATGCAGAGATTCACTGTCACACTGTAAGTCATCGAAATTTTCGATGAATTTAAATATAAAGGACGTATCGATATTAAACTTCTTAAATTGTTTAAGAAGAACTCGATGAACTTAAAATACTTTTCCAGAATTTTATCATGCTCAACTCACATTGTTTCCCGGAATCTGTTAATATTGAGTCACTTTTCAGTTGTTTGAGTCTCCTTTGGGACCACAATTATTTTAGTCTTAACGACAACATCTATACACAATTGAATGGATTATCGATGGGCTTAGCTATTGCGCCGTTCATGGCTAATTTTTTCATGGATTATCTGGAGCATATCTTTTTCAATTCGATTTTTAAATTCCTCCATAAAATTGTATGTTGGAAACGTTACGTCGACGACATCTTTGTAGTTTGGTCTGGTTCCCACCAGGAGGCTCTCGAACTCCTTGAATTCATTAATACCCTCCATCCTAGAATAAATTTCACGATAGAATTTGAATCTGAAAATAAAGTTTCTTGATCTTACCATAAGTAAAAATTCCTATTCGAAGTTTTTGCAGTGTTCTGTCTATAGGAAGCCGACTCACACCGATCATTGTATTCATATAACTTCCTCTCATCCGCAACAGCACAAAATGGCTTTTTTCAATCATGCGTTTCACAGTCTGTTTGCTTATCCCCTGAACAAATCCAATTTCTGTAGAGAACTTTCCATCATAACTCTTATTGGCTGTCGTAACGGCTATTCTTTAGAATTCCTATATAACATCTACAGCAGAACTTCTGAGAGTGTGAACTTCCCAGAGTGACTTCACACATACATAGATACTCACGAGATAACAAGTACAATACGTAGTTATTTGCATATGTGTATGTAAGTTTGATGTAAACAATAAAAAACAGTGGCGGCTTTAATAATTAAATTAAAAATATTTTAAAATAAAATAAAATTTTTTCAAACTTTATTTACAGTGGACATGCAATGGTACGTACTCCGACTTAGTAGTGAGTCAGCGACTCCTCTCACACATATGTTATCGTTTATCTGTGTTGGTGAAAATTTATGTACCAAGCCAGTCAGGGCCATAGGTACTATTGCCACAAAATTTTAAAATTTTATTGCATACATATATGCACATATTCTGCATACGTAAGATGCAAAATGCAAATGCAAAATGAGTAACGTAAAATTCTAGAATATTCTAATCGTCAACTAGCAGAAATATCAAAAGAGAGACTTCACTATTGAATTAATCACTAAAAATTCGATTAAGCAGCACAGTTTGACAAAAATTCTAGAATGTTCTATTTGTCAACTAGCAAAGCTATCGAAAAATCAATTACAGCATTTAATTGGTCATTGAAAAAGACGCCAAATAGCATAACTTGACAAATGTTCTGGAATATTCTATTGGTCAGCTAGCAAAGATATCCAAAACAGTCGTCGCCATTGAATTAGTTACCTAAAAAGAGACCAAATAGCTTATTGGGAAATGTTCTAGAATATTCTATTTGTTAACTAACACACATATTGAAAAATCTATTGCACCATTTAATTGTCTAACCAAAATTAAACTAATATAAACTAAGTGTCCCATTTTGGCAAACATTCTAGAATGATCTGTTTAGCCAGAATAGAATATTCTAAAACATTTATCAAAATGTGATATTTCGTCTTTTTTCCGATGACCAATTAAATGGTACAACCGGTTTTTCGATATCTTTGTTAGTTGACGAATAGAACATTCTAGAATTTTTGTCAAATTGCGCTGCTTAATCTAATTTTTAGTAACTAGTTCAATAGTGAAGTCTATCATTTGATATCTCTGCTAGTTGACGAGTAAAATATTCTAGAATTTTTGCCAGCTTTCACCATTTGGCGTCTCCTACGTTGACGAATTCGATGATGAAGTTGGTTTTTCGACATCTTTGCTAGTTTTCTAAAAGTCGTCACTTATATTCATTAATATAACATTCAATTTCGTTTATTTTTACTAAGTGAAATATCGTTATTTTCGATATCGATAATTTTCGATAATGAAAACCATGTTTTAATAGTCGCAACATGCTCGGAATACCCACAACTTGCTTCGCTTAAGCCTTCAAAAATTTCGTTATTTTTTGGCTATGACGCACCGTTTACGAGATATTTACGCCTGAAAGTTTACAATTACGAAAAGTAACGAAATACAATTTTTGAAAAATTTTCTATTACAGACTAACTCAACGACACTAATGGAGCCTAAAGTCATCAATTATAACCAATATATGGTACGTAACTTGGTATCGATAATTTTCGATAACGAAAAGTAAGTTTTGACAGTCGTAATATGTTCGGAATACCCACAACTTTTACGAGATATTTGCGATTGAAAGTTTGCAGTTACGAAAAGTAGCGAAAACTAATTTTTTGAAAAATTTTCTATTGCTGACTAACTTAATCACACTAATACAGCCTAAAGTAACCAATTATAATTAATTTGTGGTACGTAACTCGGTATCGATAATTTTCGATAACGAAAAGTAGGCTTTGACAGTCGCAATGTGTTTGGAATACCCACAACTTGCTTCAAAAATTTCGTTATTTTTTCACTACGAGGCTCCGTTTACGAGATATTTGCGATCAAAGTTTTCGATAATGACAAGTATTTATCATTTAAAAGCAAACATAATAAAGTCATCTACATTAATCATTTAGGTAATCCAAATTCGGAAGTACTTTTATTGTGGTAATATTCACATATTGACATATTAGCAGATAGCTTTTTTAAAAAGCAACATAGCATACTTATGCTTTATTTTATCTGTCTCTCACCCTTTTTGAGATACATATTTGAAAAATTCAATTTTTACCCTAATTTTTAAAAAGCGATTTCACTCTTTCCAACCGTTTTTCTGCAGGTATAAAAAATACGTGTCGCTTATTTCTTACTATTCTACAACATATTCGTTTCAATAGCGAGTAAATCAATCGACTACAAAGTTAACTAATAGTAAACTAAAGTAATGCAAACACAGATTCTAATTAAATGAAATTTTTATAATATAGATTTTTGCGAGCCGCCAATGTGTGTCTCGATAGGTGTGACTTTTATGTGTGTGTCCGGACTATGTCACACTTTAAGAAGGTCTGGTGTATATGAAATTTTTGAATCGTAAACTTGAGTCAATTATTTTCTCTAACCTCTCTTCCAATAACCTTATAAGCTCAAACCATTACGCGTCAATACCTTTCATCAATGAACAGGCTAGTTTGTTTAATAAAATCTTCCGTGATCACAACGTGAAATTAAGTTTTTCTTCATTCAACACTTTGTCATCCCTGTTGGTGAAATCTAAGGACTCGATCCGGCATTTACAAATTTGTTTGCGTTTGTGGAAGATCCTACAAGGGGCAAACTGGTACAAAATTTATAACCAGGTTCAATGAACATTTATCAGCCATAAAATCATCTAACACCAGGAATCATTCGGCCATAGCTCAACACATTATAAGTACCGATCACGATTTCAATATAGAATCTAACTTCGAAACTTTACATATCTGTACAAAAGGAAACCTTATGAGTCATTCGGAGGTTCTTAGAATAGCACAAGATGTCATTCTGGACAACCCTATTCTTAACGATACAACTCAACTTTATGATTTCAATACGTCACTGCGTATTGTTCAACTCATGCGCGATCGTGTTTGAGTTTCATCACAAGTTTCACTCTAATTATATATTCAATGGTGGTGATTTGCTCACTGATCATTTTTGTGTAATTTCATCCGTTGTTTACAATTGCCATAATGTTGATTTCTACTACAAGTTTTGTGTTACTTTGTGATATTTGATTTTCAAACTGTGATTTTGTCAGTAATTTCTTCTAAATTTTAACTTTTCTTGTTTTATTCAACGTTTTCTCGCATTTTATTTAAAATGTATTCTATAAATTTACCAATTTTACGTTTCTTGCGATAATTTTCTTTGTCTGATGTTTGGGTGTCGTTTTTTGAATTTTTTTTGTGTTCCCTAAAAATTTAAAGTGTAGTAATTCAATGTAAGTTTAATTAACCACAGAATTTTCGTAACTATGTGGATGTATTCTGATTATGTTTTCACACCCTATATAAAGATTAAATTTTGTACCTTTGACAATTTTTAAACGTTTTCTTAAATGTCACTTTTCTGACTACGATTTTGGGTCTGCTTGTTTTTGAAAATGACTGTTATTATGGTCGAAACTAGTCAAACGTGACTCTTATTGATTTTTTAATTTTTATTTCTAATTTTATTTTGAATTTTTTATTGGTGATTTTTATCACTTGTGTATTTGCGGGCTTTGTCGTCATTTTTTGAACTTTTGTTCCTTATTATTATATCAATAGTCATTATCGATTTTTTTATCATGTGTGAAAATCGACACTTACATCATCCACATCATTAGTTTTAAACCGTTGAAAATCTGTAAATGTGGAGATTTTCACATCAGCAAGTTGATAAAAAAAAAAAGAAAAAAAAAATATAAAAAAAAACATTGTTCTGAGGTTATACATAAACATTGACATATTAACATATACTCACATAATTGAATTACACACTCATATCCACTAAATGGGCGGTTTATTTTTAATCTTTCCTCATTAACAATCACTGAGATCTGAAAAAAGAAGAATAAATATATTGAAATTAGGTCAACCTGATTGAAACTAAATCGATATTTGATTTTTTAAATACGTACTTTACTCACATCGTTAGATAACATCGACCTAAAACTAATATTAGACAGAATAAATATATGATTAAAGCGCTATAGAGAAAATAAGTTAAAATTGACACCTAAGAACTTATTTTTTTCTAAAAAAATTTACATATTCAACAAAGGGTCTAGCAGGTTAAGATAGGGTTTGTGGCCCCAGAGAGGCTTATTAAAAATAAGTTATGTTGCGATATCGGTGAGTAATAAATATACCATTGGCACCTATTTTAGCCTCTGATCTCTCTGCGTTCTTGAGATAATTGACCATATATATGGGAGAGCAGGTATTTTTGGAAATTTTTTCTCCGAGAACTATGGAAAAAAAATAAGAATTTTTTATTTTTAATTTTTTTAGGTGGCAGAAATTGTTAGAAAATTCTGTAAAAAATACAGAATATAGCACAACGTACTACCTAATAAACAGTCTTGGTTTTATCAGTCTGGATGTAATAGTTTCGGATTAAAAAAATTTCCAAAAATACCCGCTCTCCCATATATATGGTCAATTATCTCAAGAACGCAGATGCTAAAATAGATGCCATTGGTATATTTATTACTCACCGATATCGCAGCATAACTTATTTTTCATAGGCCTTTCTGGGGCACAAACCCTATCTTAACTTGCTAGACCCTATTTACTAATATTTTATTTTCATAGTTAAATGGCGATTTCATGCTTAAAGGCTTGGATCAAGACATGATCTCCCTATAAGCGTGAAATCGAACTAATATCATAATGGTTCGCTAATTCAAACATTCACCAAATTATTTGTGAACGTTTGACTACCATTTTTGTATGATTTTGTATTTATATTTTGTGTTAAGTTTTTCAATTTTATATTATTTTTTTTGAATGATAGAAGTTAGATCTTTGTTGATCCAATATGTAAAATTGAATTTACAACTTACCTAATTATTGTAAATATACGTGTTAAATTGAAAACTTGAATTTTTACTTTTCACATCCCCATTTACACATACTTCTTTCAGGTAGAGAGAGAGAGAAGGCATACATAACAAAATTTTATCGAATATAAGTATTTCATCTGCAATACATTTAGTAATTTGTTTACTGTAGATCCTTCCCGATTTATCGGTAAATTAGAGCTACCATCTCATTTCGTCTCGGTAAACATAGCAGCTACTAGATTCCACTGCGTATACTGAATACATCATTTAAGCTATAAGAATCTGACAGCCGTGGAGATTTTAGTGCGCGCCCTCGTTGAATAGTGAAACAGACTACTCCTCCGTGGTTGGAAACCACGCTAAACTCAATTTGCAGCAAATATAGTAAAGAATATGGGAGCATTCGAAACGCACCTAGCCAAAGTGTCTTGATCTTATTTTTAAGAACATTACACTTGTTTTGAAGTGTTTCTGTCTTACTTTGGAGATATTTGTATATTCCTGTCTCACTTTCCATGTTCTTGAGAGAAGGGTGAAGGTATGTATACGATGTGATACGATGATTCTAGCATACATAGTTTATATCTAATCAAGTAATAGCGTTCGGTATACATCCTATCACATCGTATACATACCTTCACCCTTCTTTCAAGAACATGGAAAGTGAGACAGGAATATACAAATATCTCAAAAGTAAGACAAAAGCACTTCAAAACAAGTGTAATGTTCTTAAAAGTAAGATGAAGACACTTTGGCTAGGTGCGTTTCGAATACTCCCTATGATACACTTTTATACTCCCTATATTCTTGTTAAAAAAAAATTATGATTTCATTGTAAAAATAAGAGAACTACAAAATGTTAATTACTACTACTCTTTATTTTTAACATTATTGTTTTAGCTATAATGTTATTAATATAATTGCATCTTGATTTAGTTTGTGTTTTAATTATAAAAAGGACGTCTCTGTTACCATGGATTACACGAAATAGGATACCAGTGGACAATAATATGTAATGTGTGTAATATGTAATTAAAAAAGTATACCTTTTTCTAAAGCAATCGGTTCTAGTTGAACAAAATTAGCTGAACTTGTAATGTGCTAGATTTTTGATTCTTATTAACACCTTCTATACAAGTTGGATCCTATGAACTACCACGACAAAAATATATTTACTATAAGAACTGGAATCTGTAAAGACTAGTAAAGTAAAGGAAATTTGTAAAGACTAGTAAAGAGATACTCTATAGAGATGCTTTTCAATTCACTTTCATTTTTGATGAACAAAAAGGCTCTAGCATATTTTTCTACGTAAAGGTGAGTGATGTGAATATAAGGTGATTATCTATATATATATATATATATATATATATATATATATATATATATATATATATATATATATATATATATATATATATATATATATATATATATAGTGGACTTTCGGAGATTGTCCAATCGGAAATTGTCCATATTTCAGTGTTAGGGATTTAAACATCGTATGTTTACGTCACACGAACATTGTATTCACAAAAATTGTGTGTTTGCAGTATTCGTGTGACGTAAACGTGCGATGTTTAAATCCCTATCACTGCAATATTGACAATTTTTGATTGGACAATCTCCGAAAGTCCACCATATATATATATATATATATATATATATATATATATATATATATATATATATATATATATATATATATATATATATATATATATATATATATATAGGAACTCCAATATAACAAAGTGGTTGTAGTGGCCGGTACAAAATAGGGGGAAGTACGTTATATTGGATCACCAGGGTCGTCAGAAAAATTTCATTACTGATATACATACGCGTATACACTTACTTAAACGCATATTTACAAGAACACACGTCTTCAGCTAAATACATACATATACTGTTGTACATTGTAGTTGTAAGTATATTAGAAAAATGGATAAGCTGCAAAATTTGACAACAATTTTAGAATACTCTTTTTAGAAACCAGTCAAAATATTAAAAAACCGACTTCACTATTTAATAATAGTTCTAGAATATACACGGAATTTAATAATAGTTTTAGAATATTCTATTCGGAAACTAGGAAAGATATCGGAAAATTAACTTTACTATGAGATTTGTCATTAAAGAAATGGTTGGATAGTGGAATTTGACATAAGTTCTAAATTATTCTATTCGAAACCTAGAATAGATATAAAAAAATACATTTTACCATCAGATAGGTCATCAAAGAAAATGCTAAATAACGGAATTTGAGAAATGTTCTCGAATATTCTATTCGGAAACTAACAAAAATATTGAGAAAGCGATTTCATCAGTAGATTACTCCTTGGCGAAAAAGGTAAAATAGTGATGCTATACAAAAGTTTTAGTTATAAATTTACCCCAACGTATACAATACGGTACTTGATTGTATTTAAAATTTGTGTCAAATGTTAAATAATTCTATGCATTATCATTACATATGTCCAACTTTTAATGATGAAACATAAAAAGATTTAATAACTATTTAGAAATTTTATTTTGAAAATCGTCATTTTTCAACAAATATTCAAATTAGTAAAAACGCGCCATTTCTTGAAAATGACGTAACATTTTGTAGCTAGATATGTCGATTTTGATAATTTTCATCGATTAGATAAAATTGTGTTTTCTTTTGAATATTTCTATTAGCTTATATATATAGTAATAATAATCGACCAGAATTCAAATAAATACTTGCTTTTACTTTGACTTTTTATGAATATAATCAAAGTTTTGAGGTTATAAATATTGACATTGACATATAGTTGCTTGAAACTGTGACGTCACTATAGCGAGGTGTTTTTCCCGCCTTTTTCTCATTCAAAATTGTAGGGTTACTTTTTTTGAAGATTTTTTACAGAATCTGTCGAAAATAAAAAAATCACTTAACTGACATGGACAAACAATGCTTTTAGAATATTTTCGTAACTTCAGTCAAGAACCCTATTGCAAAAAAGTATAATACTTACATCTTCCTTAAATAAAGTATCTTATTTCTTGTTAAATTCCGCTATTTGATCTTTTATTTAATAATTAGATGAGCGATAAAGTTGGTTTTTTGATACTTTTGCTAATTTTTAAATAGAACATTCTAGAATATTTTTCAATTTTTGTTATTTGAGCTTTTATTTGATGACCAATTCGATGGTGAAGCCAGTTTTCCGATATCTTTGTTAGTTCTCGAATAGAACGTTCTAGAACATTGCTAAATTTTTGTTATTTATGCTTTTATTCGAAGACCAATTCGATGGTGGAGTTAGTTTCCCGATATCTTTGCTAGTTCTCGAATAGAACATTCCAGAATATTGCTAAATTTTTGTTATTTATGCTTTTATTCGAATGCCAATTCGATGGTGAAGTTAGTTTCCCGATATCTTTGCTAGATCCCGAATAGAACTTTCTAGAACTTTTGCTGAGTTCCGCTGTTTAGTCCCTTCTTTGGTGGGTGTCGCTAACGCGGAAGTGCCAAAAAAAAAATTTACTTAAAATTAAAAATTTAAAAAAATTAGTATAATAAAGGGATATAACGTTAATTTTTTTTATTACTTTGTCTACGGTGGGTACACAATATATATTAAACTCAAATAAATCGGCTCAGTAATTTCGTCAAAAAAAATTTTTTTTGAAAATTTTTGTCTGGTTGTGTATTCATAAACTATTAGCCTTGGAGGGTTGAAATTTGGCAGGAATGTATCTGAGGCCAAGAAGTATTATTTCCTATAAAAACAATCAATTTTGCGTCAAGGGCCGTTTTCCCTATCTTACCCGGCTATGCCCTTTGCTACGCCCCTGAATTGACGATTATGTATACCTTGACACAAATACAGTCTCACGTCTTCAAATCTGTGAGAGGGGTACCCTATAACTCGCTATTTTATATTGGAGTACGTTATATTGGAGTTCCTATGACTCCTACTTTATATATATATATATATATATATATATATATATATATATATATATATATATATATATATATATATATATATATATATATATATATATATATATATTTTTTTTTTTGTTTATTGTGTTTAGCATATGAATCTGTTCTGCAAAACAAAGAAGGAAATATGGTGTTCATAGGTACATATATATACCTATACATATATAGCTTTTTATTTTGTTTGGAATATGAACACCTGGAATGAGCACTATATTTCCTTCTCTGTTTTGCAGAACAGATTCATATGCTAAACACAATAAACAAAATATATATATAGACAGTATATTCGCTGAATTTCCCATTATATTCTACGTACACACTAAAAATTCATTCGAATTAATTAAAGTTATATACATTTTTAAAAATTTCACTCTTTTTTAATTTTTGTACCAATTTTATTTTTTATTCTCTTTGTCTGATCCGTGATAATTGAGACACCCTCCCAATTTATTATTAACTAAACCTACAGTGTAATTACTACTTCTAATTTTTAACACTGAGTTAAGCAATAAATTCTTTTGAATTTTCGGACATGTAAATGAGTACAAGTATTAACCCTAGAATCATACGTACTCGTCAAAATGACGAACGAACTACCTGCTCCAATACTAGAACTTGTCGTTGCCTGCTTGCTGTAAAACTTCTGTTATCTAATTTATTTGTTATTATAACACAGCAAATGTATAAATTTTGTTTATAGTTGCTGTCGTTTTGTTTGTATTGAAATAGTGTGCGTCAAAAGGACGACGATGTATAATTAACCGTTGTTTTTTTTTAAAGAGTTTGTACTTTACATATAAAAGTTTTCCTCATTTTTCTAAAATTTATTAAAGATATGGATGTTATGATTAATTTATTCAATGATAATGATTATGAAAGGTGATTACAGCTGTTTGACTTATAGAGACAACATAATACTGAAGTTTTAATATATTGAATCAAAAACCAAAGAATGAGTTTCAAGTGACTTAATAAAAGATTAACAATTTATTTTGTGGAAAATAATTTTATTATTTTTTGAGATTTTATTCGAAAAATTACTAACAAATTTTAGAAAATTTACAAATGTGCCTAATCAGGAAATAACTACATATCTACGAGATTATTTGTGACCGTGAAATTTCACATTCTGTAAAGTCACACATGTCCACCGACTCATAATAGTTTATAAATTATTTATTTGAAAAACACGCCTTATGATACAATTGATGTATTTATCTATTTTTTAATTCTTATAATGAAAATATGCTTCGATAAAAAAAATTAAAAAAATTATTAAATATTTATATTAAAAAATTTTTCCAAAAGCAATTTTTGTAAATATTTTGTTCGCTTTTGTAGTATTGTTATGTAAAAAAAAAATGTTTTTTGCAAATAAACTCTAAAACTCTCCGTAAAAAGTCCATTCGTCAAAATGACGCCGATGTATGATTAACGTTTCTCGTAGACCAACGTATGATTCTAGGGTTAAATAAGTTTTAATAAACTGTTTATAGTTATCTCGATATCTTGTGGGATAATTCGGCATCTGCCTCAAAAGTATTTTAATGCAAAAAAATTATTCGATTCATGTTTGGACTAAACATCTTGCCAAAATTTTATATACAATACAAGGAACAAAGAAAAGTTTATAGTACCGTAACATCATTTTGCAAAAACAGGTAGCAACCTAAACATCATTCCTTTAAAGACTTTTAATTCCTGTCAAGGCAGGGTAGATTTACTATAAAATGCACAGAAAATCTTAAGAAGTTCTTAATTGAACAATGTTATAATTCTTTAAAAAATATATTGTAATTTTAACTTGTCCTGACGAAACAAACATCTGTATTAGATTTATTGTTGAATAAATATTATTGTTACTATTAATGACCGCATGACAATCTCCAAAATTGTATTTATTATCTTTGCTGCTCTATTCATGGGTAAACGGCCGTAACCGACTAGTATATATCTTATTGTGGCAGGATTAGACACCAGCCGGCATAATATACTTTGTTTGCCAGTAAAGCTAACATGTTAAGATTTTTTTTCTAATTTTAATATTGTTTTTTCATATTAATTAAGTAGCGATGGCATTCAAATCTCACTTTCGATACAGCAGCTGGTCGGTGAACGTGTTAAAAAATTTTGTTTTCTCTCAAGTTTATCTTGTTTATCCCCTTAGTTTTTCGTTTTTCTACAAAAATCAAAAACATATTTACTGGTTACGAAAATTTATGGTGATTGTTAGTGATTGCGATTGTGAGTTGCGGCAATTGTCAGTGATGGCCATTTTTTGGGATTTATCAATGTCAGTGCCAACAGAACGGCTAATGTCATTCCGTAACACGTTATTGATATTATAAGAGACTTAATTGTGATAATGAATTTAGTAGCTTGAGGATATGACGGCAGTAATATTTGGTGAATTAAGTGGCACCGAAACAAAAGAGGTTTTTCCTCAGACTTTATTAATTCATTGTTTTGCACATGTTCTTAATTTAGTATTATCCCAGTCTGTTCAGCATATTAAAGGATGTAAAGCATTTTTCAAAAATTCCCACAGGCCGTACCAACTGCTAGAATTATAACTCACGTTTATATTAATTCACGTTTATAATAACTTATGAAGGTGATTAAGAAACTTATTTTGAATCGATTATTGTTGAAACTTTAGAATGGGATAACAAAATTGTAATGTTAGTAACTAAAAATTCCCAAAACTTTATTACAGTCACAACCTAAATTAGAGTTACCACCTAATTACTATATTATTATTATTGAAACATTTACCCAAGAATCCAGGCGTATAGATTTAATTTTTTAAGCAAGGTTTGTTTGATTGAAATTAAAGCTAGATTACTCAGTTTCTCATCTTTCATAGTATTTCTGGAATACGTTTTTATACGTTTTATGTTGAAAAAGAACATCAACAGAAGAAGTAGTAGAAAGAAATATACAAAATAACTGACACAACTTTAAAATCTCAGTTTAAAAGTTCAGAAGACTATTTACATTTTTATCTGGTAATAATTTATTTTATAGTGTTACGAGTTTACGACTTTAAGCAAAAACAGTTAAACGAGTATTTTTGATGTAGTTTTCATATTTGATATTAATATTTTCATGGGTCAAAACATACTCATTCTATTTTAAATTTAACCCCCAATTTTATCGTCAAGGCCTCTCCAGTAGCTCTGATCCTGGATTTGAGTACGACCTTTGGAATAAAGGGTTGTGTCAATTAAAACTTTTCTTCTAGCTGTTACAGTTTTCGAGTAATTCGATAAAATTTAATTTTTACTTTAACGTTTAGAGTTGATTTCACTTCTTGTGATTGCACATCTTCATATGAAAGTCTACAATTTGTCTTCTTTTTTTATCAACTAATAATTTCGTCCTATATCAGCGGACTCTAAAATTAAAAAAAGACCGTCATATTGAATCTTTAAAGACTAATTGATTGATTGGCCAATTAATGGTAACTGATGGATCGAAACTCCATGATTCACCTTGTAGGAGGCGGGCTTGAAATAAGTATCCGCAAATAAATAATTAAAATAGTTAACTGGCATAAGTGGCCAAAATTGATGATAATTCGTCAGATGGAATGAAATACATATGTGAACCAGAAATAAATAATTGACGTAAAAAACTGCAAAAAGGTATTTTATGTTCAGAAATTACAAGATCAACTGTCAAAAATTCTTGAAAACTAGAAAATGTCAGTAATCTCCGAAAACTACCTGGACCACACTTAATTGCTGCTTAACTTTTGCAGTAATTTTAACATTTCTAAATTTTTCTCACACTCCAATTTTTTCTTCATAGCCAATTGTCACAACACATATTTATATAAAGACTGAATTTAAATTTTAAACTGAAGTAAGTCGAACTACCAAATTCGTCCACTGTTATATCTATGTCTGAAAACTCAAATGAATTCACTGGTCATTCATTTAGTAAATGTGTAACCCAACATTAAAAAGCTACCTTGTTAATTTATTTGATTTAAATTATCATTTTTCATTTTGAAAATTTTTATGAAATATTTTTTCTGCAAATTTAATTTGTTTTTTTCTTTATAAATTTCATTAAAATTTTCAAAAAATAAACTTATAATGCTTAATACCATTCCTAAACCCAATGCAAGAAATGCAGTTTCAACTTCTGCAAAACCTACACTAAAAGTTTTAGTATCTAAAGAAGCCTGACACTCAGTTTCTTGAAATTTCCATTTAATAGTTTCATGTTGTATTATTCCCCTTTCCAGTTGTTTAAACAGCCTAAAAAAATTAATTCGTTTGAATAATATTTAAATAGGAACATAAGCACAGAACAAACAATAAATTTTTTTCTTAAAAAAAATCTAATTATGCGTGTCTTTGAAACTAATCAAACATCAGATCCATAAAAAAAAATCATTTCTAATTGGATGTGATCAGAAACGAATTTATTAACTTAAATCTACCAATTTTGCATTTTAATTCGTTCTTGCGTAAACTGATGCTTATATTTCGATTCGATTACTACTGTAGTATTGCGGCATAGGCGGTACACCACCTCTTAAATAACACAGGCCTACGAATTTTAAGTTTTGTCACCCCCTTTTGGATTTGATGACTGATATTAGGGTATTTTGGTGCGCTAATTACGAAAAAAATATTCAAAAAATTCCAGCACCTCAGAATTTTTAGATATTAGGTATTTTTTATAAGTACGGCGTTAGTTTTTATAAGTACGGCCCCGTTAGCACCGTTTTGCGAGGTTTAGTTATCAATTAAAACTGAATAGAAAAAAATAAATTACCCTCAATAATGAGCTTGTGGCTACAGCCTATAAAATTAAAAATTTATCTTTAATTTTTGTTCCTTTTTTGAATTTAGCGCGCACCCGCCTATCATTTTTTGTATTAATTTTTGTTATGTTGTCAGTTGTCAAAATGACATGATTACGACACTTCCGCGGTTACCTGATGGCGATGTTTATACGATTTTTATTTACTGACTTTAATAAATTTATTTTCGAGTTAATCAACATGATTGTGACATTTATTTATTGTATTCGAATTTGTGCCTTTTAGTTCTTATCAAACTATATTTAGTTTTGTGAACATTTTTGTATTTTACACAGTAAAAATAAAGACAAATTTATTGTGTCAAAAATAAACTAAATTGTGGAATTTATTAAATGTGTTTATTTATAATTCGCCTTTGACTTCCACATTGGTGACCATCAGACATTTTTTTAGTGAATTCATTTGTTATTGTGGACATTTTCAAAATATCTACTTGCCAACATGTCACCCACAAGTCCCTCGGAAACACAAGAAAATACATCGGTAACTCAAACCACCGCACCAACACATAGTTCAAGTACCTTAGCATCACCCTCTGAAGTAGCCCGCGTTAGCATTAAGGTACCACCTTTTTTTAGAAAAAATGTCAACGTATGGTTTTGGCAAATTGAATCACAGTTCGCCAATTCCGGAATTACAAGTGAACTTACCAAATACCACTATGTAGTAGGCAGCCTAGACTCCGACATAGTCGAACTTTTAACGGATTTGATGGAAAAACCACTCACCTCAACTCCATATAGTGATATTAAAAAACGACTTCTTGATGAATTTCAGGAGTCAGAAAGTTCTAAAACAAAAAAATTATTGAGCGAATTACAACTCGGTGATAAAAAACCTTCTGTACTGTTACGACAAATGAGAGCACTAGCCAACAAGGATGTCGGCGACGGATTTTTACGTACAATCTTCCTTGACCGCCTTCCCGTAGCAGCTAGATCTGTACTCGCCGCTAGCTCGACTGTGGATCTGGACACTGTGGCTAATATGGCCGACAAAATAATAGAAGTAATTTCACCACAATACTTATGCTCCACCTCTGCTCCATCGTCTACATCTTCTAACCCACCTGATTCCGTTAGTAACATTGAAGAAAGACTGTCTAGACTGGAGTATACATTATCACAAATGTCAGTCCAAATCAACGAATTAACTGCTCCTAGTCGTTCCCGGTCCCGATTAAGAAGATCACCACGACCTCGTTCAAACTCTCAAGGGAGGTACTCAACGTGTTGGTATCATTATCGTTTTGGTAAACAAGCACATCGCTGCGAACAACCCTGCGACTTCCAAGAAAAATTTCAGCAGGAAAAAGAGAACGGGTCACATTAGGCGCGGCGCAATGTGATCCCCAAGTGCAACGCCGCCTGTTTTTGCGAGATCTTGCTTCTAATCATAAATTTCTAATCGATTCGGGTGCTGATATATCTGTCATCCCACCTACACGCGCCGAAAAATCGTCGACTATTCAAAACTTCTTATACGCCGTTAATGGTACACCTATCAAAACCTACGGAAAAAAATTCTTAAAACTAGATTTAGGACTCCGTAGAGATTTCGGTTGGGTGTTCATCATCGCAGACGTCACATACCTCATCATAGGAGCTGATCTTTTGGAACACTATGGTCTTCTTATCGATTTATAAGGCAAACGACTAATCGATAGGGTTACTTCATTAAAGGTTCCAGCCAACACTATGGCTTCTTCACAACCTTCTGTGCTTGCCATATCACCACACCAGAAATTTGCAGATCTTCTCCGTAAATATCCAAACCTCCTCCAAGAAAAACCTACATTTTGTCCTGATAACAGAGATCATAGCATTGTACATACAATTGAAACATCAGGACCACCGGTTTCAGCACGACCCCGCCGCCTACCACCGGACAAATTAGCCCAAGCAAAGCTGGAATTCGAGCAAATGTGCACTATGGGAATCTGCCGACCTTCCAAAAGTAACTGGGCCAGTCCTCTTCATATGGTTCCAAAAAAAGACGGAACATGGAGACCATGCGGCGATTATAGACGTTTAAACAGTGTAACAAAACCGGACAGATATCCGATCCCTCATCTCCATGATTTCAATTCTCAACTCAAGGATAAAAAAATATTCAGTAAAATAGATTTAGTACGAGCTTTTTATCACATTCCCGTTGCACCGGAGGACATCCCCAAAACAGCTGTTATTACCCCATTTGGCTTGTTCGAATTCTTGGTCATGCCTTTTGGGCTCCGTAATGCCGCCCAAACCTTTCAAAGATACATTCATCGTGTCCTACACGGACTGCCTTTTGTCTACGCCTACATAGATGACTTATTTATTGCGTCTAAGGACGAGGACGAACATCGTCACCACCTGGAATTGCTTTTCCAACGGCTTAATCAATATTCCATAAACATCAACGTATCAAAATGTGTTTTTGGAGTTGCTGAAATTGATTTTTTGGGATACCGGGTAAATTCCTCCGACATACTTCCGCTACCGGATAAAGTGAAAGCTATACAGGAATTTCAGCTCCCCGACACCGTTGAAGAACTCAGGCGTTTTCTGGGGTTAGTAAATTTCTACCGACGATCACTTCCCAACACAGCCAAGACCCAACAACCGCTTTACGACCTTTGCGGAAAAGTCAAAAAGCGAGACAAGCGTAAAATTGAATGGAACCCTCTGTAAAATTGAATGGAACCCTCTTGCGGAAGAATCATTTAACAAATTGAAACAGGAACTCGCTAACGCTACTCTCATTGCACATCCTTCATCCGATGCCCAACTTGTTTTAACTGTAGATGCGTCGGATTTCGCAGTCGGCGCTTCACTTCACCAACTCGATGACGGCAAACTTCAACCTCTCGGATTTTTCTCTACAAAGCTAAATGCCGCTCAAAAAAGTTATAGCACTTACGACAGGGAATTATTAGCAGCTTATTCCGCGGTTAAATATTTTCGATATATTCTAGAAGCTCGAAACTTCATCATCTATACCGATCACCGTCCCCTAACATATGCGTTTGAGCAGCGCCCCGAAAAAGCTTCGCCAAGGCAGATACGTTATCTTGATTACATTAGTCAATTTACCACTGACATCCGATATTTACCCGGTGGAAAAAATATTCCGGCCGACTTTTGTTCCCGCATAGCATCAATCAATTTACCACCGAAGATATCTCTTGAAGATATAGCTCACGCACAAACCACTTGCGAGGAACTTCAACATCTTTTGGATCATCCTACATCGTACAAGTTTCAACGAATAGCCATAAATGACGGTTTGGAGCTTATTTGCGACTCATCCAGTGAAAGGCTTCGACCATTTGTTCCACTCCAGTTCCGACGAGAGATTTTCAACTGGTTACACAACTTGGCACATCCTGGCATTAAAGGCTCAGTCGATCTTGTACAATCTCGCTATGTATGGCCATCATTAAAACGAGACGTCGCATTATGGGCACGTACTTGCTTACCTTGCCAACGTGTGAAGGTTTGGAAACACACATCCGCACCTATCGAATCCTATAAAAACCCTGCTATGGCAAGATTTTCGCATATCAATCTGGACCTGGTGGGACCTCTTCCACCATCCTGTGGATTCACCTATCTTCTGACTGTCATTGATCGATTTTCACGTTGGACTGAAGCTATTCCTCTTCCAGACATTACCGCAGAAACTGTAGCTGCCGCCCTCATGCTTCATTGAATCGCACGTTTCGGAGTTCCAGACAGAATCACAACTGACAGAGGCAAGCAATTCGAGTCTCAACTATTCACTCAACTTACAGCAGCTATGGGGATAGACCACATCAAAACAACAGCGTATCACCCCCAAGCCAACGGAAAAATTGAGAGATGGCACCGTCAACTCAAAGCTTCTTTGAAAGCCCACCTTACTGGAGACTGGGTCCTCATGTTACCAATTGTTCTTATGGGTCTCAGATCCTACATAATACCAGAAATTAGAGCCACATCTGCAGAACTACTCTACGGTGCGCCCATTAAACTACCGATTGATTTTTTTCAAGATTCCCGCATACCTACAGACTGTCATAATCTCCTAGCTCGTCTACGCGAATATGCCAGGAAATTACGTCCTGTCCCTACGATTCATCGGAACGCCTCTACAGTGTTCTTTCACCCGGAACTATTAACTGCCACTCACGTTTTTGTGAGACATGATGCGGTTCGGAAACCCTTACAACCAACCTACGATGGACCTTTTCAAGTGCTATCCCGTACAGACAAATATTTCAAGATAGCCGTTCCCCATGGTCCTCAGAATGTGTCATTAGATCGTCTTAAACCGGCGTTCCTCCTCACAGATGCAGAAACAACCGAGAAGACTGAAGTTAATGCTCCCCACGATGACATCCCAATAGCACTTCCACCTCCAGCCTCCGAGCCATCTTCTAAAGAAAATATCCCCACCCAACAAAAAAATACTCGATCTGGTCGTGTGGTTCGCTTTCCTTCGC
The DNA here is from genome assembly GCA_035578155.1 of Brachynemurus nebulosus. Lineage (NCBI taxonomy): Eukaryota > Metazoa > Arthropoda > Insecta > Neuroptera > Myrmeleontidae > Brachynemurus > Brachynemurus nebulosus. Next base: position 75,097,311 of record JAPWDM010000001.1, on the reverse strand, counting down.
GTTTTCTTAATGCTGCTACTAGGGGGGGAGTGTGTGGCTACAGCCTATAAAATTAAAAATTTATCTTTAATTTTTGTTCCTTTTTTGAATTTAGCGCGCACCCGCCTATCATTTTTTGTATTAATTTTTGTTATGTTGTCAGTTGTCAAAATGACATGATTACGACACTTCCGCGGTTACCTGATGGCGATGTTTATACGATTTTTATTTACTGACTTTAATAAATTTATTTTCGAGTTAATCAACATGATTGTGACATTTATTTATTGTATTCGAATTTGTGCCTTTTAGTTCTTATCAAACTATATTTAGTTTTGTGAACATTTTTGTATTTTACACAGTAAAAATAAAGACAAATTTATTGTGTCAAAAATAAACTAAATTGTGGAATTTATTAAATGTGTTTATTTATAATTCGCCTTTGACTTCCACAAGCTCATTAGCAGATGACCTTAAAATTCACCTTTTTTCCCCAAAATAAAGATATGTCACTTAGTTAATTAGGTTTCATTTAATGAAACCATTGATGAGAATGTGTTCCTAAAAGCCAATTACAACTATGTAATGACTTTTTATTAGATAGCAAATAAATAAAAATGTATAATCTATTCTTGACTTGGTCGACCTAGGTAATTTTAGTCAAAAATTTTAATACCTAATATCTAAAAATTCTGACGTGCTGGAATTTTTTGAATATTTTTTTCGTAATCAGCGCCCTAAAATCTATCAAAGTGAGTTGTCAAGTCTTAAAGGGGGAAACCATCGTAGGCCTGTGTAATCAAAGGAAAAATTAATATATGGGGGGAAAAATATTGTGAGAAATTTGTTGGACTTTATTTTTTTTATATAGTAATGGTAGAATTGTTGTCTTGCTGGAGTATGTAGAACTACATTCAGGGTTTCAGGGTACATATTTCATGGAAAACTTGGAAATTTTATATCATAAAGTACTTCTTTTTTCAAACATCTCTTTAATAATATGATAAGGCACGAAATTAAAGATTGTATAAAAGTTTGTTACGAGTACGCGGAAGCTGCGTACCACACCCCATTGGTAGCGTATTTTATTTCTTATTAAAATTATTTTATTTTACCAGTAAATCAAAGCCGGATTTACATAAGCGCACTTGGGGCCTCCAAAAAATCGAAGAAAATCTCCAACTTAAGGAATAGAATAGAAAGGATAGGCGCTTTTTTTGCTCGCCAGCCCCATTTTTTGAAAAAATTGTTAAAAAATTTGTCTTGTAACGGGCTTTTTTTTAATATATAGAATATAATACTCGTTGCATTTTAATATTCTACATGTTAAACGAGGCCATTACAGCACATTTTTTGACAATTTTCTATTATATTTCCATAACGGTTTTGTTTTGTTCTAGGAAAGTTATACATATGAGGTACCTACAGTGTTACATAAACGACAACACAGTTACACAATATTTAGGACTTTATATCGGGGGCAGAACGCCTATATCTAAATATAACCTCTTTCAATTATTTGTGACTATCTCGAAAACTATAGGAGATAGGAAAAAAACACTTTATTAGACACAATACTTTGTTTTTAAATTACTTTCGATTGTTGTGTATAATTCTAGGATTGGACCCACTGGAGGGGCTGTTAAGCAGATTGGAGACGAAAAATATTTTATCATGTTGTATTTCTTGAATTTTGACGAAACATTGTATGGTAATTAAGTGCATCAAGACACAGGTATTTTTTTTGAAGTGGTCACTCAATTAGAACGCTATAAAAATAAAACTGAATCGAATATTATCCTTGTTATTATCCTTAATAACGAAGACTGAGACGATAATAAATATGTCTAATATTCTTGAGACTGTTTGTCTTCATGTAGATTTGAAAATATTTTCCTCTATTTTTACCAACAAGAAAAGGTTCCCTGGTGTCCGCCTCCGATTTCAATGCCGCTGAAATATGTTATTCTACATCGAAATCTAAAGGACACGTATTTTTTTTATCGGCGGAAAAACGGTTTGAAGGGGTGAAATCGCCCTTCAAAAATTGGGGTAAAAATTTAATTTTTAAAATATCTCGAAAACAGTAAGAGATAGAGCAAAAGTTTAAATGGACGATATTGCTCTTTTTTAAAGAGCTATCTATTTATATGCCATTTGTTCAATTTACATTAACCAAAATTTTTTTGCTATGCTCGGGAGTTCGTTATTTCTCTTGCCGGCTCTGTATATCCTTTCCAGGCAGTTCCTTCAAAAGAAGACCACTTCTCCAGGGCTATGCTTGCTCTCGATCAAATCTCTAATCCATACTTTCATTACATTATTCCCTTCTTCAATAGCTAGTCACTTTTGCAGAGAAATACCACAAATATTTTTCAAACACCTCCTCAGAGTCAAACGGTGACGAATTATTATTGTCAGTTCAATTGTATACAATCTGACTACTCTACTGTAATGCTTTAAATTTGTGTGTGGACAGCTAGTCTACCAGAATTGGTAGAGTAATATAATTTGGCTAAAATGTATGCTAGTATACTTTCCTACTAACTCTACTAATGAAAACTAGGCTTTACAACCAGAGATGTGATTTATTTAAGATATCAGTAGGGGGGAGGCAGACAAGTTGGAAACGTTTTAACTTTTACAAGAACGGAAGGCAAAAGTTATATGTTAGTAAAAACTTGATGAGTTTGATCTAAAAATTGGTTATTTTTTAACCAAAGTACCATAAAAAAAATCACGCAAACAATACGGTATTGGGGTTAAACGGCCATTTTTAAAAAAATTTGCATTTTTTCCATCTTGCCCGTTATGCGAAGGTAAGATGGAACTTGACGTTGGGCAAAATGGAATATACATAATGCTGAGACAAGTTATACGAATACAGGAGAGGACTGTATATATATATATATATATATATATATATATATATATATATATATATATATATATATATATATATATATATATATATAGGATAAAATTGAAAACCTTACCTTGAATCGTAATGTTGAATTCCTTTGCTTTTAATGCCGCTTTAAACAAAGGGTTGGAAGGATGCAGCATTCGTAGTTTAAATTTTACACTTCTAAGTTTCCCAGGAGGTAAAGTTCATTCACAATATTCAAAAACTATTCACAATATTACTAAGAATAAGGCACAAAAATGGTATGTTTTTTCAACGGTAATCAAACTACATAATGAGTTTTTTTTTTTATATCCAATTTAGATGCACGCATAAACGTGTGTTCCTAATTTGTTAATAGTAATTACATAAGCTTTCCTACCTTTCAAAATCGGTAGGTACAATTGTGGTAAAAATAATACTAACGGCCTAAACATCCCGCCACCCGGGGGCTGAATTTGTGGAAATAAATTCAAGGCAGAAATGCTTAAAAATGAAAACTAATATAAGGTTTATATAAAACGATATATTTGTTTCATATTAACAATAAAATTAAGTTGCAAATTAATCACTGGATTCTACTTATAAAAATATTTAACTTAACGCTATACTTATACACTAATGAATACATGGATATATAACACATATATACAAAATGAAAATTATTATTGGGACAGTAAAGGGCATAGTTTAACAAGAGGTGGTAGAAAAGTATTAGTTTTGGTACGAACTGTTGCGACTCGAGGTATACCATCATTTCCAAAATGCAATTTTTCAATAATAGCAAGTGGCCATTGTAATGGCGGCGTATTATCCTGAATGATAATTACTAACTGTCCTATCTGGGGTAAATCAGAACTTGAATTCCATTTTTGTCTTGATTGAAGACTGGCTAAATATTCTAAATGCCAACGTTGCCAAAAATGCTGAATCATAAAATCTAACATTTTATACCGATTTAAACGTGTGATAGATTCATTTGACAAATCATTAGAGGGAAAAAATGTTAAAGGAGAACCATACAGAAAATGTGCTGGTGTTAGTGCTGCAGGGTCATTAGGGTCATTACTCAAACAACAAAGGGGTCTAGAATTTAGCAAAGCCTCAACTTGGGTAAGGACAGTATTGAATTCATCATATGTTAAAATTTGTTGCCCTACAATACGAGTTAGATGACTTTTAACACTTTTGACTTGGGATTCCCACATTCCACCGAAATGGGGAGCTGAGGGCGAATTGAATTTCCATTCTATTTTTTGAATATTAAGTTCAAACTGAAATGCTTTTCTAAAATCTTCAGAATGAACAATTTCAAAAATTTCATAGTTTTCGTTTGGCACCAAGAAAATTACTTCCACAATCTGTGAAGACTGTACGGCAATTTCCACGGCGAGATCAAAATCTCTTAAAGGCTGCCAGAAATGAATCGGTACATAAATCGGGGACCAGTTTTAAATGTAACGCTTTGGTAGAAAGGCATACAAAAAGACAAACATAAGCTTTCTGGAGATGAATACCGCGTCGGCGGGTTGGAATTACGTTGTAAAATCCGGTAAAATCTATGCCAGTTGAAAGAAATGCTTTGGCTTGACACATACGATTGGATAGGTGGGTTTTGGTTTAATTTTGAAACAATGACTACATTTCCATATTCGTTGTCGAATTATATCTCTGGCAGAAAGGATCCAATAATTTTGCCGTAACAATGACATTAATAAATAGGCACCGGTATGGTTGTATAACTTATGGTGATAATCGATTAGCAATGTAACAAATGGATCACATATTGGTAATAGTATAGGATGTTTTCCTTCAAAACTAAGGTCGGCATTAGATATATACGGCCACCAACTCGGATAATGCCATAAATGGATTTAAATGGCGTAAGTTTGAATTTAAATATTTATTTTGGTTAAGAATGAGAAATGTAGTTATTGAACGGCTCGAATTAAATGAAGTTCGGCATTTTGTAATTCGAATTTAGTTATGACACTATTTTTTGGCAAAAGTTTGGCAAATCTTAAAACAAAAACGGTGCTGTTTAAAAGTTTCATCCATAATGAAAAATATTCAATTAAAGTATATAGCGGAGATATTATAGTATCTTTGCTTCGTAAAACAGCAAAACAATTGGTTGGTATACTACAATTATTAATGGGAATTTTATCAACCGACTGAACAGGCCATTCTGTTAAGGGGGATAATAGCCAACTTACAGTCCCTGTAACAAACGAATATCAATTCAAATAGCTGACGGAGTCATACCTCTCGAAGCAGAATCTGTGACATTTTCTTTTCCAGGGACGTAAAACCAATGGTCAGGCGGCAATGTATTTTGAATTTTGTTTGATAACGAAGTTATCCACTGTAATGTTATCATTGAATCGGTTAAAGCAATAACATTGTGTATATGAATACGTGAAGAATAAATTGCTTTATTTTACATAAATTTTTGGCTAGTAATTCCGCAGCGCAATGTTCCAAACGAGGCAAAGTGACTTTTAACATTGGACTGATTTTGGATTGCGAATATAAAAGAATTGAATTAATAGTACCATGTACGTCAACGGTACGCGCATATACAAGCGCTGCATAAGAACTAAGGCACGCACCGCAAAAACCTACTAATGTAACGGACGAATTTTTTAAGGCTTTTATGTGCCTGGGAATTTCAAAATTATTTAAACTATGAAATTCAGATAAAAATTTTCTCCAAGCATGGGTAATGTCACTAGAAACTGGTTGATCCCAATCGAAATTTTGTTGCCAGCATTTTTTGATTAACAATTTTACAAACAAAGTTACAGGAGATATGAGACCTAAAGGATCAAATGTCCGTGCAATAAGCGATAGCATATTCTGTTTAGTACATGCAGGATTTGGTTGACCTATTGTGAAGAAAAATTTATCAGTAGAGGGGTTCCACTGTAAACCTAGAACTTTCATAGAATTATTTCCAAATTCTAAGGGACGTGCTAACTTCAGCTGTTTGGGAATCTTTAATAATATTTCAGATGAATTGGACATCCATTTGACAATTTTAAATCCTCCTAAGTTGAATAAATTTACTAATTGAAAATATATTGAGTGAGCCATGTCAGTACTGGGAAAACTACTAATAAAATCATCAACAAACATGTCTTCGTTGACATATTTCACACGCTTGGGATATTTTTCGCCTTCATCTACTGTCAATTGTTTGATATTTCTTAAGCTTAGATAAGGTGATGATCGCACTCCAAAAGTGACACGATTAAGAGTATATATTGAAATTGTGGTAAAAATACTACTAACGGCCTAAACACATAAAACACAAAAATAGATTAACAATTAATTACATTTTTTCAGTTAATTCAACAAACGAAGTTTTTTTTGTATAAATTTTGATCATAGATCTAAATAAATTATAATTCAAAAAAGATAAGTTACAGATTCCAGTATGCTGTATTTTTAATTTAAAAACAATATTTTGTGTGCAAGATTCACATTTTATGCCCCTCCGTAACCGCTCGGCACCTGCGCGAGATGCGCGTGCACAATGGTGCAAAAGTTTGTCCCAAACCTTAACTTCTTGTTCCGCGTCCCGCCACGCGGGCAGACGACTGCTCTACTGACCTTGGACCTTGGTCAAGCGCATCAGACTACTGTATTTTAGAACTCATTGGGGTAGATAATCGGTTTTACCTTGAAATTCAACTATGATAATTTTGAGACAAAGTTCCTTCCAGTTTAAATATTTATGCCCAACATTTAAATCAATTTCTAAAAATTAGCAAAATTTACTTTTTTACCAAAATTGGCCAATTTTATGCCCCTCCAAAAGGCCCGAGTGTGAGGCTGCATGTCGCACACCCCTCACGCCAGCCCTGGGAGGGGGGGATGATAAAGAGATCATACTGAAGGAAAACGAGTGATAAAATGTTTCAAGAATTGGTTTTAAGACGGTTCTACACGATGCTACGAACACCTTCCAACATTGGACGTTCGATGGTTCATCGCATCGTGTGGCCCTTGTTCGAACCTACGAGTGTCCAATGTCGAGCGTCAAACATTCGCATTTGGCCATGTCCCGCTCGATGTTGGTATTCTTGCACCGAGTCAAAGGGATGCTTCGAACGTTTGAAGGTCAATGTTGGTTGCGTTGGTTGGTTCGACTCAGCAGCTGTACGACTCGTTCATGTGAAGAGAGACAACATCAGTGTATAACATTAGAGATAACATCAGACAGATAACAGCCTCGTCCACTGAGTACCAACACATCATCATTCGTATTGGATCAAACATTCGATTCACCGTGTAGCAGATACATTCGTCGCACCAACTATCGAACTTAATTGCCTCAAACGTTCGATCGAACGTTGGAAGGAACGTTCGTAGCATCGTGTAGAACCCGCTTTACTTAAGTATCAATTGAAGCTTTAAAAATATAACACGTTCTCACATTTGCGCGATAAACGTAATCACTGTTCATAATTAATGTGTAATGTAATAAACTTAACCCATTGTGTGCTGACGGTACTTATAAGTACCATATTTTAAACCCTTTGTATTCCCGAAGGTCATTTTTTAATCACTCATCAAATTATTCTGCGTGATTTATTCTTTATATGTATTAATTAGAATTATTTTACAAAAAAAAATAGAGAAAATTTGAAAAAGAGTATAAAATATTACATATCACGCGTTTTCTGTCTCAACCTCGTATAAGGTTTTTTGACGGTTTTGAGTTAGAAAGTTATACATGTATATAATTCACTTCCCCATATGATGCACTAAGAAATATTGCAAAATAGTTAATGGAAAAATAATTATTCAATTTAATACAAACTTGTACGAAATGGAAAATAATTATTCAATTTAATACAAACTTGTACGACATGAACTAAACTTAGTTTTCTGACAAAACATGGTATATGGTATATTAGTTTGTGTAAAATTATTTTTTGAAATAGTAAACATTTTTATCGGCATACCCTCGTACTTGACCAAGATACAACTATCTGACACTAGAGTTCGCAGGTGCTGTATACCACAAATCCAATGGTACGTAGTGGTCGGTGCAAATTTAAGGGGAAGTACGTAAAATCGGAAGATCAGGAGCGTCGGTAAACTTTTATTTGAGGGGTTGGTAAATTATATAAATAAGGTGTGGGTGCCCACACTTTTGACGCCGCACTGTACTTAATGTTATGGTACACTGCCGTGTCAAAATTGTGGGTATCTCCCCTCTTAGTCAAGGTGTCCGATAACTTTTTGAAGCATACTGTACTTATTTAAGCGAGCGCGTGTTGGAGCCAAATGTCGAAGTTTGTACGTTCACAAAATAAGTACAGTACGCTTCAAAAAGTGATCGGACACCTTAACCCAGGGGGTGCCCACACTTTCGACACGGCAGTGTACCACAACATTAAGTACAGTACGGCGTCAAAAGTGTGGGCACATCCCTGGGTCAGGGTGTCCCCATAATTTTGACGCCGTAGTGTGCGACAGAACCCATACCGCTCTTTTACTGATATCTTTGCTAGTTAGCGACAATGGTGACGTCTGTTTTTAGACTAAAAACAACTAATATAATTATACAACAATATATTATATAAAAGAAGTTGCAGGAAGAATCAAATCGATCGAATGATTTGTCTTCGAGTTTAAACGTAGCAAATTTGAAAAATGTAGTGTCGAGAAAAATGCGTTTAAAATTTAAGTTATTGGTTAGACTATCGAAATATGCAAAAAAATCGATTTATTTCACAAACTCGCATATTGAGGAAAAAAGTGAACTGTAAACTCGTACTTACTAACAAGGGCGTAGCTTATAATTTAAAATATTTAAATGTCTGCTTCATGTCTACATAGGTAGCAAACATTAAAAAGTTTAATATACATAAATCTTAAATTCATAGTGATGAAAATACAATATTTAATATGTTTACAATATTTAATATGTTTTTGAGATTTTTATATTATTGGATTCAGCTACATTCAAGCTATCGATTGGTGAAATTTTCATCCTAAAATTCTAGAAAATAAAAAAGAGTGCATAACTTTTTTTAAATTTTAACAATCTAAGAATAAGGTAACGGGCCTAGTTTCTGACCTTTTAAGAGTGACGGCTGAGGTTAAACGACAGTAATAAATATAAGTTTAAACTTAAGAGACAATTAATAATTTTATCAACTAGTTTATGGCTTTCAAAATAAAGTCATACAAGTAAAATAATTATTTGAATTGAATTAATAATTTAAATTAATGTTTTAAAAGTTGACAAAAAGGACCCAGTTTCTGACCTTCAAAATTTCTCATGTGACAGTTTCTGACCCCGACAGTGGCCTAGTTTCTGATTCTTAAATTTAAAAATACAGTTTTTTAAAATTTAATTTATAAATAATTTTTTATTGATAAAAATGAATGTTTAATGTTATATACGTTATGAAAATAACAAAAACTAATCGAAGATAACTATAAATAACAAAATAACTAACAAAAATTGATTAGAATTTAATTGGGCCATACCACTTTAGAAGTGAGCCTAGTAATTGACCCTCATATTTCAGTAATAAAAATCATTCTAAGGTATTTTATAAATATTTTAAAATAAATTTTAAACAAATATTAACCTGCTCATATATTTTTAATTAAGTTTTCATACTTACATGATGAATATTGCACAGATCAAAATGAGTACTCTGTAACATAAACTGTTAGGAAACTACCAAAAAAATAGTTTTTACACACATTTTAAACTTAAAAATTTTTTTTATTTAGTTAATATATTCTAAACTTTTTAAATTGCTGTTCATTAGACACAGAATAGATTACTTTAAATTAAGAATTTATTTTTTTTCTTATTTAAAATATAGTTTTTTTATTAATTTATAACAAAGTTGAAAAGTTCAGAAACTGGGCCAGGGTCAATTACCGGGTCTTTTACCTTAGATGGTTTAAAAATTTTTTGTTGCATTTACAGTTGTAACAAAGCGAAAACAAAAAAATTAACTTTTTATTCAGATTGAAAAAGGTATACGTATGTGATTTCTTTTATTCAGTGCATGAACAGGTACCTAAATGTTAGAGTGGATTGTAGTTACGTGCAGAACTGCACGCATTTTAGTATTCTTTCTTCTGTTATCATTTTACAATGTAAGTGAATAATAATGTTCACAGTTTAGTCATATTTAATGTTTATTGAGTTTAGACGAATCCTTTCGTAGCATTATTGTTATTAAAATATAAATATAATTTAATTTCAAAATATGGACGCTGATAAAGAAAAAATTAATTTAACAGCTCTTTCTGAATTTAATCTTATCACCAATTTAAACCATTTAATTTAAACAATTTAAACAATTTTATCCATTTCAATAACGGATAGTTTTTGTCTTCTACTTTAACTGTTACTGTTAATTCGGATATATATTTTGATTTAGACGAAACTTTCCCAAATAATACTAATGAAAATTTACCAACACCTGTTTCGGAAGGAAAGACAAGAAAAAGAAATCGCGATTTACGGGCGACAAATATACAAAAAGGTTTAATTAATACAAGGTCAGAAAGTTACTCACTGAAAAATTCGAAAAAGAAACTAAACAGCGGAAGTGAACAAAAGTTCTAGAAAATTCTATTCCGGACCTAGCAAAGATATCGACAAACTAACTTCACCATCGGATTGGTCATTAAATAAAAATCTAAATAACGAAAACTGAGCAATGTTATAAAATGTTTTATTCGGGATCTAGCAAAAATATCAGGAAACTAACTTCACTATCGGATAGGTCATCGAATAAAAGCCTAAATAAAGAAAAATGAGCAGTGTTCTAGGATGTTTTATTCGAAAACTAGCAAAGATATCGGAAAACTGGCTTCACCATCGAATTGGTCATCAAATAAAAGCTTAAATAACAGAAACTGAACAATTTTCTAAAATATTCTATTCGAGAACTAGCAAAAATATCAGAAAACTGATTTTACCATCGAATTTGTCATCGAATGAAAGCCCAAATAACAAAAATTGAACAATCTTCTAGAATGTTCTATTCGAGAATTAGCAAAAATATCGAAACAGTGATTTTATCACTCGTCTAATTATCAAATGAAAGGTCAAATAGCGAAATTTAACAAGAGCTTTAGGATACTTTATTTAAGGAAAATGTAAATATTATACTTTTTTTACAATTGGATACGTTGGCGTAAATTTATAACTAAAACTTTTTCATAGTACTACTATTTGACCTTTTTTTCGAAGGAACAATTTACTGATGAAGTCGCTTTCTGAATATTTTTGTTAGTTTCTGAATAGAATATTCGAGAACATTTCTCAAATTCCGTTATCTAGCATTCTCTTTGATGACCTAGCTGATGGTAAAGTTTATTTTTTGGTATCTATGGTAGGTTTCGAATAGAATGATCTACGACTTTTGTCAAATTCCGCTATTCGACCATTTCTCTAATGGCAAATCCCATTGTAAAGTTAGTTTTTCGATATCTTTCCTAGCTTCCGAATAGAATATTCTAAAATTATTGTTAGTTCTTTTTTCAGTTGCTAACCAATAGTGAAATCGGGTTTTTAATATTTTGACTGGTTTCTAAAAAGAGTATTAAAACTGTTATCAAATTTTGCAGCCAATCCATTTTTCTAATATACTTACAACAACAGTGTACAACAGTTGTGTACATGTATGTATTTAGATGAAGACGTGTGTTCTTGTAAACATGCATTTAATAAGTGTGTACGCGAGTGTATATCAATAATGAAATGCGTATATGGTCGCATATTATGTTTCTGTATCCCCTTAAAAAACTTTTACTGATGGCCCTGGTGATCCGATATAATGTACTTCCTCTTATTTTGTACCGGCCACTATCTCATACTGGAGCCCCTATGTATGATGCTTTTGTCGACGTAAAATATATCGCAATGTGCTCTTTCTATTGGTTGGGATGGTGTCGTTGTTAACTGGAATTTCTGTTTGGGGGGCCTTCTATCATATTTGTTTTCGTTACAGATTTTACCATGACTTATATAATAGGATACTTCATATTTAAGATTCAGGAAATAGTATTCCCGTCTCAATTGAGCTATTATTTCATTTATTCTCCGATGGTTACTGTTCCTATGATAATTCGAGATTATTTGGTCTTGTTCGTCATTGTTCAATATGCCGGGTAGAATTTTCTTTCACCGGACTAGTTGAAATTGTCTTCCATGTGAAAAGTATTCTACACAATATATGTCTTAAAGTTTTTTAAATAAGGAGTCTTTTATACAGTAAAGGGCTGTCAGTCTGTTTGGTGAAATATATTGTTTTATTATGTTAATTATTAACTCGTCGTTGTAATTGGGATATTGAAATATTTGTATAATTTGTAGACTGAAATCGTTTAAAGGATTTTCGCCTATATACGGAGTACTGTCTTCATTAGCGAGTTAAATGCGTGTCTGACAGGACTATTGTAACGTGTGTTGAAGTATTACTAGAAGTCTCGTTACTATTTATTTGATTCAGGAATTTTTATTCAGAAAAGTGCGTCCGCATCCGTATTATTTTTACCGGATTTATGGATGATAGTATAGTCGAACTCTTCCAGCTTTAAGCGCCATCGAACTAATTTGCTATTTGGTTCCTTGAGCGACATTAATCACGTTAGCGGTTTGTGATCGATCATGATTTTAAATTTCCTTCCAAACAAGTATGGTCGGAAGTATTTTGTCGCCCAGATTATTGAGAGCAGCGCTTTCTCAATAGTGGAATAGTTCTGCTCGCTTTTCGTTAATGTTCGACTGGCATAACAAACAGGCCTATCTTGTCCCATAGGGCCTTGAGATAATTTGGCCCCATAGCGATATTGTCAGATTGAACGGTCTGGTAAAGTCGGAATATGCTAAAACGGGTTCGTCTATTAGTAGTTTTTTGCACGTTTCGGAAGTCTTTACATAGTCGGGAGTAAGTTTTATTTCTTCGTCTTTCCGTAATTCCGTGTCATTGGTTTTGTCAGCTTCACGAAGACCTTAATAAACTTTCTATAATATCCTAAGAGACCAAGAAAGCTTTTAATTTCTCGCGCTGTTTTGGGGATCGGAAAGTTAACTATAGCCTTTATTTTTTCTGGATTCGGTTTCACACTCACTGGATGCTATGTGTCCGGAAGTGTTACTTTACAGAGGAACTCGCATTTGTCCGGTTGGATTTTTAAATTTGCTGCTCTAAGTCTATCAAAAACTTTCTGCAAGTTTTCAATATGCTCTTTGTAACGGGATTTTCTTATGTTTTGTTATGGATTGATTTTTGTAATTATCTTTAAAATGTCCTAATTTCAATATATCTAGAGCCATTATCCGTATTGGTAGTTAATTCATAATTTATATGCATCTTCATATCGTTTAGTCAGTTTTATTTGTGATTTAGTATGACAGTGGTTCGCAAACCTTTTGAAATTTTAGAATTAAAATTAATTACGTATTTTGTTACTATAATTTACAGTAAATTGTGCATTCCTTGTTATCGCAAACTTGAGGTTTAAAAAGTGAGTTTCACTGAATGTAGCGTGAATTCATATTGGCTGTTCGATGTTTAGGGAACACCGGTTTCTATCTGTTTAGTGATTTTTTGTCTTTCTAATCAATAATGGTAGTTCGTTACTTCCTCAAATTGTTTGTTCCGTTATGATATGGTTTGCTCGATAAATTTTGACTGATTCAGTAAAATGAAACAAAAAAAAAAAAACAGAATGACACGATCCAAGATCTAAGCGTGTTTTTAAGGCGTATAGAATGATCTAGGACTTTTGTCAAATTCCGCTATTCGACCATTTCTTTAATGGCAAATCTCATAGTAAAGGTTGTTTACTTGAGTTTCCTATTCGAGTTATTATTTGGATTGATTTCTTTTGAGTTACCTAACTTGTTTTTGAGACTACAACTACTCGATATAGGAATACCAATCGTTAGAGTGACAGATTCCCTCAGGTATAATTAAATCTCATTCTATTTCTATTAGTTTAATGTAAATATCCCCTGATTGAATATCTACAGGTAAGTATGCTATCATTTTTGTTTTAAGTGGAACTTGTAACGGTACGAGTCATAGGGGGGTATCTGGGGCCCGCAACGTCACTGGTACTGTTAACAACGGATAGATAAGCCCCCAAATTAGGTTTAATGGAGAATTTATTGGTACCAATCGCAATGGTTTTATTATACATATAAATGATACTTTTACACAAAAAGTGAGAAACAAAAAACAAACAATGATATAAAAAAAGAATACGTACTACATACGTTATGCATTTACGATTGTACACAAATTTTTTAATCACTTAACTGTCTTTATTCGAGGTACCTCTGTGCACGTGCTTCTTCGCCAACGATGCTCCAAATTCAACACTCTACCACACTCCTTGAACACTTGCAATCTTGTTTGGTTCGTTTTAAAAATATTACTTTTCAATATTCAATCGTCGATCTTAGTTAAATTATATTAACTGTGTAATATGCGTTTTTTAGTCGAATTTTTCCTTGAAAAAATTAGACTTATACAGAATATACGATAAAAACGGCGAGAGTAGGGGCGCTATCCGTTTTCGGACCCGTAGAACCGTATATATATATATATATATATATATATATATATATATATATATATATATATATATATATATATATATATATATATATATATATATATATTTATATATATATATATATATATACATATATATATATATATATATATATATATATATATATATATATATATATTCCCGCTACTTTTTAATATGTGTAGGGCACCCCTATGGAAGTTAAGAGCTGAAATTTGGTAAGTGGGGCTCATTTCCGATTCACCTCATACTATCAAAGTGGGGTCAAATTTTGGATCCGACCCAACCTTTAAGAGGGTGGTGGGAGGCAACAAAAAAATAAAACTTTTCCAGACCGGTTGGAAATAATGTTTTGGTCAATTATATACAACACATCCAAAATTCAGCTTCCTAGGGTGATTTGGAGGGAGTAGAGGAGGAAAAAACTATTTTGGCTGGATCTAACAAGCCCCCAGCCCCCCCAGAATTAAGGTAGAGGATTGACATTTGGTGTGTTGATAAAAATCGTACCTAGGTTATGGTTTTTGGAGGTTTTAATATTTTACCCCCACCCTCCCCATTTTTAAGCTACAATTTCATGCTTTTTTGACGTTTTCGAAGTTTGTACCACTCGCACAGGTCACCCAAATAAAAATTTTGTATTCGGATTAAGTTAGTATCAGGAGGGTGCATTTTGGGGGTCTTAACTTTTAACCCTTACCCCCACCATTTTTACACCAAAAAGAACATGATTTTTCTTGTTTTTTAACAGTTTCGTTCGCATCAAAATCTCTCCAAATAAACCTAGAGGGCTGAAATTTTGTGTACAGGTTAACTTAATAGCCAGCCACCGCTTTTGGAGATTTCAACTTTTAATCCTTATCCCCCACGATTTTTACGCTTATATTTCCTTGATTTTTTTTGCTTTTTTCTAACACGTCTAGAGACTCTCTAAGGAAACCTAGAGGGCTGAAATTTTGTATGTGTATTGAGTTAGTATTCAGCTAGTGCCTTTTAGGGATTTCACATTACTTTTCCCCCCACTTCTCCAATTTTTACATCAGAATTCAATGGTATTGTTAAATGTGTTTTAAATGCATTAATTTTATTCTAATACAAGTAGGCGAATAGTAATTTTAAAAAAGTTTTAAAAAAAATGAACTTACTTTTATAACAAATGCAATAGACAAATATTAAGTAATTTAAAAATGTTATTAAAGTCACTGTTTATTTATAAAGTAGGAATTTTGGATTTTTATTTATAATATAGAAATTTTGGATTTTTTTGGAAAGAAAACATATCTTCATAAAGGCCTTCCAGTTTATTATTTAAGGACCTTTTTTTAATATTCAAAAATAAAACACAAAGGCAATTGGCGAATAAGCATGGGTAGGAATGCCCTCGTACGAATTGTGTTGGCTTTTTTCCTGCTAACTACTATCGGCACAAAATTGAAATTTACTGAGATTCAGCCCTTAAAAACCTTTTTTTAAAGCCCCAATCAATCGGACACTCATCATCAGTTTTGAAACCACCAAAATGACAAATCGTTTGTAGGCTTTTAATTATATTTCGCTTGTAGACATTCAATACCGAAGATGAAGGGAAAAATTCGACTTCCGTGATGGGGCCCCGCTGCTCACGGCATTTTTTAACTTTCTAAATATTTTTTTTTTGTTTAAAAAAATACAACCAACCAAAATGAATGTCATCTCTCTTGACCCTCCATTAACACTGCCTGTTTTACCATCCAGCCGGGTGGTCTTAATCCCTTTTTCTTTCCTAGATGGCACTGCAAATCGGTTCTATATGGTCATCTTAGGTGGTGCTGTTACAACCTTCCCCCCTGGGGAAAAGGACGTTAAATGCTTTTTTCTTCGAGAGAGGAAAATAAATTCGACGGCCACAACACTCACCAGTCACTAATCTACACCAATTTGTTTTAACATTGAGCCATTTTAATAAAACACTAGCGAAACACAGAGTTTACACTTATTGACAATGTGTACATTCATTAGGAATATTAACAGAACAACGGCTTTAGTATTTTTGCTGAATTATTTACTCGCTTTGTATATGCAAATTTTCAATCCTTACTGACTTGAGTGTCACCTATTATTATTAATGTTTCTTAACCAGCGAGACACCAAACCGTGGCCCCATTTCACAATGCATTTACTTAATTCTAAACCGAATTACATTTAAAATTAGAGCAAAATTTAATTCTCTTTTCCTTTCTTTTCTTTCTCTAGATTGTTTAATACATAGTGATACTTATGCCGAACTTAAGATTATCTAAAACATGAAATATGTCTGACTCAATCAAGTAACTTAAATACCTAGTAATACATTTTAATTCTAATTAATTGATTTCTTTTTTTTTTTTTTTTGATTCCTTAATACACACTTATATTGTTTTATTTAAATTTGTATCAGGGTTTACACTGGAGTCACCCTCTTTATTTTCCATTAGATTTTCGATTGTATAATACGGTTTTAGAGTGGTGATGTTGTAAGTCCCTTTCACACGCGATGCGTCGGGATATTCTAGTAAATAAGCGTTTAGGCCAACTATCTTTTTTACCCAATAGGGCCTCTAAAAAAATAAAAATAATCTTTTTATTTATTTTTTCAACGCCGATGATTGACAATGGGTACGTATTAGCACTAAATCACCCACGCTGAGTTTAGTTATTTTTTTCTTATCCTGTCTCAGTTTTCTCGCCTTTGCCCTCTTTCTAACATTTTCGTTAGCAAGTATAATAACGCTATCGGGAGCGAGTTCGTCCCGGGGTGTGAAATTTAATAACTTCTCTATTTTTTGTTTAGGCCGGGTTCCCCACATTATTTGATAAGGAGTAAATCCCGTTGTTTCATGGATGGTACAATTTATCCATTCCTCAATTAACTCTAGATATTTTGGCCATTTGCTATGGTGTTCGTGGCAGTAACACCGCAATATTTGACCAATTTCCCTATTGGCTCATTCCACCATATTAGATTGGGGGTGGGAAACCGTCGTGTGCTTTACTTAAACCCCTAATCTTCCTAATTCTGTTTCCCATTTCGTACTTTGTAATTTGACTGCCCTGATCCAAGAGGATAGTGGAAGGTTTCCCTATTTTGAGGAGGAAATAATCCTCTGTCAATTTTTTCAGTAAGGTTTTTGTGTTCGCTTTTTTAATGGCGTATAATTTAATATATTATCTGGACACATCTAAGACCACAAAAATGGTCATGACACCTCCTTTTCCACTCGGGAGTGGACCCATAAGATCTACGCTCAGCAACTCCCTAGGCCCATTCACTAAAACGTTTTTCATTTCTCCCTCCATACTTCGGTTAAGGCATTTAGTTTTTTGGTAAATATCGCATGACTTTACTTTCTTTCTAACGCGCCTCTCCATGTTAACAAAAATGCATGTTTCGGATATAGCTTTCAAAATTTCACTTGCCCCAAAATGTCCATATAGGTTATGATAATCTTCTATTATGGGTTCTACGAGACTTTCGGGAATACATAATTTCCACGAATTTGAATTTTCGTTCTTTCGTTGAAATAATATATCATTAAAATATAAATAATATTTTTTTAATTTAATTTTTCAGCTTAGTTTTTAGTACTTTTTCAGTTAAAATCCCTGACTAATAAAGTGTTCATATTAAAAATGTGTTCCACACCGTCTATGCTCATGTTCGGAGGGGGGTATCGGGATAAAATATCCGGTATAATGTTGTTTCGTGCTTCAATATATTCAATTTGTAGGTTCTATTCCTGTAAAGCAATGGTCCACCGCATTAGTCGATCGACCATTGAGGTGTTTGCAATTTTGCAAGAACGACAGCGACCTGTGATCGGTACGAGCTATTACCGGGTGCCCCAAGATATAGCTCCGAAACTTTTGACAAGCGAAGTCCAAAGCCAATAGTTCAATCTCTGAAATAGTGTACCGAGTCCCCATTCCCGGCAATCCTCTACTCGCAAAAGCTATAGGTTCCCCATCCTCATCTAACTGATATAGGTAGGCACTAATAGTAGATACCGTCCCATCTGTACCTATATAAAAGGTTTTAGAAAAATTGGGATAAGCTAAAATCATAGGATCCACAAACCTATTTTTAATTTTCTCAAACACTTCTTTCTCGTTATCACCCCACGACCATACTGTTTCTTTGTTAAGCAAACGAGATAACGGTTGCACATATTTAGCACACTGAATCACAAATTTGCGGTAGAAATTAATTAATCTTAAAAAGGATTGCAAATCCTTGCGATTTTTTGGCTCTGGGAAAGCCTTAATAGCTCTCACCATTCCTCGTCCATTTTAATACCGGCAGTCGATATTCGGTGGCCTAAATAGCGTATTTCATTAACAAAAAAGGATGATTTCGATAGTTTTATTTTCATACCTGCATTATTAATTTTCTGTAAAATAATCCCCAGATGCCAGAAAGTTTTTTGACCAAATTATTATATCATCAACATAAGCGAACTCACTTACATCGCTTCCTAAATTTTTAACTGTGTTGAAAGTAGTAAACTTCTGTGTTGAAAGTAGTACTCAAAGAATAGTTTATAAATGAATAGTTTTGAATTTTCTGTCCCATTTAGTTCTATAGCTGAACAAATATTCTTTGTTTGACCATTTATAAAAGTTTAAATTTTTTTGATGAAGATGGAAAAGAGGAAACACAAGTTACATGCATTTTAATATAGATTTGAGAAACGTGGTTAAAAATTAGATACTGGATTCTATTTCAGCAAATATTTCGAATAAAGTGAACTCTTTTATTCAATAAGTATTTAAGGGTAACATTTTTTCTATAATTATTATATTTTATTAAGGGGAGCAGACCTCAATTTTTTTTTTTTAAATTGAGTGTCACATTTGTAAGCTCATTATGTATGTATGTATGTGTGTGTATGTCTGCTTGTCCTAAAAGCTTGGAAGAGTTCGTCGGCCAAATACGTTCGATTTTTAGAAAACAAAATTTTGGCCATTTTTCGCTATTTTTAGTGGTTTTTTACAAAATTTGGCCGATTTTCAAAAATTTTTTAATTTTGTTTTACACAATCGAAAGCATTCAACATCAACAAATTGCATAAGACAAGCTTTTAAAACATTAACAAAATTAAAAAATTTGCTAAATTATCAATTACAATAAATGCTTCATCGTTTTTGCCATTACAATAACAATATTTATATGTTTCATTTTTCAAAATTAACAGCTTTTCAAGAACACGTCATCACCGATTTTGAAAATTTGTTCACTGTTAGAGAGCTAAGCCCATTTTAAAAATATGATAACATTCATATACCTAAAATACCTGTATGTACAAATTTAGGTGTCGAAAGGAATAATTGAGCACATAATTCCAGAGTATTCTATTAGGAAACCAGTAAAGATGTTGAAAAACCGACTTTACCAATCTACTGATCATTGTAATTGACGGCCAATGGTAGAAGTTGGCAATAGTTCTAGAATATTCTATTCGTTAACTAGCAAAGATATCGACAAACGGATTGCACTACTGGATTGATCATTGAAAAAGAAATCAAATATCACATTTTAACTATTGTTCTAGAATATTCTATCCGTCTGTTAGTAAAGAAACCAACAAATCGACTTCATAGTTGGATTGGTCATCGAAAAAGTCCAGATAGCGAAACTAGACGAATATTCTAGAATATTCTGTTCGTAAACTAGCAAATATATAGGAAAACCGATTACACTATTAAATTGATCATCGACAAAGAAACCAGTACCATAATTTAACAAGTGTTCTAGAACATTCTGTTTTCTGTTTGTCAACCAACAAAGAAACTGAAAAACAAACTTCATCATTGAGTTGATAACCAAGAAAGAGGCCAACGAGCGTATTTAGACAAAAGTTCTAGAGGTCGATTTTCGATAACTTTTTTGGTTATAAATAAAATAGGTATCTTGCAACAATTCTCCAAAGGTGTTCTTTGATCTCTTTCTCAATCATCAATTCAATGGTGCAGTCTGTTTTTCGATATATTTGTTAGCTGAAGAATAGAATATTCTAGAACTATTGTCTAAATATGTTATTTTGTCTCTTGTTTGGTGTCCAAATTAATGATGCAATCGACTTCTAGATGTCTTTCCTAGTTGAAGAATAGAATATTCGGGAACTTTTGTCAAAATGTGGTTTTTGTTCTCTTTTTTGATGACCAATCCAATGAAACAATCGGTTTTTCAAAATCTCTGCTAGTTGATGGATAGAGTATTCTGGAATTTTTGTCCAGTTTCACTATTTAGACTTACATTGCAGGTTTTCAAATAGAATGTTTTGGAATTTTTCTCGATGACTAATTACATGGTGAAATGGATCTTCGATATCCCTGTTAGCTTTTGAATAGAATATTTTGGAATCTTTTTCAATGTTCAACTCAGTTATAAAGTGGGTAAACTTAACAATTTTTATTTTACGTCGCATCATTTACATTGTATATTATATCATTCGCTATAAAGTAATTTAAACTATGAAAGTTCATTTTATACATATGTAATTTCGATGTATTTCCTTATTATTAAATATCATCAACCAAAACTGGTGATTCTCAAATGGAAATACTCACTTCCCCAGTCCCAACGTGTTTCCATTTGAGAATAAGTACTGTAATTGGACAAGAAAATATAGATTCTCAGTAATTGTTTCCATTCATGCGGTTCTAAAATATATTGCTAAATATGCCAGTAAAAATGAACCGAGGTCAGAATATATGAAAGAGTCTATTGAACAAACAATTTAGGCGTCACTTAATAATATTGATATTAAAATATAATACAGAAGATTTTCAGCAAAATATGTGCTTAACGCGATTATTCTGTTCAGGGAATTTCTTACATATTAATGGGTTGGCCTTTGTATAGATTATCGCGACAACTGCTTTCTATTAATTTATTAAATAATGTATAGGATCAAATTGATGTGATTAGAGAGAATGGAAGCATTTCTATTTCCAATTCGCTGGAAAAATATCAGCAGTGCTCTACAGATCTTGAAAATATATCTTTAAGAGATTTTTTTACAAAAATTTGTCTCTCAAAATTATAGTAACAGAAAAATACTTTACATTTTAAAAAATATACCAAAAGTTCAATACATATGATAACAATATAGTTAAGTCCTCTGGTAGATCTACCTGGAAAGTTTTCCGAGAATTTTGAAAATGGGTGATTTTATAAATTTTGAGATACTCTTTTCGAATTTCTACTTTGCCACCTCGTATCTTTGCCGTTTGCGCCGCCATATTGGAAAAATGGCGCCGAAAAGCAGTTTTTTGACGATATCTCCTTTCCGAGTCATTTTACGAGAAAAATATGTATATACAAAATTAAGCTAGAGAAAATTTCCTACAATTTATGTCTTAACAATTTTTTTGGTAAAATCAATAGTTTCGGTGTAGGAGCACCGCAAAATGTTACTTAATACGCATTTTCGCGGAATAACTCGTTTCCACACCACCTTGAGATAGAGTAAGCGGTGCGTTTTTTTTAATGTGGTTTCCCCAGTAGGCCTAATCCACTTATCATGTATGATTCAGAAATTTAGCGTAATCTTCTTCGTTTAGATCTTCTTGATGGGCCAGGTGTTGCCAGTTCATCGTCTTCAGTACCTACCAAGGTTACCATTCTAGTAACCTTGATACCTACAACTCATAGTATATATTTCGTAAATATAAGAAAAATGTGTTAGGGTAGATGAATAATAGTATGCTACGCTCGTGGTAATTTACAGCATAAACACGTGTTAAATAACATTTTGCGGCGCTCGTACGCCGAAACTATTCAATTTATGAAAAAAATAATTAAGACATAAATTGTAGAAAATTTTCTCTAGTTTAATTTTGTATATGGATATTTTCCTCGTAAAATGACTCGAAAAGGAGATATCGTTAAAAATCGTTCGACGCCATTCTTCCAATATGGCGGCGCGAGCGGCAAAGATACTAGGTGGCAAAGTGGAAATTGGAAAAGAGCACCTCAAAATTTATAAAATCTCCCATTTTCAAAACTCCCGGAAAACTTTCCAACTAACCTCTATTCTTTGAACCAAATGACTGTTCTAATAGTCAAAATACTGATCATAAGAAACAACAATATTCATTGCATTATTCCTTGACGAATAATGAATTATCTAAGTCCTTATGATAGTAATTCGAAAATTATATATAACCAACAATTTGTAAAATATGAATACATCGATAAATGATTTACATTATTTGTTACAAAATTCAGAAGATATAAAAAATTTTGAAGAAATAAATGAAACAGAAGTTGCCGAACTATATGCCTGGATGAATGTAGCTGCTGGGGCAAATAATATGCGAGAAGAATACGATTTAGGTAAAAGGGTAGTTGATATCAAACATAATTGGCTTACTATTTCAAATTAGCAAATTTTAAGTATGCTAAAAATTTTTTTTGAAAACGGAAACGTTAGAGAAGGCGTACCTTCTCTAATAAGCAATAAGAACTTTACTAATTTCTCACAAATAATTTAATTTTCTCAAAAATTGAATCTTTGTCCAAAGAAAAGCCAGTTCTGGTTTGATTATTTCAAAAATCGATAATTCTAGGAAAAGTTGAAAGTTTAATGCGTAAGTTTAAGTAAAAAGAACCATTTTTGTATCAGCTACTTGCTCCAACTGGTATTGCTGCTATTAATATTAATAGATCTAGGATTCATTCCAAATATCTATTGGCAATAAATAACGTGTTTAGAGAACTTAAAAGGTGTGTGTAATTGTAAATTTTTACTTATGGTTGAAATAAGTATGATAGAGGCAAGATGGATCCTTTGGTGGTTCATTTGTTTATTTCGGGAATATTAAACAATTCTGTTAATGGTAGACTATTAAAATTCAGGGAAGTGAATTCCTTCTAGAAGGCAATAATTTATTATTTAGTTCTACTGTTCAGAAGTATTGTTTTTTGATATCATTATTTTGTCAACAAGAATCTCAGCAATTGTTTTGAGATTAGTAATGGTGAATGTACGGTTTTAAGATTATCAAATTCTAATGAATCGGAATATACTAATTTCATCTTAGAAAAAGCTGAATTTTTTGCTGAAGCAATCATGGCTATTTACAACAAATAAAGACAAAAGAACTTAATTCTAAACGAATTACGTCAATAAGTTGTTTTATTCCAGCTATTTATAATTGTTATACAACAAAATCAACAAGTTCAGAATTAAGGTGTGGAGTTCAACCAAGGATTATGTATACTTTGCAAATTGGTTGTTAAAACACCATATTATATTTGAAATAATCATAAAGACGCACTTAATTTTAGTTGAAATTACGTGCTTTTTCTTCGAAAACTACGTGTCTTTTCTTTATAATCATTCCAAACAGAATATGGAAGTTTTAATTACCATTTTGGATTGCGAATTTAACCTCAAGTATTCTAAGAATTTCTTATGCCCAAATTCTTCGAATTTTGACGTTTTAAAATTTTTACTATTTTTACCCCTATTTCTAAACGTCTTAGAAAACTTCAGTAAAAAAAATTCATAATTTCATGTAAAGTATTTTAGAAATGATTTGTAAGTATTTTTAGAAATGAAGCAATTAGAAATGATTTGTCTTTATCGATGTTCACAACATTTTTGTACCTAATATAATTTAATTTGTTCGTAACAGGATATAAGTATAAATTTATACCAAAACAAGGGTCTACGTGAAACAAATTTCCCTATTATTTAATAAAAGGGAAATTTGTTTCACTTAGATCTTTGTTTTGGTATAAAATTTTTATAGGTCACACATACATAAGTGCCCTGTTATAGTCTATTTGCACGAGCTAAATTTGCATCTTTTTTATTTCCATATTTCTATTTTTACCTACCGCCCTGTTACGAAGAAAAAATAAATTATCCTATTACATATAATCTAAAAAGTTAGAAAAATAATATCTCTAATGTTAATTGCTGGAAATTGATACAATCAAATCTTTGAAAAGGTATTTCTTTAAAGAAAACATATTTTTTTTCTTACCCAATATTAAAAATTTGTTTGAAAGGTGAGTTTTTTCTGTATACTGCCCAAAGTCCTTGCGGTTTAATTACGTAAATACTTGTTAAATCACATATAGCATCTTCACTCCATCCTTTTCTAATCACTTTGTTTACCAAGTTTTGATCAGTGTGGTAAGCAAATCCGCCTTTGTATACTCTTGCCAAACCTTCATTTGGTGTCATAAAGTTACGTGGTTGTTTGCCATCTCGTAAAATTTTATGTTTATAGAGTTTCGATTCATACGGATCATCTGAATTCTATCAAAATAGCAAATGCGTATTAAATTAACTAAAAAAGTTATTATTTATTAAATACTATATTACTTCGAGTTTGTCTATAGTGTACAACGCTGGTTCAATTCCAGCTTCCAATGGACTTTCTAATAATTGTTTAATTGTACGAATGGTCTTTGGTGGAGCACTCAATAAAGAAGATACAATACTTGCAGAATAAAATTGAAAAAACAAAATAGAGAAATATAAAAATGTACAGGTTACAGTTCGTCCAGAAAGCGATACAGGAGAACTATCCATACCTAAAAAAAGCTTATAATTGTATAAATGTAGAGCATCACTTGTTTCAATATATTCTGGTATAGGTCAAATTAACTAAATATTGCTAAACATTAATAAATGGAGCAAAATTAGATGTACATTTTTAAGTTACAGTAGTTATTTCAATATAACAAAAAGAAAGAGAGACAAAAAATTTAGTTCGTCTAATTTTGCTTCATTTATAGCATTTGTTTAATGATGTCAGATCAACATATGAAACAATAAAATGCCTTTAACGAATTAGTTCCTTAGAATCCTATTAGATCATTAGGTATTTTTTCGTTATTTGTCACATTCAATTGAATCTGGCAATTTATTTTCCAAAGATTAGTTAGATTTAATTAAATCCGGTATTTTATTTTTCATTATTTGTCAAATCTAATTGCATTTGTATATATTTTATTTCTTGATGAATGATCAGATCTAATTAAACGTACTATTTTTGTTTATGAGTTAAAACAGAGCTTTAAGGTAAATATTTAATAACAACTCTCAAAAATAATTTAAGGATTAACGAACAAAAGAAGGCTTTTTACCAAAATAATATAGATTTCATTGCAAATCTAAAAGTTTATTGATGTGTAAGTATATTTCATATGTATAATAGTAAGTCTAGGAAGAGTTAAGTAAGTGAGTGTATCGACATAATCGTATTATTTGAGTAGAAGAACTTCAAGATAAAAAGTTTGATAAGGTTAGAATAAGGTAAAAATGAGATCCTCGAATTCAAAATTCAGTTTGAGTAACATTGTGGTGGTGAATCATCCTCTTAAGTTACGTGCTATAGCCTTCACTTACTCATGGTCACTGTAATCATGGGCTACTTTGGTCTTGGGGTTCTTCATTAGCCCAAAACAAAAAAAAAACACAAAACGTTTTCTCTTTGCTTTTAGGAATTCCTTCTCAGCTTGGTTTAAACATTTTTAGCTAGACTGAAGCACAACAATGTATACCAAGTGGTTCACTAACTCTGTCCACTAGGAGCAGTACTTTATGTTTTATTTAATTTGTGCAACCAGGTTTTTTCTACGTTCTCAATCATTGAACTGCCGCAATCGTTTGACGTCTATTACAAGTTTGGTAACTACCTATTTAATTGCACAGTTTAATGCTTAAGACAGTAGTATGTCTGTATTTTTCACTAAATTAAAGCTTTTTATTACAAAACTAAATATTATAAAATGCTCTTTTAACATCAAAATTACGATCTGCTTTGGACCTGTTTCTTCTGGGCTAAAATAGGTCACACATTTATAAACTTTTTTTTATTATGATTGCCCTAGAACTATGTAGTAGGTGCTTTGCTATTGTATGCATTTGTTTTCAGATTGTGAAACATGCCGTATATTCAGTATGTAATCTTTTAAAAATTCAGTATGCTGATATCCCTTGAATACAAACGCCAGCCCGTAAGCCGAAGATATAAAACTGTTTAGAAGCTATTAAATTTGGTGAAATGGCGCAAAGGCAGACCGAAAATCATTTGAAAATAACATGGAGCACGATAAAAAACAAACTGAAAAATTTGTTTTCAAGCATGCTGGGCCATCCTAAGGCTTTTATTCAAAAGGAAGAATTAAAATTGGCTAGTTATCTTGATAAATGTGTGAATTTGGATTCCCAATCGAGGAATTGGATTTGAAATACCTTGTGAAAACTTATCTTACAAGACAAGGAAAGACTATTTAGTGTTTTAGTAACAATTTTCCTAGCCGTGATTGGAAAACTTTTTAAAGAGACGTCTTCAGGTGACGGTTAAGTTTGCATCAAACATCAAAAGAAATTGTGTACAGATTGATAAGAAGTCGGTAAGATCGATAAGAAAAAAGTAATCGGTCGAAAGGGATCAAAGTACCCAGAACGTGTATCATGAATTCGACTAAGATTAATATTAGTGTTATGTTTTGTGGTGACGCCAAAGGTGTCTCCCTATATTATTCATAAGACTGACCATTTATAGAATACATGGACGGAAAATGGCCCCAAAGGAGTTCGATACAACAGAGCCACGCAAAGTTTTTATCAGGGATAATCTTAGCTCACACTCAACTTAAACGTGGTCATGCTTTGTAAAGAAAATTAAATGTTTGTATGCTTTGCGCCTGTACACCTCACACAGCCACTTGAATTAGCCTATTTTAGGCTATAAAGTACAAATGAAGGCAGATTCTAACCCAGTGGAAATAGTATGAGAGCAGCATAAACTGTTAGCACATTGCCCAAAGATGTGTTTTCGAGATTGCTGAAAAAATGTTTGGATGATTTAGAGCCCAATGTACATACAATCAACAAAGAAGAGTTTTAAAACGTTTACCTTTTAAAAAGGTATCTGTTAACTTGGGACCTGTAAGAGAAACATTCATTCATCCTCCATTTGGAACAGAAAAGATTAGTTGTGGAGCCTAGATTAACGAAAAGGCAAAAACTGAAAGTATTTGCTAGTCAAAGAAATAAAAAGGATTTGAAAGATCAGAAGGAAAAAAGAGAGAGAAACGGAGAAAAACAAGAATAAAGAAGAAAAAAACAGGAAAAATCCGGTATTTTATTTTTCATTATTTGTCAAATCTAATTGCATTTGTATATATTTTATTTCTTGATGAATGATCAGATCTAATTAAACGTACTATTTTTGTTTATGAGTTAAAACAGAGCTTTAAGGTAAATATTTAATAACAACTCTCAAAAATAATTTAAGGATTAACGAACAAAAGAAGGCTTTTTACCAAAATAATATAGATTTCATTGCAAATCTAAAAGTTTATTGATGTGTAAGTATATTTCATATGTATAATAGTAAGTCTAGGAAGAGTTAAGTAAGTGAGTGTATCGACATAATCGTATTATTTGAGTAGAAGAACTTCAAGATAAAAAGTTTGATAAGGTTAGAATAAGGTAAAAATGAGATCCTCGAATTCAAAATTCAGTTTGAGTAACATTGTGGTGGTGAATCATCCTCTTAAGTTACGTGCTATAGCCTTCACTTACTCATGGTCACTGTAATCATGGGCTACTTTGGTCTTGGGGTTCTTCATTAGCCCAAAACAAAAAAAAAACACAAAACGTTTTCTCTTTGCTTTTAGGAATTCCTTCTCAGCTTGGTTTAAACATTTTTAGCTAGACTGAAGCACAACAATGTATACCAAGTGGTTCACTAACTCTGTCCACTAGGAGCAGTACTTTATGTTTTATTTAATTTGTGCAACCAGGTTTTTTCTACGTTCTCAATCATTGAACTGCCGCAATCGTTTGACGTCTATTACAAGTTTGGTAACTACCTATTTAATTGCACA
Source organism: Brachynemurus nebulosus (assembly GCA_035578155.1). Taxonomy (NCBI): domain Eukaryota; kingdom Metazoa; phylum Arthropoda; class Insecta; order Neuroptera; family Myrmeleontidae; genus Brachynemurus; species Brachynemurus nebulosus. The sequence continues at coordinate 75,068,953 of JAPWDM010000001.1, read as the reverse complement.
GTTTAATGCTTAAGACAGTAGTATGTCTGTATTTTTCACTAAATTAAAGCTTTTTATTACAAAACTAAATATTATAAAATGCTCTTTTAACATCAAAATTACGATCTGCTTTGGACCTGTTTCTTCTGGGCTAAAATAGGTCACACATTTATAAACTTTTTTTTATTATGATTGCCCTAGAACTATGTAGTAGGTGCTTTGCTATTGTATGCATTTGTTTTCAGATTGTGAAACATGCCGTATATTCAGTATGTAATCTTTTAAAAATTCAGTATGCTGATATCCCTTGAATACAAACGCCAGCCCGTAAGCCGAAGATATAAAACTGTTTAGAAGCTATTAAATTTGGTGAAATGGCGCAAAGGCAGACCGAAAATCATTTGAAAATAACATGGAGCACGATAAAAAACAAACTGAAAAATTTGTTTTCAAGCATGCTGGGCCATCCTAAGGCTTTTATTCAAAAGGAAGAATTAAAATTGGCTAGTTATCTTGATAAATGTGTGAATTTGGATTCCCAATCGAGGAATTGGATTTGAAATACCTTGTGAAAACTTATCTTACAAGACAAGGAAAGACTATTTAGTGTTTTAGTAACAATTTTCCTAGCCGTGATTGGAAAACTTTTTAAAGAGACGTCTTCAGGTGACGGTTAAGTTTGCATCAAACATCAAAAGAAATTGTGTACAGATTGATAAGAAGTCGGTAAGATCGATAAGAAAAAAGTAATCGGTCGAAAGGGATCAAAGTACCCAGAACGTGTATCATGAATTCGACTAAGATTAATATTAGTGTTATGTTTTGTGGTGACGCCAAAGGTGTCTCCCTATATTATTCATAAGACTGACCATTTATAGAATACATGGACGGAAAATGGCCCCAAAGGAGTTCGATACAACAGAGCCACGCAAAGTTTTTATCAGGGATAATCTTAGCTCACACTCAACTTAAACGTGGTCATGCTTTGTAAAGAAAATTAAATGTTTGTATGCTTTGCGCCTGTACACCTCACACAGCCACTTGAATTAGCCTATTTTAGGCTATAAAGTACAAATGAAGGCAGATTCTAACCCAGTGGAAATAGTATGAGAGCAGCATAAACTGTTAGCACATTGCCCAAAGATGTGTTTTCGAGATTGCTGAAAAAATGTTTGGATGATTTAGAGCCCAATGTACATACAATCAACAAAGAAGAGTTTTAAAACGTTTACCTTTTAAAAAGGTATCTGTTAACTTGGGACCTGTAAGAGAAACATTCATTCATCCTCCATTTGGAACAGAAAAGATTAGTTGTGGAGCCTAGATTAACGAAAAGGCAAAAACTGAAAGTATTTGCTAGTCAAAGAAATAAAAAGGATTTGAAAGATCAGAAGGAAAAAAGAGAGAGAAACGGAGAAAAACAAGAATAAAGAAGAAAAAAACAGGAAAAAGCCATAGAGTGATCTGAAAAAAAGAAAAAGTCAAGAGTAAATCCATGAAGAGGAAAATTAGTAAAAAAGCCTAGCATCTTCAGGCCATAGTGAGATGGTTCTTTCAAGTGACGGTGAAGAAGATTTAGAGTTGTGATGGGTTAATACGAATATTTATGAATATTACCTAATATGAATATATTCGTTTGACGGTATTATAATGTCTTAAGCGATACCAAATATTACTAATATCTGTATTCTATACTAATACTTAATATTTTAGATATGGTAATATGTATGAATTTACGATATGTATTCCTTAACTAATATTGTGTTGTAGATACGTATTCGTTGTATTCGTTATGAATGTTTAATTTAATTTATTCTTAATTGACACGCCGTAAGGCTAATCAAATATGATTACATATTATAAAAAAAAAAATTTTAAATTAGAAAGAGAGGAAGTAATTAATACATTTTAGTTTCAAAATATAGAATTATATAATACATCAATAAATTGCAGCAGTATATGGTTGAGACATGCGCTATTAAAGTCTATGCTTTCTTTTTTCATATATAAATTTTAAATAATTATAAATTATTTTTGTTTGACTCTCATCGCAATTATTAAAAATATCTAAAACATTATAAATGCCAAGATTAATTAGCTGATTACGTTCTGGCCCTTCAGTACCCTTGCACTCCATCACAAGATGCTCTATTAGTTCTATACTCTCATAGCCAAGTATACATAATTTTACCCCGTTAATTCCCTTGTTTTCCCAACCAATTTTATTCAGCCTAAAATTTGCAATCATTCGGCGCGTTTCTCTGTGGTCTATTCTTGTGTATCTTGCACCGTCTTTATAGTGTGGTAGTTTTGACAGGAATTCCAGAGTAGGCTTGTTTTTCATTTCATTCAAATTATCAGATAACCAGCTATACATTATATACTATTGTACATTATTTTTGATTACCTTCTTAACTATGTAATAGTTACTATTATAAAATATATGTTCTTTTATACCTATTTGTGTAATTATTTCTTTAATCTTATCACTCCAAAATTTCTTTATACAGATCTTTTTCAATTCTTTATCACTATGTATTGTTCTGGAAAAGTAATTAGGAGATTGTTGCAATGAGACCGATCTGATAGACTGTTGTCCTAGTTCCATCTGCACGGCGCAATTAGCTGTAGATTTGGCAACACTAAGCACATTTTTATAAAACCCATTGGTAAATACAGCAATTCCCTTCCCACAGTTTTTTAATCCCCATAGCTCTCTGCCGTATAGTAAGATTGGTTTGATCATCGCATTGAACATTTGAAGTATCAGTTTCACTGAAAAGTTATCGTATCTATAAATATATCTCTTGATGTATATAAGAGCTTTGTTTGCTTTATCTTTCATTTTTTCCTGATGCATAGTCCATTTACCATCTTTTGTTAACAATATACCTAGATACTGGAAGTATGGAACCATTTCTATTTCTTTGTTACTTATAAAGCATTTACTCTCGGTTCTTTTTTTTCTTCTTCCCACTGGTAGTATCTTTGTTTTATTAGTGTTGATAGCTAATCGCCATAACTGACAATAATCTTAAAATGCTTTTAATAATTTTTTCATACCTCCTATAGATCTTGATATTAACACAGCATCATCAGCATACAATATTTTAACTTCTTTGTTATTAAGACATGGTGAAATTGTTTCGTAGTTATTTAAATGTTCTACTACATCGTTAATGTATAGTGAGAATAATATAGCGGATAATTGGCACCCTTGCCTTAAACCTATGTATGTATGAAATTTTTCAGATACCAAACTTTTTCCAACGCTTACACAACAATTTACATTTGCGTATATTGATTTCAAAATTTCTATCATTTCTCCTGACATTCCCACCTTATTTAATTTCGTCCATAACATCTTGCGATCCACCTTATCAAAAGCCTTCTCTAGATCAATGAAAAAACAGTATAAATTATCATTCCGCATTAGTGAGTCGTCTATAAGAGATTTTAATACCAATACATTGTCCGTTATCTCATAACCTCGCCGGAAACCTGTTTGGAACTCCGTTATTATATTTTGCTGCGGTACCCATTCCTGTATATGAATCGAAAGTAGCTTGGTATATATTCTACCAATAGTAGGTGCAAGTGTTATACCTCTGTAGTTATCAGTATTCCGTAGTGAACCTTTACCTTTATGTATATTTACAATTATATTGTTGTTCCATACTTCCCGAAATATTTTTTGTCTTTTTACTGTAATAAATAATTCAGCAAGAACTCCTATGAATTCTGTATTTTCATTCGCAGCTATTTTGATACATTCATTCAAAATACCATATAAATACGGTGCCTTTTGTGTTTTTAATGTCTGAATTACATACTGAATTTCTTTCTTGCTGATATCCCCGTCGGTCAGCTCGCTGTATTCCGTCAGATTGAGTTCATTCGTTAATATTTCAATATCAGCATTATCGTGATTTCCATATAGATTTTTATAATGCTACATCCATTCCTCCATTGTAATATCATTCTTAATATTATTATGTTTTTTGTTTACTACTAATCTCCATAATTCTCTTAAATTTTTCTTTCCTATTGCTTCATTGATTTCTTCAAGATCATGTTCTTCTTTTTCTGTTTTTTTTTTTTTTTTTTTTTTTTTTTTTTTTTTTTTTTTTTTTTTTTTTTTTTTTAACTTGCAAAGATTCTTATAGTTATTTCTACATTCTAAAAATTTATCAATGCTTTCCTGACATTTGTTTCTCCTCATTATACGCAATTTACTTTTTAACTCCTTTTTCTTTAACATACATACGCTATCAAACTATCTTGGTTTAGCTGATATATTATTTCCATTGTTCTTATGTGCCACGTAAGATAGCTCCTCACTAAAATAACTAAACTACTTACTTATGCATAATATCAACTGCAGATTCCGCATCATTCCATCGTAACATATGTTCTATTCCAATCAAGTATACTTTAAATTCTTTATTACTACATCTATTCTTTACAGCTTTTTCCCCATTTTCTATCCATTTATATCTTGCAACAAAATGTCCATTCTCCTCACTTTTCATGTTCCTGCTATCGTCAATATTTTTTAGAGTAACTTTTATTGGAAAGTGTTGGGATTCAGTCCTATCGCCTACTATAAAATCGTCTATCATATCCAGAGGATTTCGCGATATTATGACATAATCCACAACACTAGCTCCATTTGCTAATATATAGGTCCATTCCCCATATCTATCCCCTTTAGTTCTGCCGTTAACTATGATCAAATAATTCTCATTGCAAAAATTTTCATAAATTTTAAGCTGGGCTGTTTTATACTTATTTATACTTATTGTTTAAAACAGTACGTGCATCTAGTTATGTTTAAATATTTCAGGGAGGGATTTATCCCCTCTGTCTCCCCTCTGGAACCGCCACTGCTTACAATCTCAATCGCTATTGCAATCAAAGGTTCCATTTATGAATTTAATAACATGGATAAGAGAGATGACAGGTATTGTCAAGATTAATATTAAAATACGAGGCAATAGGCTTTCCGTTCATAAAAAAATGTTCTATATTACAGCTGAACATCAAAGATAGCATGATGTTTGTTATTTTTTATTACGTAAATGCCTTGTTTAAGCCACCAGTGGCGGTTTATAATATTTTTTTTTAATAATAATTAGCACCTACCTTATAACATTGCGTAACTGAAATGCAGCTAAGTGTTGAATTTCATTCACACTACTATGATAGCAAGAGGTAATAACATAGAGATTCATCACTGGGTAATAGATAGTAAGTCCATACACTTTACATAATATTATATACATAAACACATGTCATAGAAATATAAAAGTATAACACACATACATAGAAATATAAAAGTATAAATATGCCGCACTTAGTCATTTTTTTAATTTAGACAAAATAGTTTCTTTTAAAAGTTTTAAATTATCCAGCTGTGACTTCTCTACGTCTTGTTGGTGTTCACAATAACGTATCAAAGTTTTTATACATTTTGCAGCTTCTTGATCAGACGGAACTGTTATCTCTTCACTTTCACTTTCGTCATTCTCCGAGGTTGTTTTTCCAAGAACTTGTTCAACTATTTCATCGTCTGATAAAATATTAAAACATATTTCACCAGTATCACAAGTTAACCACGATTCTACATCAGTGCTGCTGACTTGTAAAAATGACGGCACATTTTCTAAAATATCACTAATTATTTCGGAGCAAGTCTTTGTTACTTCCAAATTGTCCAACATATAATGAGGTACTAAATTTTTCCAGCACTGCTGAATAGTTTTACTTGAAATATAATTCCAGCTATCACTAATTATATTAAAACAAGTGTTTAAATTAATACTTTTTAAAAAATACTCCAATGATTCACTGTCATCTTTTAGCAACAATTCTCTAAGTAAATTTCTTCTATAAACACTTTTAAAAGTTGAAATAATGCCTTGGTCTAAATGTTGAATTAAAGACGATACGTTCGGTGGTAAATATAAAAAAATGGTATGTGTGTCCAATGTTTCGATGTGCGGAAATATATGAGGGGGTGCATTGTCTATAATTAATAAAACATTTCCATTATTAACTTTTTTAACTTCTGGAATAAAAATGTTTTTTAGCCAGTTTGAAAAAATGTTGGTATCAATCCAAGCATTTTTCTGGGAATCATAAATTACTGGTAGGTGTTTTATATTTTGGAGACACCGAGGCTGTTTGTATTTGCCGATGACTAGCGGCACTAATTTATGATTTCCACTCATTCGCACAAAGTAATACAGTAACCCTCTCCTTGGGTTTTTTAAATCCATATGCGGCGGTTTCTTCTCTTGATACAAGAGTTTTCGACGGCAAGCATTTCCAAAAAAGACCTGTCTCATCGGCATTATAAATACTGTCAGCAGTATACTTTTCTTTTTCTATTATAGATTTAAATTCTATAGTAAATTTTTGCGCAGCGTCAGCGTCGGCAGAAAGTTTCTCCCAATGAATGGATAGTTGTCTGATCCCATAGCGTTTTTTGAAATTTTTTAACCATCCACTACTAGCCTGGAAATTTGATGAGTGCCCCATTTTGTTTGCAAGCACCATGGCTTTTTCTTGCAAAATGGGACCACTAACCATTTCTCCTAGCTCTCTTGCTTGTTTAAACCAGAGGTAAAGAGCTTCCTCTGGTTTCACATTTTGAGCAGTTCGGAGAATTTTCTTTTTTATTTCAGGCCCACCTTGAGCCCTTTCAAAAATTCCGTAATCTTTTCTTTATTTTTTAAAATCTTACTGACAACTGTCGGATCAACATTATATATTTCTGCTACACGGTTTTGTGACATTTTTTTTTTTCGCATAAATTAATTATTTGAATTTTTTCTTCTACCGAAAGTAAATGTTTTCTTTTTTTAGTTGCCATTATATATGAATATATTTTAAACTGTTTTATTATTAATTTATTATTTAGTTCTGAAATTTATCACTAAACACTACAGAATTATATTAGGTAAAAGTTAACTATTGTCCAAATATCTACTAAATACACACTAAAAAGTCTTTAAAATTAAATTTAAAACGTAACTAGGTATAACAAAACTAAGAAATAACAATAAAACAAATGCACGTGTGAAACAAACCGCTGATAAAAACAAACTGATCTAATTTCTTAAAAAGCTCTTTATACCAAATTAAAAAAGTGAATCAGCAGATGATTTAAAATATCTTTCCAATTGCTTTTCTTACTGTGATATATATCTTTTAATGGTTTTTCAAGTGTTCTATCCTTTTATAATATGGCCTATGGGTCTGTAAATTTTTGTGTTCTGTTAATATAAATTAAAAAACAAAATTGTTTAGATTATGTTTTAAAACTGTCAATATCTCATTTTAGTATACACATAAATTTTAACATACAAATAAACGAAATGTTATCTAAAATGTATTATTCATACTTAATGCCCGGACTTATAGTGCAGCTCATAAATTATCCTGTCAAAAATTGCCAAAAAAACGTATCACCATTCGTTAGAAGCGGCACATAATTTATCTATTTTTCATAAATGCATTTACAATTTTTTTCTAAATGCGCTCCGTAGTTTGTGTGCCACGAACTAAACAGGTACTCTACATATATATTTTGTTTTGAAAACAATAAAATTTCATATGAACAACATAGTCGCTCAGTTTAAGTTTGTAACATCACTCGCGCGACGAACGAACACAGTTTAATTTGATCAACTGCATGTGAATTATATAAACAACCATCTCAAGAAAAAATTTTTTTTCATACACTGAAGCTATAAATTATCCTGTCAAAAAATTGAATTGTTGAAAAAACATATATGAGAGGAGCGTGTCTTGTAAATTTTTATGAGGAGATATTTCTTGTACAAAGATACAGATAAATTAAAACTATTACATAATTCGATTTCACCACTGGGTTGGTCATCGAAAAGATGCTTGAATAGCGAAATCTGGCAAAAGTTCTAGAATATTTTTTCAATAATCAGAAAAGATATAAAAAATCCTTAATCAATGGATTGACCAACGAAGAAGTAACCAAGTACCGATATTTAGAATAAGTTCTAGAACATTCTTTTTGGAAATTAGAAAAAATATCGACTATCTAATTTCACCACCAAATTTTTCATCGAAAAGCGATCAATTAACGGAATTCGGCAAAAATTCGAGAATATTCTATTCTGAAAATAGAAAATATATCCAAAAACCAACTTCACCATCGGTTTGGGCATCAAAAAAGTGTCCAAATACCAGAATTCGTCAATAGTTCTAGAATATTCTTTTTGGAAATCAGAAAAATTATTGAAAATTTGGCATCACCATCAGATTGTTCATCAAAAAAGTGACCACAAAATGAAATTCGGTAAAAGTTCTAGAATATTCTATGTGAAAATCAGATAAGATAACCAAAACTTGATTTCACCATCGAATTAGTTAGTTAAAAAGGGTCCATGTAGCGAAATCTACATGGAAAGTTCAAGAATATTCTATCTGGAAATCAGCAAAGATTACGAAAAATTTACTTCACCATTTTTTTAGTCATCGAAAAACAGATTGAATACAGGTGAAAAGATTTGACAAAAGTTTCTATTCGAAAATTAATAAAGATGTCGAAAAATCAATATCCCTATTAGAAGAATTATTGAAATAAAAGCTAAATAAAGATACTTAACAAAAGTTTTAGAATGTTCTGTTCGAGAACTAGCAAAGATAACGAATTATTTATCATAAACTGGTTATAATTGATGAATTTAAGCTCCATTAGTCCCATTGATTTGGTCAACGATAGTGTATTTTAAAAAAATGACAAATCGTTACTTTTTGCAATCGTAAACTTTTTAATCGTAAATATCTCCTAAACGGTGCGTCGTGGCTCAAAAATAACGAAATTTTTGAAGGCTTAAGCGAAGCAAGTTGTGGGTATTCCGAACGTATTGCGACTGTCAGAACTTACTTTTCGTTATCGAAAATTATCGATACCGCGTAACTTGTCATAAATTGGTTATAACTAGTTAATTTAGGCTCTGTTAGTCCCATTGATTTGGTCAGTAACAGAACAATTTTTAAAAAAACTACCGTTCGTTAACTTTCGCTATCGAAAACTTTAATCGTAAATATCTCCTAAACGGTGCGTCGTAGCTCAAAAATAACGAAATTTTTGAAGGCTTAAGCGAAGCAAGTTGTGGGTATTCCGAACGTATTGCCACTATCAAAACCTACTTTTCGTTATCGAAAATTATCGATACCGCGTAACTTGTCATAAATTGGTTATAACTAGTTAATTCAGACTCTGTTAGTCCTATTGCTCTGGTCAGTAACCGAACAATTTTATAAAAAACTACTTTTCGTTAACTTTCGCTATCGAAAACTTTAATCGTAAATATCTCCTAAACGGTGCGTCGTAGCCCAAAAATAACGAAATTTTTGAAGGCTTAAGCGAAGGAAGTTGTGGGTATTCCGAACGTATTGCTACTATTAAAACCTACTTTTCGTTATCGAAAATTATCGATATCGAAAATAACGATATTTCCAAAATGGATGATATAAGGAAAGGAAGTATTCTTTCAAATATATAATATGTACTATAAATTATACTTATTTTTCGTTATCAAAATCTTTCGATCGAAAACAGATTGCAAATAGTATCCAATTATTTTAAACTTACAGTTGTGATTTTTTTATATTGTTACTCATGTTGGTTTATTACGTTTTTATGTTCAATAAATAATCAGAAGATAAAATATTTTCCTACTTTTTTGCTTCTACGATAATTTCAATAAACTTCATACCTACTTAATATAACTAACAACTACAACTAAAAGCTAAATTACTTAATAGTTAATATCAATAGTTGAATTTTTCAGTCATTAGTTGCAAAAAAAAAATATTTTTGTCATTGGTTATTAATTATCAGTTGCAACTAACATCAAGGCATCTAGCCAGTATTGGACTACTCTTTTGTTGAAAATTAATATGTTAATAAGGTGTGCTACACTTCACTGAAAGTATCATTTTTCTTTGCATTTACATGATAACAATTAAAATTTGTAAATGACTATCGATTTTGAAATAAGTTTTTCATTTTTTAACCCCTCATACTTGTTTTTGCGCTACTGAAGAACATTCAATTTTTTGACAGGTTGATTTATAGTACACTATAGTGTCCGGGCTCTATTCATACTCGTGTCCAAAAAAAAAAAAAAAAAAAATGTTTTTAAGATTCACAAAAAAGACTCAAGAATATGTAGTCCTTCAAGTATTTAGGTATATGTATACAGAAAATAAATAAATCATTCATCATTAGACATTTTATACTAATAATGATAATATTTTTTTAAATTTAAAATAAAAGGAGGAACAGTGACGTAGTCATACCCAGATAACAACTTTCATGAGTGATGGTATACTTTTGTAAAGAAACAATGTTACAAATAAATTTGTAATAATTTTGAAATTTAATACTACTGGAAAAAAGGTTAAAAAAATCAGAAAAAAGTTCTTAAACCGCCAATGGACTGTCTGTCACACGAACACACACACACAATGACATATTGTTTATGTTTCAATGCCATAATTTATGTACTACATGCTATGTTTGACGTTGCCAACTTCGACTTCGTCCTGTAAATTGTATTTTGAAGGATAATTTTTCATGACTATTTTCAAAATATTAAAAACATTTCCATAATTTTATATAATAATACCCAGTGAGCACAAAAGTCAGAAAGATGTCTTTATGAAGTCTTTTTTCTGACATCTTTCTGAACTGTAAATATGACATCTTTAAGACATCTTTTTTAAGAAGTCAGAAATAAGAGTTCTTAAAGATATCTTAAATATGAATTCAATTTAATGATATCAAATAGACATCTTTTTTCTGACATCTTTCGGACTTCTTAAAGATGTCTTAAAGGAGTCATATTTAATATGTCAGAAAACATTATCAGAAAGATATCTTTATGAATTCATAAAGATATCTTATGCGTCGATTTAGGAGCTGTTTAAGACTTCATAAATATGATGTCTTAAAGAATTCATATTTCTGACTTCAGAATTAGCTCATATTTCTGATGTCTTAAAAAAATATCCTATAAATATATTATTTTTTCTATAGAAACCACTAACAAAAATAATTTAAACAATATTAGGATATCTAAATGAATTCATAAAGAAGTCTTATTTAAGACATCAGAAATATCATGTCTTAAACCATTCTTATTTCTGACTACTTTATGAATTCATATTTCTGATGTCTTAAACAGTTCTTATTTCTGGCTACTTTATGAATTCATATTTCTGATATCTTATACAGTTTTTATTTCTGACTACTTTTTGTACTCATATTTCTGATGTCTTAAATAGTTCTTAATTCTGATTGTTTTATGAACTCATATTTTGGATGTCTTAAAAAGCTCTTATTTTTGATTACTTTTTGAACTCATATTTCTGATATCTTAAACAGTTCTTATTTCTGACTACTTTTTGAACTCATAATTCTGATGTCTTAAACAGCTCTTATTTCTGACTTCATTATTAAGACTTCTTAATTAGTTCATATTTCGGATGTAAGGAAAAAACAAAAAACAAACGAACAATGTAATGTATTAAAATTAATATTTTTATTGACAACGTTAACAACATAATGTCTAAAAGAAAACCATTTCAATATTTATTTAAAAGTCAAAAAAATAGAAGATTAAAATAGGAGAGAAATTTAGCACAAGATGAAAATAATGGTGATGGTGATACTAAACAAAAATAAAATATGGTAGCTTAAAGAAAATTATTTAAAGTGAAAATGAATTGAAGGAAGTGAATTTATGATAGTGTTAATTTAAGAAGTTATGATAATAATTTGTGGTTTGATGGGATATTGAGTATGGTTAGTTAGTGTTTTTGACTGTTTCTATTGTGACTAGTGTACAAATTGTGACATTTCCTGATAAAGTACTGGAGTAAATTTAATCTTAAATGTTAATATTTTAAATACATTTAATATACGTTGTACATATACAGTTATGTAAATAAATAAAATTAACTAAATTAATTATATTTCTTTTATTTCGTAAATTACGCTTAATATTTTCAACGAATTCTTGGTATGGTCCTCTTAAAGTCATCTTTTTTAAGACGTCAGAAATATGAGCTGTTTAAGACATCAGAAATATGAGCTGTTTAAGACATCAGAAATATGAGCTGTTTAAGACATCGCAATTCTGAAGTCAGAAAAAAGAATTCTTTAAGACATCATATTTAAGACTTCATAATCTGTTAATAAATCGACGCATAAGATATCTTTATGAATTCATAAAGATATCTTTCTGAACTTGTTTTCTGACGTTCAAATCAGAAATATGAATTCTTTATGAATTCATTAAGACGTCAGAATGTTGACTGAGTATATATATATATATATATATATATATATATATATATATATATATATATATATATATATATATATATACTGAAACGTGTAAACTAGTATTACTACCTTGCTGCAATAAAGATCCAAATATGATTAAAGATGATGTACTCCAAGTAGAATCATCACAAGAATCAAAACCCGTAATTTTCAAACGATATTTCTCAACATATATAGATACTTTTAAAAATATTATTATTGTAATACTGCATATAAAAGTTACTTTCCAAACAGAGTTCTCCAATGGACGCAAAAATGCGTTACTAACTCCTTGTGAAGCTTTAGGATGACGAAAAACAAAATTCATTCTGGAAAAAAATGCACAATTAAAAATTAATGAAATATATATATATTATGATACATACTTGCTAAAAGTTATTTATACAACATGAATAGTCTGAGAATTGCCATTTTTATGAAACGATTTACTTATTCAGAAAAACTATTTAGATAAGAATTGTAGCTACCGGTGGGGATAATCGGCTGCTTTATTCAGAAGATTTATAGCTCTTCTACCTTTCTAGACAGAATATTAAGTTACTGTTATTTAAATGGAATACTATACTTATTTATCGAAAAATATTTAACAATGAAGACTAAAAATAAAAAATAATTTTCTCAACTTTTTGTTTTCTAGTTTTACAATTTTTTCCCGTGAAAGTCATGTGCTTGAATGAACTTGCGACAACTTTTTTCAAATCATACCAGAAATTACGGTAATCGTATTTAGACTAGGTGCACACATACAATTTTTAATCAGACGACTGTTTAGTTGTGTGCTAAAGGACTATAGGTTCTTATGGAGCTACGCATACTGTTAACAGGATGGTAATTCAATAGGAAAATCAAAAAACTATACGGATCGTTTTTTGACTAAAATATTTGGGAATTATCGATTGTAGGTATATGTAAATTTCTATGTACCTACTGAAGTGCTCATACTATCCTATCATACTCGTAGTTATTATAGAAAATATTATTTGTGATTAGTCGAATCAAAGAGCATTATGCACGAGTTGGAGCGAGTATGCACGCGAAAAAATTGAAAATTTCGAGAAAATGACAGTATGCGCATCTGTCAAACAATTAAACAGTTTATCTGAATTAAAATCGTGAAGTTTACTGATTTTGACTAAAAAGTTTAGTCGAGATAGCAATCGTTTGTATACGTCAGGCCTTAGATAACAACAGATAATCAATTGTGTCTACTAAAGCTACATAGTAAGTTTTAACTTACTCTGAGTTTACGATAAGACTGTCCCAAAATTAAAGAAATATTTTTAAATTGTTCATAAAGGTTTTATTTCTGAGTGAATTATAAGATTATTATTTTTTTTTAAATTTTGTGAAATATTAAGAACTTTTAATTGCAATCTCTGTACACACTATATCTACCAATATTTAGTAACTTTTTGCGAATGTAAGCCATAAGTGCTTATCCAGACTCTAATTTTGAAAGAAATGTTTTTTGAGATAATTTTAATAGAATATAGGTTTTGAATTGTTCCTTTCGGCTTTACAAGAAGCTCAATATTTTTGTATTAACTCCATTCAAGGTACATTTTTTTTGTTCCATATATCTTGGACGATAATTTTTCTTGAATTAAATAACATTAAACGAAGAAATTATTATAAAAATCGGATACTGTATGTTTCCATTAGTTAAGAATAAATGACTAATTTTATGAAAACTGTGGTTTATTTACCCTCACCTCTGCTAAATAATCGTTTAACAAAATAATGTACAAGACAATTAGTATTCTTAATAGACAGTTCATAACACTAAAAATTCAAGTGTATGATTTTGAAATGAAAACTACTATAGCGAAGGTAATTCTACGTGAGAATATGAAAAAATCTGTTCTGCCAGAGATTTAATAAAATCTGTAATGCAAGAGTGTAATGTAAAACCGTTATAAGTATTATAATATAATACGAGAGTAAAAACCGTAATGCTTTGACTATAATGAAATGTGTAATGATTATAAGGTAACACAAACGCTTGTAATTAGTTAGTCAATATTAAGTGATTGTACTAATATAATAAAGAAAATTTGTTTGTACGTTCGATGTAAACTCAAAAAGTACTGAACCGACTTTAAAATTTTTTTCACTAGCAAAAAGCTAAACTATTCCAGATTAACATAGAATATGTTACACGAGGTCCTCTGAATCCTAGAGACCCAAAAAGCACCTAAAGTGAATTATCCAATTAAGCTTGAAAATTTTTTCACTGTTATATAGCTAAACTATTCCAGATTAACGCAGACTATGTTGCATATATGAGACTGTGAAACCCCGCCAGATCCTGGGGACTTAAAAACATCCAAAATATTCAATCGATTTTGAAAAATTTTTCACTGTCAGAAAGTTAAACTATTCTAGATTGACATAGGCTATGTTATGAGATCTCCTGGATCATAGGGACCCAAAGAAGGTCTCAAGTGAATTACTCAATCGATCTTGAAAATTTTTTCACTACTATAAAGTAAACTGTTCCAAATTGACACTGGCTATATTATATGAGATCCGCTAAGGTCTCGTAGACCCCAAAAGTTCTATTAGCTAACCAACCGATTTTTATAATTTTTTTTTTTACTATTGGGAAGCTAAGCAATTCCAGGCTGATATAGACTATATTATATTAGATTGCCCAGGATCCTGGAAACATTTCTTCTCAAATACTATTGAATCATGGGGGAACTTAACGTGAGGTTAAAATTGTCCGTCTGAGTATTACAGGCGCAAAAAGGGCTTAAAATAAACAGCTAGTCGGAACTTGGGTAGTAAGATCATAGTGATTATGGATCACTGAGTAGTAAGATGATAGTGATTATGGACTATTGGGTAGCAAGATCATAGTAACTATGGAGCACTGGGTAAGAAGGTTATAGTGACTATGGGTCACGGGGCAGTAACGTCATAGTGATTAAGGATCACTAAAGTCGTAAAATAAAAATTGATTCTTTGTAACGTTTGAGCGGAATGGTCTTTTTCATTGCGTTCTGTTTTTGGCCGTTATGGCTTAGCGCCATGGTCAATTAGTGTAGAAAACCGTGGACTGGTTAATACAATAAAAATAGCCGGTATAAGTATTTGTGATATGTACAGAGTATTTTAATAGTTATTTGTGTACTAAGAGCGCAAAATGGTACATTGCTGCTCGATTGAGAAAGTTGACATTACATATTTCCATCATATATATATATATATATATATATATATATATATATATATATATATATATATATATATATATATATATATATATAGTTTTAAATTTGTTATTCTTATTATTTATTAATTATAGTTATTTATTATTTTTAATTAATATTTTGTAGTGATTTTGAAATTTAATAAAATTAATATTTCACTTGACTACGATAAAAATAATAATTTTAGAATCTGTTTATTTGTTACCATAGAAAATATAAACAACGCCTACCTGATTGTTGTAATTAAATACACGTTGAGCGAGCGACGAAGTATTACTTTTCCGCTTAAAATTGGAAAGCAGTACTTTGCAACTAGATTCCTCGGCAAATACACGTTTCGTGCTTTCTTCACAGAGCGCAAAAGCCTACTTTCCACTAAGATTGTAGAAAAAAAATGTTTCTCTATTTTAAAAGAAACATGTACATTCGCTATTTACGTATATATAACTGAATGTGATATTTGACGGAATGAAATAAACTTTACCTTTTAAAAATATCTAATTAATTTCTTGCATTTAAATTTTAAGCAAAATGTAGAATTAGATCATGCAAAATGTTAAAAGTTTCTATATTTAATCTACTAACCTTAATGGAAATGTTGATACTGGTACATACTGTACAATAATAGTTCGTTCTTTGTGTAAATAAATGCCTGTGAGAGAAATTTCCACTTTTCTTTTAATTAGTGCTTCTACTATACCATTCCAACTATTATTTACTTTGTATCCCCATGAAATAGTTCGAAAATACTGAAAACTAAGAAATTTTATGTTCATATCCGATTTTCTAATAACAGGATACTATAATATTACGTAAAAAAAGTTGTAGGTAAAAGTTTTGAGCACAAAAAAATTGTATCACCAAAACTGATCATACGAGAATCGCAGAGTAGCAAATATTATATATCCGGTAGCAAAATCGCACATTAATATATAAGTACTTATATATTTTATGATATACATACTAATGTAGGTATATCATAAAATAACATCACATCAAATAAAAATAAATAAATATTACTGGTGACGATCCTAACTATCTTAGCGGCTTTCAAAACTTATAAATACTTTCTAGTAAGTATTACGTGACTTGGGATATGTCCTAAGTCACGTATTTTTTTAGTGGCACAGCGGTGAGCCAATAAGCTTAAAGTGCGTAATACCCTTTACAACTTCAGTTGTGTGTAATACTTTTTCGACAACTAATATGAAATTTTGAATAGACAATATACATTATTTATAAAACCGGACCCTTTGAAACCAAATGTATCATCCTAGGTACTTAAAAAAGTTAAGAAACGAAATGTGATGATGGTTAATATTTACACAGTTTCGTTCCGAATGAGTTCTCGTATATAAAACATATTTTATAGGACGTATAGTTCATCACTTTTGTAATTCACAAAGCAGGTAAGTTTCACTGAAAAAATAAATTTTTCTAGTTTACTTGTGCCGGTAAAGTTTTACCTCAAAGAGGGTTAGTCCATATGAAATGGTCTAGAGGTGGTTGCTAGACCAATGTACAAGCTGCTTTTGTATTTTAATGAACTTATTGTTAGTCCAAAAACATTACAAGTTGTGCAAACAGATTTTTATCATCAGTCCGATCAAAGATACAGGAGCTCAAAGTTCCATTAAAAAAGTCAATTTTCGAAATTTGTAAAATTAAAAAGATACAAGTTTTATAATTGAAATTTTTTTGAGTATATGTATCCATATACACCTATTCCTAAAAAAGATACCAAATTCTATATAAACTATAACACCTATGAGAAAAAGAATGTTCAAAAAGTGAATTTTGCTTAGTTTTGATATCCAACTTTAGGTGAAGTTTTCTTGTGGAAGGAAGGAAAACAGGCCAAATATAGACATAATATAGAGATTTATTAACTTTAAAATGTTTTTTGTTTTAACTTTTTAGGATATTCATCCTAAAAAGTTAAAATGGTTTATATAAATAGAATGGTTTATGAAATGTGTGCATTGATGTACAAGGCGGCAAACAAAAATGAGCGCGAATAGGAAGACAAAAATGGCTTCCTCGCTTAAACGGTTTAACATAATTTTTTTTAAAGAATTGTTTTTAATACCTCAAATACAATAGAAACAACTGGGAGAATATTAATTTTTTTCTAAAATGGTCAAGTAACCAACTTTATTTTTTTGGGCTATTTGATATGGATTGAGCCAAGGTTGTTAAAAATGTATCAAAAAATGGCCCCTAGAAACTTAGCCTCAGTCAGCCTCTGATCATCTAACATTTTTTGTTTCTTTAAGGGCAGCGTAAGGTATTAAAATAATTTTTTTTGCATTTTTTTAATTTTTTTAACTGAATGCATAATATCTCAAGAATATTGTCTCAAAATTTCAAGTTGATTGGAGCAAAATTGACGAAATTATAAGCATTTTTGTTGTTACTTGGCAGATGTTTCGATCTCTATATATCTTTTTATCTCAGTTATATTATAGAAATTTCAATGGAAGTACTAACGTGTTTATACCTGTACTGTATATTTTGTCAGTGTAGGGTACAAAATTTAGTTTAGCATAAGTATTCTATATCAGTTTTATACAAGAATTTTTAAGTGTTCAAAACTTTAAAGCGTTTTCCCCACAGCTCACGTCTTCAAAGTCGGTGCCCTTCATAACTTCAAAACTACAGCACCGATCCATTTGAAATTTTGAAGACTATTTCTGTACATAATTTACGAGGTAACGCTGGAGAGTTTTTTTCAAATTTGTTAATAATTTTTATTTTACAATAATAAATTAGCCAATTTTTTTTCGCAAAAATCGTGTTTTTCCGTTCTAAGTGTTCCAAAAAAGTGAAAAATTGAAATTTCGAACCCCTCCCCCCCCAGCGTTACCTGAGGAAAACTATTATCTAACGAATGAACATTAATTTTTTTATTTAATTCTACTTTTTTCCGAGACACGTTCGAATAATTGCGGCCATTACTGTATTTTTTAATGTTTCTTCGTCAAAATTTCATATAATATTCTTCGAATGTTATACTTTAATGTACCACTGGTTTTAATAAAGAGATTTTAACTGTGTCGTCACAAGAAAATAACAAAAACATGCCTTTTTTATACGAATTAACCTTACCCTCTCCTTAATATAAATCCTTCTGGTTTCGTGTTCTTGTCATAGTAGAGTGTTAGAATCGAAAGAGTTTATTCAGTGGCGGTTCACTTGCAACATATGAAATCGTGATTTTATTACACTAAATTAAATAATATTATTGTTTAAGGGGAGATTCGTTAAAAAAAGAAATCGATTTTTTTTTCCTACTTATGTTCCTTAAGGTGTTAGAAATATTCTCCTAAAATTTTATTTTAAAAATATAAAAAATCAAAAATTTATGGGCATTTTAGTGCACACACTTTACTATAATTCAATTTTAAAAAAAATGCTTTTTTCTCAGAAGTACGTTTTTCGACATGGTTCCTCATGTATCTCAAAAAGTATTTGAGATATCGACATAAATCAAAGTGCATATTATTCCTTGATACCGTCATTTTGGCAGAAGCTAGGATCTTTTTATATATTTTCAAAATGATGGTTCCGAATATATTTTCAAAAGGGCGGCGGTTTATATTCGAGAAAAAGCGGTAGTTTTTGAAAATTTATTTTCAAAATGCGATTTCTCGCTGGTTTTTATTTTTTTCTCAGATCCTAGTTAGTGCCGTAGCTGTATATGTATATTTTCAGAAAATTCTTCCTTTTTTGATTTTGGTTCACTAGGGATTTCAGAACGCGAGGAACCATCAAGGTGAAAAAATCTCGCAGGGTCGACTTCAAAGCCATGTATACTCAATTCATTTTTTAATTTAAAAAAAAATTGTATTCCCAAGATATGTAGAAACAATATTGTATATTTAGTTTTTTAATATTTATTTGTATAAAAAAAAAATAAAATAATAACGATACATTTATCAAGCAATTTCATATTAGTTATCGGAAAAGCATGTTCTAAACTTTTATGCCCTTGTTTTTCAAATACTAACTTTATATTGTATATATCTTTAATATTTGTTATCATTTGAAAGTGATAGCGGATAAAACCATCCAAATCCTTCTCTTGATATAAAGTTAGAAAATCTAATGCAGGAATGTATAATTTTACTCTTATCTAAAATAAGATTACGCCAATATTAAAAAAAAAATATATATATATATATATATTATTTTTATATTAGTGTATAAAAAAGTGTATATAATAATGCTAACCACATATATTGCATTTAATAATAAGCCTTCCAAATTCCGTCGTTTATCATATTTACCCAAATGGTCAAATTTCTGGATTCCAGTTTGCAAACTCCAATTACCAATCGCATTAATTTTTAATTTTCCTGCATAATTTTTACCAGTATTGTAAACTTCATTTAATACCCATGTTTCTGAAATCTTTTAATATAAGTTGTAAAATATAATTTGGTTTAAAATTTATTCATCTTTTTAACAGTAATCCGAATTTTTTAAAGTAGCAGTTTTTTTTAAGTATATATTTAACAGCACTATTTTTAAACATTTGTCGGTCCGCCATTTTGTTTCTCAAATGTGATTATTCTTAATATTCAAGGGGCGTATTTATTTTGTGGCTTGAAATACATTTTACATTTAATATAATCTCCCTGAACTTCAATACACTTGTTCCAGCACAGAGAAAAAAACTACACATAATACTAAGAAGATTTCTACATTGACTTTTTTATACAGAAATCGTCTTAAAAATCACTGTTTAAGATGGTTTCTTCTTAAGAAGTATTTATACTTTCAAAGAGAAAATCCTTTTAAAAATCTGTAAAGAGGGCATATTAAGTTAATGTGTGAACTATTTAATTCCGTGAAGAACATCCTATTAGAATAGTTATTTAAGTAATTAAGAAGTGTGTCTGCTTAAAATAAAAAAAAATTCTTGTTAATTTAAAATAAATAATTCAAAAAATTAATAGATTTCTGTATTCGTAAAACGTGTAGATACAAGGACGCAATGTATCAGTTTGCATTCAAGCATTTATAAGTTAATGATTTACATTTTATATTTATTTAATATATTTAGTTTATTCCCAAAAACTTCTGGAATAAATACAAAAAGAACTGTGAAAAGGATGAAATTAAAATATATCGACAAATTTTTATCTGAATTGGGTTGTTCGAAATATTTTAGGTGTTTCTACAAGAGAAAGACAAGTAAGTATATAATATAATGTTATTTAACCATAGGGCTTCTTTTGACATGTTTTAAAGTAATACTCTTATATTTTTTAGAATAAAGCAATCGTGAATCGAATGTGATAGAGGTGCTGTTTCGCCATCAACTCGATGTATACAGAGAAGGTTATTCGAAAAATGTGATTACCTATATAAGATTTGTGTAACAAATTAATTGGTATACATTCTTCTGTCCAACTTAACTTAGTTCAATATTTTGAAGATGTTTCTTTTCTGATTAATTTGAATATACCTAAGTTACTACTGCAAAAGATCTTAATTTTGATATAAATAGGCTAGAAAATTAAATCAACCTATTTATTTACTATAGAATATAAATAATTTGAAAGTTAATTTGAAGGTAAGAAAAATATTATTTTGTATTGCTTAAAATTATGTATTCTGCATGGCAGGAAAACATATTAACCGTCTTAGCTAATTTTCTAGCCTTAGTAATATCAAATATGCCAGTCGCGGCTGGAAATTTGTAACTTAAATAAAATGCTGTTGTAATTTTTATTGTATTAAATTCTTTGCCTACAAATTGGATTTTGACTTTTCCGCACGTAGGCAAAGTGTTTAGTAGATAACTATAACCTTTATTTTATAATTATAAAATTATATTTAGAAAAAAATTAGGTTAACCCAATTTTATATAAAGTTTGTATTATTTACTTGTTTTTCTAATAATAAATATTTTAAAAAAATACATTTGTATTTTAATGTACAGCCCTATTTAGTTTATTTAAATTAAGAAGACTACCCTTTAAATGTTTTATGTGCTTTCTCCTTTTAAATTAAAAAGATTTTTGCATAAAGGTTTCTTCTTGATTTAAGGTGCAGTCCTAAAAGATAATTATTGGGATTACTGCTCAATTTTAAGTGAAAACTTTATAAACTACTATTCGTAATTCTAAGATGAATTTCTTTACTATTTTATAAAGATTTCCTTCTTGGATAAAAACCATAGGGAAATCTTTATGATTTCTTGCTGTTTTAGGTGAATTTTTTTCTCTGTGAGTGATCTTCTAATTTATGGATTCTATTCGTAAAGTAAGAATCCGGAAGACTGTCGAAATACCGTTCCACGGCTGATATTACCCTTTCGTTTGATGAAAATTATTTCCCACGCATGAATTTTTTGGGATGTGAGAACAGCCAAAAGTCAGAATGACCTATACTTGACGAATAGGGTGGATGTTGCAACAATTCGTAAATTAATTCACTGATTTTACAATATTTTTTTGAGCTGTGTGAGAAGAGCCCAGTGAACATAGAATGTAAATGTGATGTAACAAGGAAATAACAAGTTACGTAACTTTTTTAACTTATGGGTGACAAAACAATCATATAAAATTAGAGTTTTATGTTATGTACCTAATTATTACCTGTATGTTACGTAACAGTTACATGCCATTGTGACTGTAATAAAATGTCACATTTGTGACTGCTATGTTACGTTTAGATGATGTATCAAGGTTGCTTTGATAAAACGTCACAGTGTGACTCTTATGTTATGTCTTCGCAACCTAACAATGTTACTTTGATAAAACCTCACAGAACTGACTCTTATGTTACGTTGTTGTGACGTATCAATGTTACTTTAATGAAATGTCACAACTATGACTCTTTTGTTATGTCCTGATGACCTAACAATGTTACTTTGAACAAAACGTCACAACAGTACTCTAAATGTTATGTTTTTGTGACGTATTAACGTTGTTTTAATGAAATGTCACAATAATTTACTGTTGAGAGGTTTACTTTGTGAAATTTCATTTTAAATATTAAAAATATTTAAAGTTTCAATTACTTTGTCAATTTCACTAGAATTGAGTAGAATTTACTAAACGCGTTTTCAATCTCGCGACCATCATCAGAGTAATTGAAGAAGTGTATGTGGGAGTGTAATAAATACTCTTAAAATGAATTTGGGAAAAACCCGTCATTATACTATTTCATATGAAATAGGCTGTACAATAACGTACCTGAAAGACGATGTTGATAAACCAGTTTTGAATAATAGAGATAATAATAAAAAAAATAATAATAATTTTGAATAATAGAGATACCTTACACAGATAAAAATAATTATCTCTATTATTCAAAACTGGTTTATCAACATCGTCTTTCAGGTACGTTATTGTACAGCCTATTTCATATGAAATAGTATAATGACGGGTTTTTCCCAAATTCATTTTAAGAGTATTTATTACACTCCCACATACACTTCTTCAATTACTCTGATGATGGTCGCGAGATTGAAAACGCGTTTAGTAAATTCTACTCAATTCTAGTGAAATTGACAAAGTAATTGAAACTTTAAATATTTTTAATATTTAAAATGTCACAATCATGACTCTTTTGTTATGTTTTTGTGACGTATCAATATTAATACATTTCACTTGTCACTTTTGTGAAATGTTTTGTTACCATATTAATTTTAAATGTATCAGTTCGTGAGGAATTATCCATTTAAAGATTCCTGCAGTTTTTCAATCTACCCCCTGTTGGCGTCTGATGTAATTAAATTTCATCCATCCATTTTTGTATAAAGCCGCTGCTACACGATGCTACGAACACCTTCCAACATTCGACGTTGGATGGTTCATAGCATCGTGTAGCCGTTGTTCGAACCTACGAGTGTCCAATGTCGAGCGCCAAACGTTCGCATTTGGTCGTGTCCCGTTCGATGTCGGTATTTTTGCACCGAGTCAAAGGGATGCTTCGAACGTTTGAAGGTCAATGTTGGTTGCGTTGGTTGGTTCGACTCAGCAGCTGCACGA
The DNA here is from genome assembly GCA_035578155.1 of Brachynemurus nebulosus. Lineage (NCBI taxonomy): Eukaryota > Metazoa > Arthropoda > Insecta > Neuroptera > Myrmeleontidae > Brachynemurus > Brachynemurus nebulosus. The sequence goes on along the minus strand of JAPWDM010000001.1, from coordinate 75,045,350 downwards.
CTCGTTCATGTGAAGAGAGACAACATCAGTGTATAACATTAGAGATAAAATCAGACAGATGACATCGTCGTCCACTGAGTACCAACACATCATCATTCGTATTGGATCAAACATTCGATTCACCGTATAGCAGATACATTCGTCGCACCAACTATCGAACTTAATTGCCTCAAACGTTCGATCGAACGTTGGAAGGAACGTTCGTAGCATCGTGTAGAACCCGCTTAAGTTGATTTATGTTATTTGTTATATGGGTTATGGGGTTATATTAAATAATATAACCCCATAATATATGATATGACCCCATAATATATATAATATAACCCCATAACCCATATAACAAATAACATAAATCAACTTATACAAAAATGGATGGATGAAATGGATGAACGAATCTTTTATTAATATTGATACGTCACAAAAACATAACAAGAGAGTCATGATTGCGACATTTCATTAAAACAATATTAATACGCCATTAAAACAACGTTAATTTTGTTACATATTAATTTAAAAATGAAACTTTTATGAAAATTCTTGTAAGGCTTTATTTACTATTTTGTGATATATATTAACATATAACGATCAGAATAAATGAGTTTGGTCTAGTAGTTAAGACTGCCGATAATTTAAGAGATGCTTCAGCTTGGATAATGCATCGAATCCTGGAACAGCCAAAAAAAAAGAAATAATAATAATTTAGGTGTATGTATATGTCAATAAGTTGGTAATATTTGTATGTAATGTTAATAAGAAACAAAAAAAAGGAATTTTGAATTTGCTTTTTACAAAAGAAGGCGTAATTTTTATCTATAAGGTAACATCAAAGTTATATTTTCCTAAAACGTAACAAGAACATAACAATGTTACGTCACATTGTTACGTTTATGAGTGGGAAATTGTAAGTTACATGTGAGTCACATGTTATGTAACATGTGACTTTCAGTTCTGTCACTGTGACATAAAATTTACAGAAAAATGTTCACTGGGAGTGCGTTGTTTTGAAAAAAAAAATTTCTTTTGTAAACTAGGTCTTTTGTCATGAATTTTTACATCCAGCTTGTCCAAAAGGTTACAATAATAATCTAAGTTTTTTGTTTTACCGGTTTGGATGTAATCCAAACACGAACAAAGTTCCAAAAAAACAAAGTGATTTTGAATTTGCCTCCTCTTGAGGTGTGTTGATTCTGAATTTGACTCCTCTTTGTTAAACTTTTTATAATAGTAAGTTAGTTGGTTGGGAAGATGTTTTTGTTTTTGTTTATAAATTGAAAAATGAATAACGCTCTAGAATGTGAATAAAATAAAAACGTTTATTTTTGTAATGTTTAAAAATTATTATTTATTTAATATAGTTATATAAAAGTTAATATAATTGAAATGTTTAATTTAAAGAAGACCTCAAATTATGACATGGTAGCAGAGCGTGGTTTAGAAAATTAATTGAAAATTTAAGAGGATTATTTAAGAGGATTATATTGATACGAATAATAAAAGTTTGCGATTATTCGTTGAATTCAAAAATGGCTGAAAAGAAGGATGATTTATTGTTACAAATTTTCGATGGTACAAACTATGAAAAATGGAAATTCAAATTAAATCTGTTTCTTGAGTGATCTAATGCTTATCCGCCAATTGCCTTTGTGTTTTATTTTTAAATATTAAAAAAGGAACTTAAATAGTAAACTGGAAGGCTTTTATGAAGATATTTTTTCTTTCCAAAAAAATCCAAAATTTCTATTTTATAAATAATCTCTTATTATCACAATTTTTGACATTTTTATTACCTTTTAAAATAATATTTTTAAATGTTCGTCTTTTTTTTCTGAATTAATTATCGTTTAAATTACTTTGTTGGTGGTTTCTATAGAAATAATTATGAAATATTTATTGAATGAAAAATTAAGAGGCGGCTTTGCGTGTTTTGATTAAATTTTGCGGGTTTTATTGTCAATTTGCGTGTGGAAAGTTACTTTCCACACGCAAAAAAGTATGCGGGAAGAGTACAGTGGGCAAACAGCTATTTTGCGTTCAGAAATGTGTGCGCCAAGTTAATACTTCTCCCGCATGAGTAATAAAAAATAATTTAACATCTTGAAAGTTTATGGTCACTAATAACACCCTCTCGAAAAGTCATCCCAAAAATTATTGGAAAAGGTATACGGAAATTATTGTAAGCAAATGAAGCAAAGTAAGTATGAACAAGTAGAGTATGAGTATGAGTATGAGTATGAGCATGAGCATGAGCATGAGCATGAGCATGAGCAACCTTTAGAATATCGCTAATTGTGTTACACTGCAGGGGTTGCCAACCCAAATGATCTTGCGGGCCACTTTGGAAGCGTATCATAACTCTGTGGGCCCCATATAAAATTATGTAATATATTTTTGAATATATAGATGCACAAGTAATGTATTTTTTTTAATAAATTGGTTTTCACTACCGTGGTCATTTCAAAATAAATATATTTTGTATAAGTGTGAAAAAATAATAAACAAATATTTTACTTTGCAAAATACCACTTTTATTTTTGAAACTGTGACTATATTGTTTCGAACCGTTAGTTCATTTTCAAACAGATGTTTATTATTTACAAATATGGAATACCATAAAGTAACGCTCAAATCTATTAATATTAGTGTGAAAAAACTTCAGGGGCCAATAGCCATACAAATTTGAGTCCTTGTGATACATCAAGACAGTCCAGTAGAAGTAATTCAACAAGAATAGCTGGAAATTCTACAATCGAAAATGGAGGTGATAAAAATGCATTTACATTAGACCTTATGTCATCACAACTTGGGCAAGATATTGAAAATGAACAGTTAACAGTGACAAGTAATGAACATATTAAATGGTTGTTAGTGCATGTTCAGATCATTTTGTGAATACAGACAAGTATTTTTCGGAATGTATAGGTAGTTGCAAAGTTTCTGAGCGATTAAAGTCCACTTCCAGTTTTACTACAGTACTCCGTTAAATAAATGAAAGTAAGGGTCTACACCATTAAAAAAATCGTATTTATAAATACCAAAATATGTTATTATTACTATGTATGGGTATTTTTCATAAAAAATTTTCCTGTTAGTATTTAATATTTGAAAATTGGTAGCGTTAAATCGTTTTGAAACATTAAATTTCTTATCATAGGTATTTCTAGTTTTAATTACATTACATATTTCTTGTAGTTTAGGAACGTTTAATTTTTAATATTTTATACTTTCTGAACAATTTACTAAATATTGCAAATAATAAAACGGTCTACAATTTTCTCTTTTAAAGTTTGTACTTTTCAGTGGTTAATTAATTGAAATGTATTCAATTTTATTGAACTACCTGATACAGTCATAAAACCTGCATAAAACCTACCTTTGTAAATATTGCTATTATTATGAATTTTTCAATAAAATCTGTTTATCAATTTTACAAAATTTGTATCTTTACAAATAAATTTGTAATTTTTAGAATCAGTACTTTTACTTAGCTTTGACTAGTCAAGTGCTTTACCTGCGAAATACAATTTTCAATATTTTAACAATTTTATTTAAATTTATCGTATTCTTGATTATTATTATACTTTTTTATACCCTCTATTTTAATCAGGTTTTTACCTATTGATATTTAATTAATTTAAATATGGAAATGAATACGAGTATTAAAAATAAAATGTTAAGTCCACAAGCAAAACTTATCATTTTAAATGTGTTAGTGTTTATGAAAAGTGAAAGTGATGGTGTGAAAATCCCATTAACTCAAGTTAAAAATCGTGTTACTGCAGCTACGGGTATATCGCTGGCAACTTTAACTAGAATAGCTAGTGAAGCAAAAAAACAAAATGATGGATCAGAAGCTATTTTTGTGTATGATGAAAGTTCAAGCGATAGTGACTAACAATAAGATAACAATAACAACTACTTCATTTTTTTACTTCGAAGCATTCAGAGTTAGTAAAGGTAATTTCTTAATATTATTTATTTAATTTAAAATTATTTATTTAAGTAGGTACATCATTGCATTACTATATAAATAAGCAAACTATTTCAAAATCGATTACTTTTTTTACAACATAGTGTACTTTTATACATTGTATGTATTGTTCAATATTACCTGAGTGAGAGATATAACAACTAATAGGGGGAGTTTAGACATAATTACTCTATATCCATCTTTATTGCAAAAGTATTTTATCTTCTTAATATCATAAAATATGTATATCTCTTACTAAAAATACATCTTTCCTTTTTGTTGGACTTTGATACCTCAAAAACTCTGCAACTAGTTATACGTACTTAAAAGATCCTGTTAATATCAAAGTAGGAGATGAATTTACACTGCAGTCTCAAAAGAAAGGAACTATTGTCAGTTATTTTAATGTTTTAAATAATCTGATCAAAACTGAAATTAAAAATGTATATTATGTACCAGAAATGAAACAAAACTCATTAAGTGTTGCAAGTATTACGAATCTCAATAATCGCGTTATATTTGAAAATAATTCTGCAAATATTTATAACAGAAAAGGTGAATTAATTGCAATGGCTCTACAAAATAACAAACTCTTTAAATTAAATGGGTTTATTTCAAATAATGAATATATTAAAACCAGTTCATATAATGTGGAAATGTCAAATAAAGAAAAATAGCATAGAATTCTAGGACATGTAAATTTTAAAGTCCTGAAACAGTTAAGTGAATGCCCAAACGTATTGAAGATGATTTTTTGAAATGTGAAATATGTCTGCAAAATAAAATGACAAATTTGACGTTTAAAAATAATAGAAGCAGAGCCAATGATCTTTTGGAAATAATCCATGCAGATGTAAATGGTTCAATTCAACAAACAGGTCACGGAGGTGAAAAATTCTTTGTATCATTTACTGATGATTACAGTAAAATTGCAGTAGTATACTGCAATAAACAAAAAAGTGAGGTTTATGACCGATTTGTTGATTATATTAAATTGACGCAGAATCAAACTGGAAAAAGGATTAAGGAAATTCGTTGTGACAACGGAAAAAAATATGTAAACAAACAGTTTTGTGATTTAGCTAGAGATGAAGGATTTTATTTAAAACCTGGACCACCTTATACACATGAACTAAATGGAGTAGGTGAAAGATTTAATAGAACTATTATGGATAGAGCACGATATTTACTTTCAGAGGCTAAATTAGATAAGAAATACTGGCCTGAATGTATTTATACAGCTGCATATATTGGGAATAGATTATCAACAAATACCAAACTTAAGAAAACTCCATACGAAATATTCTTCAACAAGAAACCTAATGTATCTAATTTACGTTTATTTGGAAGCATAGCTTATGTGAGAGTTCCAGAAGAAATGAGGTCTTCAAAACTAGAAGCAAAGGCTGTAAAAGGCTTATTGATTGGGTATACAGACACAGGATATAAAATACTGGTAAATAATAAAATAATCACTAGTCGAAACGTGCAATTCATTGAAGAGAATATGAAGTATATTAAAGGGTCTAGCAGGTTAAGATAGGGTTTTTGGCCCCAGAGAGGCCTATTAAAAATAAGTTATGTTGCGATATCGGTGAGTAATAAATATACGATTGGCACCTATTTTAGCCTCTGAACTCTCTGCGTTCTTGAGATAATTGACCATATATATGCTAGAGCGGGTATTTTTGGAAATTTTTTTATTCCGAAACTATTACATCCAGACTGATAAAACCAAGACTGTTTATTGGGTAGTACGTTGTGCTATATTCTGTTTTTTCTAGATTGTATAGACTATATGTACGATGTGGATTAATACGAACGATTAAGGGAAATAGGAAGGGATAGATTGGGATATAAATTTCATGGATCGATTCTATTTAGAAGAAAAGGTATTGTTTTCTATTATGAATATACTAAATAATACTTGTGCTGGACGTACTATACGAGAAAGGTGGTTGCACAATATAATCTCAAGTAGCATTTTGTCATAACAGCGGGCAACATATTAAAACTGAAAGTAAGATCAAGGTATATCAATACTAAAACAAAACTTATCACCTATACATGTATCAGTATATTTGTCACGTGCAGATTAATAAGCAACGAATATACGGGAAAAAATAGATTTTGATAGTGTAATCAATAGTATTGCTGTCTATTTATCTGAGTGATATAAAATTACATATATATATATATATATATATATATATATATATATATATATATATATATATATATATATATATATATATATATATATATATATATAAGTGGAATTCTTGGATGTTCAAAATAAGAATGTATCGACTGTACAAAATATGAAAGTAAGAGAAGGAACGATTATATCCATCATTGTTGCTTGCACGCCAATTAATAGGAGCTATAAAGGGAATCACTAACATGGATGCCACAAGAGCAAAAAAAGATATTCTTTATAACCCATCTATCTTACTCTAGATATTAAAATTCACATATACATGACTAAAGTGACAATGCGTTGAATGCCGCCAGTTTACGGTTTAGCAATTATCTAATATATTCACAACAGAAAATATTCATGTAATTATCAGTGAGGATAGTTACCGAGACTAATCATAACCACATTACAACAATTAATCAATTAATATTCCATATAATAATAGATAAATAACAAGTTCTTGAACTTATTTTTTATTTTTGTAAATATTCACTGTAATTTGGAGCATCTGCTACACTTTTAACACGTAGACGGTTATAGTGTTGTGCAGCCTCAAGTAAAACTTCATTAACTGCAACACGATGCTGTAGCACGTCAACATGTTCGTATACAGTGTATAGTATACCAAAAAGTTATATAAACATAACTCAATCTCTGTTTAGGCACCATAGATACCAGAAGGGTGCGATATACTATCCAATACTTTATGTATTCTGCAGCAGATCTGTGGTACCTGTAGTATCTATTGTGCTTAGACAAAGAGTGAGCTACGGTTGTCTATATAATAGAGTAATCATTCATATTAACCCACACCGTACATATACTCTATATAATCTATATATCAATCGTGCATATGGTCTTGTATATATACCCCCCTTACCTCATACACTCGTCACTCATAAAAATCATAAAAATCGTTTCGATTTAGATGGAAATCAACTGTAACTATTACTTGATTATATATTTATAAGCAAGTCCGAAACGCAGTCCGATGTAATGATAATCTTGAAGATACAGAAAACAAGGAACTGAGAAGTGAAAACGAAAAAATGAGAAGAGCTGAACGTCCAAGCCGAGAAAGAAACATACCTAAAAATTATGATGACAACGTGATTTATATAAATTATGAAGAAGATATTAATTTTAGATTTATATAAATTATAAAGAAGAACTATGAAGAAGATATTAATTGTAGAGAGTCAAAGAAATGGAAAAAAGCAATGGAAGAAGAGCTTCACAGTTTAGAAAGCAATGATACTTGGTCATTAGTGAATATGCCATTAGATAAACAAATTGTTGAAGTTAAGTGGATTTATTGGATTAAGTCTGATGGTAAATATAAAGCTCGAATCGTCGCAAAAGGTTTTCAACAAATGTATCAGGAAAATAAGGAATTATACGCACCGGTAGCAAAAATGAACACATTAAAAGTATTATTGTCAGTTGCTTGTGTAAATACTTGGGAAATTGAACAGATGGATGTTCAAACAGCTTTCTTGAACGGTGAAATCAAAACAGAAGTATACATTTATCCTCTTGAAGGGTATAAAACAAAACGAAGCGAAGTTTGTTTGTTAAAAAAGGCTTTATATGGCTTAAGGGAGAGTCCAAGAGATTGGTACAAATGTTTTCATAATTTTATGATGAGAGTTAACTACGATTATTACTTATACAAAGGTAAAATGGATAATAAACAACTATATGTAATTCTGTGTGTTGATGATTTATTCATTTGTGGACCAGAAAAGAAAACTATTGATATGATGAAATCAGTGTTGAGTCAAAGATTCCGTATGAGAGATCTGGGTCAAATTAAAAATTATTTGGGAATGGAAATGGAGTACTATCCTTGTGAAGTCAACAAAAGTATATTGAAAGTTTGGCGGAAAAATATCAAATAAAAGAGGCAAAAGCTTTTAAAACACCGATGGAAATTAACTTAAAATTGAAACCTATAGAAAACATTGAAAAGAAATTGAAGTATCGTAATTTCATTGGAGCACTATTATATATAGCAAACGGAACCAGACCAGGTGTATCTTTTTATGTGAATTATTTAAGTCGTTATCAGAATAAGTTTTTTTTAGGCAAATACAAAATCAAGCCGGTGTGTTAGAAGTGATTTTGAATTTGCCTCTTCTTGAGGTGTGTTGATTCTGAATTTGACTCCTCTTTTTATAATAGTAAGTTAGTTGGTTGGGAAGATGTTTTTGTTTTTGTTTATAAATAGAAAAATGAATAACGCTCTAGAATGTGAATAAAATAAAAACGTTTATTTTTGTAATGTTTAAAAATTATTATTTATTTAAAATAAAGTTATATAAAAGTTAATATAATTGAAATGTTTAATTTAAAGAAGATCTCAAATTCTAACAGAACTGAACGAAATATTTTCGTTCAGGATCATAATGATAGACCCAAGTCTTATCCATAGTAATGAAATGACGCACAAAATCCTTTTCATCCCTTTTAAAATGCCCAAAAAGTTACTGAGAAAGTCGCATTCGAATGTGTTTTTGCCTCATTGTTAGCGAATGAGGCAAAAAGCCATTGTACACACAGCCTTTTGAAATTCAAAAATTCAGTCCAGATATTGCTTATGAGATACTGCTTCATGAGATCCTTAGTGATTTTACTAGACCATTCTCGGTCAATCGAGATATCCTGTATTTATTTTTACTACGATTTATGGTGTCGATGCACTTCTTGGACGTCCTTCATGTGAATCGTTTTTGAGAGTTGTACGATCATGTTTAAATTCCACAACCCATCTTTCTACTGTTCAAATTGAAGGTGAAGAATCCTTATACACTTTTAACAATCGTTCATGAATTTTTTTTTGTTTGGTACTACACCTTCCAAAAATAAGAATTTTATCACTGCACGATATTCAATGTCCGTTGTAAAAAGATACTGTAACACAAGGGTGGCCAACCCGCGGCCCACGGGCCCCATGTGGCCCGCCTTTAATTTTTTTTTTTTGACCCCTGAAGTTTTTTCACACTTATACAAAATATATTTATTTTGAAATGACCAAGGTAGTGAAAACCAATTTATTAAAAAAAATACATTACTTGTGCATCTATATATTCAAAAATATATTACATAATTTTATATGGGGCCCACAGAGTTATGATACGCTTCCAAAGTGGCCCGCAAGATCATTTGGGTTGGCCACCCCTGCAGTGTAATACATTAACTTTGAACAGCTGCAGTAAATATACGAATGAGTTGACAGATTTACATGAAACTTCACAAGCGTTCATAAAAAAGTAGTACCATTTTTAAAAAAATAAAACGACGATTTTAATAGCGCCATCTCTTATAGAATGACAAAACTTATTGAAAACAACCTGATACTACTTAATTTTGACATTGTATGTTAAATTTTGAAATACACAACGAAACTAAAAAGTGAAGATGTTTAATGTATTTCCTTAACCAAACAAGCAGATTGTGTTTATGTAATATTATTCCTACAAAGTTCTTAGAGCAAAAACAATAAAAACAAAATAAATTTTTAAAAAAATCAAGTATTCTGTACCTTATTAGTAAATGTAACATCTGAATCAATTTCTAAATTTAAGTCCTTTGAAATTAATGGAAATTCATTTTTATTATCAAATATTAACCAATGGTAGGAAATATTGAAAATGTTGTTGTTAGAGCACTGAAATATAAAAATTCCATTAGTCGTTCAAAATAATAGTATATACATCATGAACTAAAGTGTGATTTTTAATCCCCAGTGTGAAGTGTTGCCAGAGGGCCTTCAAAGGCTCGATATTCATTCAGATATTAATTGAAAAATATACCTATATTTTTGGTACATTTAAGTAGGTAGTGACAAGATTATAAAAAAAAAAATAACAGAAAAAGTTATAGAAGTAAACATTAAATAAATTAAAATTAAATAAGTGACACATATTTTTTTATCTGCGAAAAAACGGTTTTAGGGGTGAAATCGCCCTCCAAAAATTGAGGTAAAAATTTAATTTTTCAAATATCTCGAAAACGGTAAAAGATGGACTACCATTATGACTATACTCTACATAAAGTTTGAATTGGTAACATTGGTTTTTTTTTTAAAGAGTTATCTACTAATATGCAATTTGTTCAAATTACATCAACAGGGGTGGTTGGGATTTAATTTTATGAAAAGAGGGTAAAAAATAAAGTATATTACAATTTTGTTTGCAGATTTCAGATCTACGTAAAAAAATCTAATTGACCTGATTTTGCTTAATTTCGTAATATTAAGTCTAGAGGTACCTAGTTAACTAGGGGGTGACTGTGTCAACATAATCGTACTACTTGAGTAATTCAAGAACTTGCTTTTCATAGAAAATAGTTTAAGTCAACTAGAATAACAGAAGTGAAAATCTCGAATGCCGAATTCAGTTTGAGAAACAATGGAGACGGGGTGAGTCACTCTATTAAATTATATATTAATTTTCATACGCTAATTTTTGCTATTTTACATTTATGCACACTGGCGGTGGGTAACAATATAACAGTAAGTGCTTCTGAAGTTGTACTGTTATGTCAATTTTTGTATTAAACAAACAATACTATTTTAACAATATTACCGTTAAAATTGCTATTTTTCTTTAAGATACGCGTTGTTCAAAAGTTATTCAGTATCAGTAAGGAAAAGTAGGTTTTTAAACGTCATAATATATTTGAAGTAAGTACTTACGTTTTACTTTGATTAAGCTTTCAAAAATTTCGTTATTTTTGCTACGACACACCATTTATGAGGTAGTTACGATTAAAAGTTTTTCATAACGATAAGTATACTATAAAAACAACCATTATAAAAAATAATACATATAATATTCAGGTAAAAAAAAAGAAATATATTTTCTTTCACTGACTTTTTGCCAAATTAATCCCTAGATATTATTCCTAAGCCACTCCTGTTGATATAATATAAGCAAACTGCATCTCAATAAATAATTTCTTAAAAAAGAATAATTGCGTCAACTTAAAATTTTGTTCACGTAAGTTTTGACACATATGCACACGTAACATCCTTTAGTACGTTGGCTAAAGAATTGGACTATATAAAGATGTTGCAAAATCTCTGAGGTGTTATAGGAATTCACGTTGCATGAACTTACGTTGTATGAAAATTTGTTTGTTGCGGTAGCAAATTCAAATTTATTTATACATTTGAACCACAATTTAATTCAAATGTAATAATTTCAAATACTGAATTCATATCGAAATTTTATTCTAAGAATTCTAAGAATATCTTTGACTATTTAAGAGTTATTTCGCGAGTCCATTTAGAATATCTGACTGTGTCTGATAAATAATTCCTTAATAATCTGAATGATATATTTATCATTCATTGCCGTTTCGAAAGAATTTATTTAAAATGGTATATATGTTACGCTCAAAGATCGAAATCGCTCATTGAGCCAAAAAAAACGACCACATCGCGTCGTGATCACTTAAAATCATCCACAACACGAAATTCGTGCTATGGCACTTGTAAGAACAGCCACAACGCGTTGTGGCTAACCCAAAAAGACCGCATCGCGAAATTTGCGTCGTGGCTTTTATATGGTTTGACCACAACGCGTTCTGAACGTTCAGTTAGTTGATATACCCGCACGATGCAGGGGACAGGTTATTATTTGTCAACAGACGTATAGGGTTCACAATGTTAACTAATAAAAGCCTTCCATTAAGGGGGACCACTAGTGTGACATTTTGAAAAAATTGGGAAATTTTTTTGCATGTTTCGATAGCCTATACCTTCAAAACATACTAAAATTTCAAGTGGATATCTCAAATAGTTTTTGAGGTATAGCCATCCGAAGAGTCGATTCTGATTTTCATTGTTAACTTTGAGGTATTGAGAAATGTAAGACGGTTGATAGTTCGGGAGTTTCTGGACGTGACTGCCAGTCACATGTTGTGGAGAAGCTAGACCCTGGCACATTTAAACGACTCATATAGTTTTACTGTGACTGTTATAGTGAGTACATCTTAAATAATTTTAGTAAATATTCTCAGTGATTAAAACTAAAAGGTAAAGCAAAGAAAAACTACATTTTTCAAATTTGCTGCAGTTATAACTCGAAGACAAATCATCCGATCAATTTGATTCTTATTGCAGCTTCTTTTATATATATTTCTCCGTGCCATGAACCTCCAGTTTTCCGATCGAATAAAAATGTAATTTTTGCAGACCAACAATCATCAAATTTTCGCGCAAAATTTGAAACTTTTTTAAAAAAACTCATTTGTTAAACCATTTTGTTAAATTTCAACTTTTTTTTAGATTGAGGTTCATGGCACGGGCAATACCTTCTAGTTTAATAGGCTTTTTGGTTTTTTTTTTATTTCAGGCACTGTGAAGGTCGCTATCACTGCAGCAGTGGGGGAACTTTTTTCTTTGGAGCTTTAGGAGATCGCGAATAACTCACTGAATTTTCAATTTTTTGGTCCAAAAATATTATCATGAATTTATTGTATATCAATGAATATATCCTGAAAATATTAAAACATTCCATACAGGAGTTTTCTTTAAAAAAATTTCCAAAAATCACCTTTTTTCAGGCGGTCACATTAGTGGTATCCCTTAAATTTTATTTATTCACTATGGTTTCATGATTTTACATTTTTTGTAAATGTTACGCTCAAAGATAGAAATCACTTATTGAGCGAAAAAAACGACCACAACGCGTTCTGGTCATTTAAAATCATCCACAACGCGAAATTCGTGTTGTGGCACTTGTAAAAACAACCACAACGCGTTGTGGCTAACTAAAAAAGACCATAACCCGAAATTCGCGTCGTGGCTTTCATAAAATTTGACCACAACGGGACGTGGTCATTTAAAAAAGCCACAACGCATTCTGGACGATAAGTTGATGCAATCGTGGTACGACGGACAGGTTGTTATTTGTCAACAGACGTATAGGGTTCAGAATGTCAACTAATAAAAGCGTTTCATTAAATTTTATTTATCCACTATGATTTCATGATTTTATATTTGTAAATATAACAAAATTATTCCCACATACTGAAATGCAAATTCGATTTTTTTTAAACAATATGTAATCATACGATTAAAATCTGTTTAATTAAGTGCTCGAGGTGTCAGTATCTTTACGCGACTGCACCAGAAGAAGGGTAATGTGTTGGAGGAAGTATAAAGGAAGTATGTATGATGATATGTATGTATCTACATATCCGACTATGTGTCTGCTTCTGTGATGCAGTCTGAAGAAGGTGTCGTTGGATTCGTCTTAATCTCGGCAGTGCTATAGGCTTTATGAAATGTCAAAATTCATCCTCTAAATAGGAGATGAAAAATTTGTATAAAAAAATTTTGGATTTAGAAACGTGAAATTTTGGACAATGGTATTTTATGCAACGTAGGTGAGCACCAGAAAGGAATTCTTAGAAATTCTTCCCCTAAAGATATAAAATAGGAGTTGAAAATTTATATGGCAAACCATTGACTCGGGAAACGTGAAATTTTGTACAGGGATCCCTTAGTAACGTATAGATGAGTATGAAGAGGGAGAATTTTTGTAAACATCTATCCACTAAGGGTCTAAAATAGGGGATAAAACCTTATATAAAGAAACCGTTAGGTTCAGAATTGTAATATTTTACATAGGGTTTCTTTTAGTAACGCAAGTAAGCACCGAAAGAGGATTTTGGGAAATTCGTCCTCTAAGGGGTTAAAATAAGGGATGAAAATGTATATAGAAAAACTAGAAATGTAAAATTTTACACAGGGGTTTCTTATATAACACAGGTGAGCACAGGGCCGGCAAGAATTAAGGGCAATTGCCCGGGGCGGCAAGAATTAAGGGCGGCATTTTGGTCAGTTGCAGCAATTTGTAAACTTTAACTAAAAAAATCTTTGAGACATCGCAAATGAATAGGTTATTTTTAAAAATTTAAAAATTCTCAAAAATCATTTAGGTAAAAATATTTCTTCTATATTTTAAGAATGCATAATATCTATCTATGCCTTTGTGTGTGGTGTATTTGTAAATTTCTACTTGACTTATTTATTGTCTTTTACGAAAAAAGGCCAATATTCCACATTTGTTTACAATAAAACTGTACTGTAGAACCTTTTTAAACAAAAAAATTGTATTATTTATTAATAAATTCAATAACAATAAATTTTGTGTTTGTGAAATTTAAACCTTTATTTTTAACACAAAAAATCGAAAACTTGTGTTTTCGATTCACATGGGATACGGTATTGTATTTTATGTACCAGTGAAAGAGTTGACTGACTAACTGACCATTCATTAAAGGGAATTTTAAAAATTTTTGAGAAGGAAACAAATTTTTTAGTAGATAAATATATCTGACGATGGTAAAACTGACAACGGTAGATACGAGTGTAATTTAAATCTGTACAGTGCGAAGAACTAATTGTTGTATTTAGTGAATTTTGTGCATTTGCTAATGTTTTAGATTTTCTTTTTTTCTGTATTTTATACCTATGTTTTGCTTAAATTACTATCTTCTTTTTTGTTAATATTTTATAATATTTATTATAAACTTTTTAATTAGAACTTTTTACTATTGACTTTTTTGGATTAAATATAGTGTAAGTTTACAAATCCTATTAATTATGTCAGAATATGGGTGGAAACGGTTATTAGGTGCTTAATACCGTAAGAGAAGGGCGAAAAGAAACGTTAAAAAAATGAGTTGTTCGTTAAGTAAACTAGATACAACGTCACAAATCATGAAAGGACGATCCGCTGAACTGCTAGCTTCTAAAAAATTGGAAGAAAAAACAAATCCAGAACTTCAAGAGAGTGAAAGTATGTACTTGCGCGGCTACCGAAATACAAGGAAGCTCAATCTCGTACGATGAAAATAAAATTTAAAGTAGATTTCTTTTTGAATGTGCTTGTCATAGCACTAACAATAAGTTTAGTAACAGAGAGATTCTTGTAACTTGAAAAACACTGTACATATTTTTAATTTTTATATGACATACACAAATTACAAGAAATTTAAATAAGTGATTTAATATTGAAATGCAAGAATTTAGAAAATGCCTTATCTGATCATATAAAAAATGAAAAAGATATATTCCATGTGGAATTAGCAGACGAACTAAATGTTTTGTGCAGTTCTGTATACTTCCAAGTAACTATAGTTTTAAAGCTTTTTCGCTGAAAACACTGAAATATTACTTCTCACTCTGGGAAAGTAAGAAATCAAATTTATTTATTATTTGTTTTAGAGAAATAGGGGTGTTAAGTTTATATCTTGCCCAGGGCGGCAAAAACTCTAGCGCCGGCCCTGGGTGAGCACTAAGAAGGGATTTTAGGAAACCTCTACTATAAGGAGGAATGGATGAAAAATTGTAATAATAATAATAATGGGGATTTAACGTTTATTCTACAGACATTCTTGTCTATAACAGACGCCACCCACACTTTATTTTTGCACTTTATTTATACATATCATAATTACATTATAATTATGCGTCTGCAGCCGTCTTCTTAAGGAACTATGTCGATGTTCATCTGGAATTCTGAAGGGAAAATGCATAAAACCTCCACAAGCATAACCGACCACGAGATTCGAACTCTCGACCTACCAATCGGCGTGCCAGTGCCTAAGCACGCTCGACCACTCCACTGGTTGATGAAAAATTGTATAAAAAATTGTCAGATTTAAAAACGTGAAATTTTGCACAGAGGTTTCTTTAGTAACGTGACATAAGTTACTTAAGCTAGTAGTCTGATAACTCGCGCTGTTTTTCATATTAATTTTTAGGGGCATTTTTTTTGAGAAAGAACAAATGAAAAGTTTGTCGAAAAAAATTTCAATTTCAATTTTTGTTTTCGAAGTCCGCCATTTTGTTATTTTTCGACAAAATTTTACAATTCTACTTCCGACAAGAATGACATATCTATAGATAAGACTAATTAAGAATTTTTGATTTCAGATGTCCCCAAGAGTCAAAATCACGCGGGCCATCCACATGCTTTTTTTGGGGCGCCAACTCCAAGTGATAATAATAATAATAATAATAATAATAATAATAATAATAATAATAATAATAATAATAATAATAATAATAATAATAAGCAGCAAAAGACTGCAGAGGAGAAGGCACGGATTCGTATTAAACAAATTGACACCAAGGTGAGGGCACTACGACAGATGGTATCGCGTATCCAATGTGTGATAGAATATATTCAGACCAATAGGCGCTTTACGCGAAAGGTACGGGCTTTTGCCAGAGAACTAAGGTACCGCTATCACACGATAAATTTGGGCAATCTGTTGACCATCAAACAGACACATTTGGATAAGATACGCGCATTGGCCCTGGCCAAAAAGAAAGTAGCCCGGCGTGAACGGTGTATTCGGGAAAATAAGATCTTTAACTCGAACCCTTCACGCCTGTTCGCATCTAAAAGCCCTGTCGTGGAGCAACCACCGACGGTCGATGCAATAGAGGATTATTGGCGGGGGATATATGAGACGACTAAAGAGACTGACTTGGACTGTATTCCCATCAGCCAGTTTAGATGGTACTGCAAACAACAGCTTGGCAAAGTGCCATCTCACACCAATATAACATCTGTTGATAAAGAGGAAGTCGAACTTTCAAAGGCAAGAAGAACTATTCGGCTCCGGGCATTGATGGAATAACGAATTTTTGGTGGAAGAAGCTCGCTAGTACCCACCGCCACCTTGCCCGTATATTTTCAAATTGGTTATTTAACTGTGAGCCAATACCATCGTGGCTCGCTGAGGGAAGAACGGTCCTAATACCGAAAAAAGGAGACCTATCACAACCACAGAACTACAGACCGATAACGTGCCTGAACACTGTGTATAAAGCGTTCACTTCCATTCTATATGAACGCATCTTGAAGGCGATTGAACCAGTGTGGAGTTCGATCTATGAACAACGAGGTTCAAAAAGAGGAATGTCGGGTTCCAAAGACAACTTGCTGGTCGACAGATGTATCTGTCAGGACGCTAGACAGCACAAACGCAACCTGAGCATGGCCTGGGTGGACTATCGGAAAGCATTTGACACAACGTCGCATGAGCTCATTATCTATTTGCTCCATTGTCTGCGAGTCCACCCCGACATTATTAAATGTATTGAACACCTGTTGCCGCTCTGGAAAACAAGGTTCACAATAACATCCGGTGAACACGTTGTGTCAACGGAGTTGGTGACATACAAACGAGGCGTATACCAAGGAGACAGCCTCAGCCCACTTTTGTTTTGCATCTCGTTGTTGCCCCTGTCAATCAGCCTGAGAAAGGAACCCGGGTACTTGTGTGGCCCGGTAGGAAATCGCGAGCATAAAGTCACACATTTATTTTATATGGATGACTTAAAACTGTATGCCTCGTCGGAGAGTGATCTCAACTGCGCTCTAAAATTAACACACAAATACACGCACGCGATCGGTATGGAGTTCGGACTGGACAAATGCGCGGTGGTGCACTGTAAGCATGGTGTAGTTCCGAATTTTGATTCACACGCCCAATTAGTGGATGGAAGCATCATAGAACATCTTGATGAAGGAGCGACCTATACGTACCTTGGTGTTGGCGAAAGTCACATCCAGGACGTGAAGAACATGAAGGCCGCTTTAAGTAGTAGATATAAGCGCCCTCTCCGACAAATTTGGAGTTCCGAATTGTCGGCGAAGAACAAGACCAGCGCTACAAATATATTAGCCATACCCATCCTTTTATATACTTTTGACTCAATTAAGTGGAATGTGAATGAATTGGAGGAACTAGACCGAGACACGCGGAAAATAATGAATAGCAACCGTAGTTTGCACCCACGCGCATCGACACAACGACTTTACCTGCCACGAGACCAGGGGGGGAGGGGGCTCCTGTCAGTCGAACGTTTACATGATCGTATAGTCTTGGGTACAGCTTGTCGTGTACTTAACAGTTCAGACCCGCTATTGCAACTCGTCAGGGATCACGAGCTTGCTGGCGTAGGCGCATTTTTATTCACAGCAGCGCAACGTGCCGCCGATATCTTGGGCTTAGCCTTCGATCCGCGTAATCGCGACGGTGATGATAACATTCTTTCACTATCACAGTCGCGCCAAAAGTCGGCAATCAAGAGAGCCGAGCAACAACATCTGCTCAATAAACATCGCGACAAAGTTCACCAGGGTATGTTCTACCGTCATCTTGACAACCTTGACCTTTCGAGCGAACTCACTTGGGCTTTCTTGAGAGCTAATGGACTTAAATCGGAAACGGAGGGCTTTATCATGGCAGCTCAAGATGGAGTGTGGAACACTTTAACACACCTAAAATATGTGATGGGTAATAAAGGGGTTTCGAGTACCTCGTGTCGGGCATGCAAAGCATACCCGGAAACCTTAATGCACCTGACTTCAGGTTGTTCTTATTATGCTAAATCCACCTATATCCATCGTCATAATGCAGCGTTGCGGGTGCTCTACTTTTATCTTCGTCATCATTACGAAGTTGACAAAACACCAGTCTTGCCCTACGATCCTGCGGAAGTAGAATCCTTTGTTGCCAACCAAAAGTGCAAGATCTTTTGGAATATGCCGGTTGCAACTACCAGGCAATTGAACGCCAATAAGCCTGATGTTGTGCTCCAAGATTTAACATCTCAGACTATGTATGTTATCGAGTTCTCTGCTCCGGCGGAAACTAACATAGTCGAAAAGGAGGAGCAAAAAAGGATTAAATATCAAGATCTAATACATGAACTGCGACAACTGTACCCGGGCTATACTATCCGCTTGGTCGTACTTATAATCGGATGTCTGGGGGGTATGCATAACTCCTTTGTGCGCAATCTTAACATCATTCCGGCTTGTAGATCTCACGCCAACATGTTAGCGGCGTCAGTGCAAAAAGCAGTTATTATCGGGACGCTCCGCACGCTCCGGTCGCACGAGACGACTTTCTCCGGGAGTTCATGAACACCTTTGAACGCCCATGCCCCGTTTAGAGCGGGTCCTCGAACATCCATTGGACCTGCCCTCGAGTCTCCCACTGCCATGGTTTTGCAGCGAGGTTCGGGGATTTATTAGGTAGGGAAGATCAGGAAGGGGATGCTGTATGACGGACATTACGTACCTGACCTAGAAGTACCTGACCTGGTACGCTGCACGGACACTTTTCCCTCCGCCTGGGGGTTTTTGAAGTGCAGTCGCGTTTTTCGTTAATTTTTCACGATAATAATAATAATAATAATAATAATAATAATAATAATAATAATAATAAAAATTCAATTTAATGAAAAAAAAATTTACTTTTAGATGTAAATAAAAACATATTAAAAATTCGAAACTTTTCATTTGTTCTTTCTCAAAAAAACTGCCCCTAAAAATAGGTATGAAAAACAGATGAAAGGGGTGAAAGTTTATATGGAAACAAGCTGATGTTCACGAATTAATCTGAGTGGAATTAATAATGACATAGTGTGTAAAACTAGTCAACCTACAACAAGTTCACACGAAGAAAGTCGCGGACAAAAGCTATTTTATGATAAAAAAAATTTTTTAATGTCAAATTCGTGGCAATTTAGGCTGCCAGCCGCTGTAATCTCCTATGCGCCCTTACATATTTTTTCTTCTAAATAATTAAGCAACACTAAACAGACCTAAATAAAAAAATTAAAACATCAAAACCCCAACTGCGCAAAAAACAAACTAAACCGATGGAAACAAAATGAAATAGAGATTAAAAAAAGGAACAAAAAAGTAAAGCAGTCGAAGACATAAATGTTGTATTAAGTTAAACAAAAATTTTTGATGCCTCTGACTCCTTTACTTTTTTGTTAATTTTTCTTTTTCTCTATTTCATCCTGTTTCCATCGTTTTAGTTTGCTTTTGCTAACTTTTTTTAATAAAAACTTAATTAACAAACATTAGGGTTATAATTTAAATTTTTAAAATCAAACAATGGGTGAATCATTGTTTAATTAAATGATTTTCAAAATAATATGTAGCATTCAAAGAAAATGTAAGTAAAAAGTTCTGATGCAGTTTCAAGCTACTGGGCAGTGTCAATAATTATTTAAAAAAAAACGCCGTGAGCAGCGGAGCCCCATCACGGAAGTCGAATTTTTCCCTTCATCTTCGGTATTGAATGTCTACAAGCGAAATGTGATTGAAAGGCTACAAGCGATTTGTCATTTTGGTGGTTTCAAAACTGATGATGAGTGTCCGGCTGATCGGGGCTTTAAAAAAAGGTTTTAAGTTTTTAAGGGCTGAATCTCAGTGAATTTCAATTTTGTGTCGATAGCAGTTAGCAGAAAAAAAGCCAACACAATTCGTACGAGGGCATTCCTACCCATGCTTATCCGCCAATCGTCTTTGTATTTTATTTTTAAATATTAAAAAAGGACCCCAATAGTAAACTGGAAGGCCTTTGTGAAGATATTTTTTCTTTCCAAAAAATCCAAAATATCTATTTTATAATTAAATACCCCTGTCGCAGCATCTGCATAACATAACGAATTTCGAAATATTGGGCACTGGCGGATCTCATCTAAGACCTGTATCCATTTAAAATAATTCAGCTTTCTAAGAGTGAAAAGATTTTCAAAATCAGTTGAGTAGTTAATTTTTGGCGCTTTTTCGCAAAAGGTGCTTGGTTAAACTAGTTTAGCTTTCTAAAAGTAAAATAATTTTCAAAATCGGCTAGGTAATTTATTTTTGGTATATTTGGGACCCAAGAACCTGAACGGACTTTGTACAGTATAGTGCTATCCACCTAAAATAAGTTAGTTCTCTAGCAATGAGAAAATATTGAGAATCGGTTCGGTAGCTTATTTCTATCCTATATAATATAGAATATTTTATCTTTCTAACAGTAAAACTATTTTTAAAACCCGTTGTGTAGTTTTCTATGCCGCATTTGCATCCACAGGACAGTTGTGGATATTAGATAACATACTGTACTTATCTAAAATAGTTTACCTCTGCAATAGTGAAAAAATTTTCATAATCGGTCAGTTATTTTATTTTTGACACTTTGACACTTTGGGTCCAATGGACTTTGAAGGACCTTACATAACGTAATCTATAACTATCTAAAATAGTTTAGCTCTCTAACAGCAAAAAAATTTTCAAAATCGGTCGGTTAGTTTATTTTTGGCGCTTAAAAGATCCCAGGACTCTGGCCGACCTCATACAACATATAAGCTAAATCCATCTAAAATAGTTTACCTCTGTAATAGTGAAAAAATTTTCAAAATCAGTCGGTTATTGTATTTTTGACACTTTTAGATCCAATGGACCCTAGCGGACCTTACATAAGGTAATCTATATCTATGTAAAATAGTTTAGCTCTCTAACAGTGAAAAAATTTTCAAAATCGGTCGGTTAGTTTATTGTTGACATTTTTGGGTCCCACGGACCTTGGCGGACCTTACATTATGTATTCTATATCTATCTAAAATAGCTTAGCTTTTTGACAGTGAAAAAATTTTCAAAATCGGTCGCTTATTTTATTTTTGACACTTTTAGATCCAATGGACCTTAGCGGACCTTGCATGAGGTAATCTATATCTTTCTAAAATAGTTTAGCTCTCTAACAGTGAAAAAATTTTCAAAATCGGTCGGTTAGTTTATTTTTGGCGCTTAAAAGATCCCAGGACTCTGGCCGACCTCATACAACATATAAGCTAAATCCATCTAAAATAGTTTACCTCTGTAATAGTGAAAAAATTTTCAAAATCAGTCGGTTATTGTATTTTTGACACTTTTAGATCCAATGGACCCTAGCGGACCTTACATAAGGTAATCTATATCTATGTAAAATAGTTTAGCTCTCTAACAGTGAAAAAATTTTCAAAATCGGTCGGTTAGTTTATTGTTGACATTTTTGGGTCCCACGGACCTTGGCGGACCTTACATTATGTATTCTATATCTATCTAAAATAGCTTAGCTTTTTGACAGTGAAAAAATTTTCAAAATCGGTCGCTTATTTTATTTTTGACACTTCTAGATCCAATGGACCTTAGCGGACCTTGCATGAGGTAATCTATATCTTTCTAAAATAGTTTAGCTCTCTAACAGTGAAAAAATTTTCAAAATCGGTCGGTTAGTTTATTGTTGACATTTTTGGGTCCCACGGACCTTGGCGGACCTTACATTATGTATTCTATATCTATCTAAAATAGCTTAGCTTTTTGACAGTGAAAAAATTTTCAAAATCGGTCGCTTATTTTATTTTTGACACTTCTAGATCCAATGGACCTTAGCGGACCTTGCATGAGGTAATCTATATCTTTCTAAAATAGTTTAGCTCTCTAACAGTGAAAAAATTTTCAAAATCGGTCGGTTAGTTTATTTTTGGCGCTTAAAAGATCCCAGGACTCTGGCCGACCTCATACAACATATAAGCTAAATCCATCTAAAATAGTTTACCTCTGTAATAGTGAAAAAATCTTCAAAATCAGTCGGTTATTGTAATTTTGACACTTTTAGATCCAAAGGACCCTAGCGGACCTTACCTAAGGTAATCTATATCTATCTAAAATAGTTTAGCTCTCTAACAGTGAAAAAATTTTCAAAATCGGTCGGTTAGTTTATTGTTGACATTTTTGGGTCCCATGGACCTTGGCGGACCTTACATTACGTATTCTATATCTATCTAAAATAGCTTAGCTCTTTGACAGTGAAAAAAATTTCAAAATCGGTCGCTTATTTTATTTTTGGCACTTCTAGATCCAATGGACCTTAGCGGACCTTGCATGAGGTAATTTATATCTTTCTAAAATAGTTTAGCTCTCTAACAGTGAAAAAATTTTCAAAATTGGTCGGTTAGTTTATTTTTAACACTTTTGGGTCCCATGGACCCTGGCGGACCTTACATTACGTAATCTATATCTGTCTAAAATATCTAAAATAGCTTAGATCTTTGACAGTGAAAAAAGTTTCAAAATCGATTTAGTTCTTTAAATTTTTTTTTCCTGGCATATAAACATTATTATTATGTTATCTTTCTATAATATTTAATAATATTATATCATGACATTACCTTCATTATCTTGTTCATTTAAAATTCAATAAAAAAATTAAAAAAATCTTCATTACACATATTTTTACATAAAATATCTGGTTAATTTTAATATAAAAAAATGAGACAGAGATATGGTATTTATAATACATAGATTTTGAATAACTACCGTTTGTTTTACGTAAAAAAAATGAAATTTTTGTATGTGTTATAAGCAAGTGAGATAGAAATATAAATTACTTATTACAATGACAAAGAGAGCAAAATAAGGCAAAAGTGAAAATTACGATTTTCTCGCAAACTACTTAACATAGAAAGAAAATTACAAGAACATTTTCTTCATAATTTTTTTTCCTTTTCAACGATGTAAAAATCGAACTGTCTTATGATAGGATCGAATGATAAAAAATGGCCAGAAAACCTACTTCTGGGCATCCGACGTGTCTGGCTAACGAACTTAGCCAAGCCAATTCAGAATCCAGTCCGCACACAAAATTTCATAAGCGTTAGACGTTTCGTTCGAGAGTTATCGTGGGAACACATAAATATATATATATATATATATATATATATATATATATATATATATATATATATATATATATATATAAATTTTAGTGAATATCATTTTCGTATTCTAGGGACCTCAAAACATATTTCTGCCATAGTCCCGGACTCAGATTGCGTCATGACACCTACTGTAATAGCTGAATTTCGAGTTTTCGAAATTCGCTAAAATCCAAAATTCCTACTTTATAAATAAACAGTGACATTAATAACATTTTTATAACACCTGCTTCTAAAGTTCAATATTCGAGCATTGTGTAGTGGGCGTAAAGAGCAGTTTTTTATATCATTGTAAAACAAATGAGAGTAACTGTGCGCGAAAGTACAAGTGTGCGTGAAAGTAGCTAAAACTATGCGAGAAAATAATGATATTCATTTATCAATGATAATCATATTCAAATTAACATGGAAACGATCAACAAATTAATAAAAAAAAACAACAACGTTCTACAAATTAATAAAAATTGCTTAAAAATAATTAATTTTTTTCTCTCTATTAAACTTTAGAAGCCGTCGTTATAAAAAATTATGTTCGATACGTATGCGTAAAGAGAGGTATCCGGTAGGCTTAAATTGGAGCACTCGCTAAAGGGACTGACGTATACACAACGAGGTCTCGTGCGCTTACGCACTCGATCTCGTTGTGTATACGTCAGTCCCTTAGACTCGTGCCCGAATTTAAGCCTACTAGAATACCTCTCTTTACGCATATGTATCGAAAATAACTATTTTAAATTACTTAATATTTATGTATTGCATTTGTTAAAAAAAAGTAAGTTCATTTTTTTTTTAAATTTTTAAAATTACTATACGCCTGCTTGTATTAAGAATAGAAATAAAGCATTTAAAATACATTTAATAATACCATTTAATTCCAATGTAAAAACGGGAGAAGTGGGGGGAAAAGTAATGTGCAATCCCTAAAAGGCACTAGCTGGATACCAACTCAATACACGTACAAAATTTCAGCCCTCTAGTTTTCCTTAGAGAGTCTCTAGACGTGTTAGAAAAAAAGCAAAAAAAAATCAAGAAAATATTGGCGTAAAAAACGTGGGGGTAAGGGTTAAAAGTTGAAACCTCCAAAAAGCAGTGGCTGGCTATTAACTGAACCTTTACACAAAACTTCAGCTCTCTAGGTTTATTTGGGGAGATTTTGACCCGAACGAAACTGTTAAAAAACAAGAAAAATCATGTTCTTTTTGGTATAAAAATGGTGGGGGTAAGAGTTAAAAGTCGAGACCCCCAAAAGGCACCCCCTTTGATACTAACTCAACCCGAATACAAAATTTCAGCCCTCTAGGTTTATTTGGGTGACCTGTGCGAGTGGTACAAACTTCGAAAACGTCGAAAAATCATGAAATTGTAGCTTAAAAATGAGGGGGGTGGGGGTAAAATATTAAAACCTCCAAAAAGCACAACCTAGGTATGAACTCTATCAATACACCAAATTTTAACCCTGTACGTTAATTCTGGGGGGTTGGGGGCGTGTTAGATCCAGACAAAATCGTTTTTTCCCTTCTACTGCCTCCAAATCATTTTAGGAAGCTGAATTTTGGATATGTTGTAGATAATTGATCGAAACATTATTTCCAACCGGTTTGGAAAAGTTTTATTGTTTTACCGCCACCACCACATCCTTAAAGTTTGAGTCGGATCCAAAATTTGATCCCACTTTGATAGTATTGTTGTGCATCGGAATGAGCGCCACTTACCAAATTTCAGCTCTTAACTTCCATAGGGGGGCCCTACACATACTAAAAGGTAGTGGGAAAAAAAAAATATATATATATATATATATATATATATATATATATATATATATATATATATATATATATATATATATATATAGTTATGTAACCATCACATCCGCTCTAATACTTAATTAATACATACAGTGGCCATCCAATGGTACGTACTCCGATTTTACGTAGTGACGTCAGCGATTTAGTGGGGTTCTCCTCTCACAGATATGTTGTTGTTTGTCTGTGTTGGTGAAAATTTATGTACCAAGTCAGAGTCAGGGCCGTAGGTAATATTGTCTGAGGGTCTCGTAGGCTTTAAAAAATTTAAAATTTCACTGCAGATATATATGCACATATTCTGTAAACGTAATATGCAAAATGCAAATGCAAAATGAGTAACGTAAAATTCTAGAATATTCTAATCGTCAATTAGCAGAGATATCAAAAAACAGACTTCACCGTTGAATTCGTCATTAAAAATGAGATCAAACAGTGTAGTTTGACAAAAATTCTAGAATGTTCTATTTGTCAACTAGCAAAGATATTGAAAAATCAATTGTACCATTTAATTGCCCATTGAAAAAGAGGTCAAATTAGACATTTTGACAAATGTTCTGGAATATTCTATTCGTCAACTAGCGAAGATATTCAAAAACAGACGTCGCCATTGAATTAGCTACCAAAAAAGAGACCAAATAACACATTTTGAGAAATGTTCTAGAATATTCTATTTGTCAACTAACAAAGATATTGGAAAATCTACTGCACCACTTAATTGTCCAACCGAAATTAAACTAATGTAAACCAAATATCCGATTTTGACAAACAATTTTTGCTATTTGGCGAATAGAATATTCTAGACCATTTATCAAAATGTGCTATTCCGTCTTTTATTTGATGACCAATTAAATGGTGCAATCGATTTTTCGATATCTTTGTTAGTTGACGAATAGAACATTCTAGAATTTTTGTCAAAATGCGCTGCTTAATCTAATTTTTAGTGCCCAATTCAATAGTGAAGTTTGTTTTTTGGTATCTTTGCTAGTTCACAAGTAGAATATTCTGGAATTTTTATCAGCTCCGCTATTTGGCGTCTTTTACGCTGATAATGCGATAGTGAAGTTGATTTTTCGACAGTTTTCTAAAAGTCGTCACTCATATTCAGTAGTATAACATTCGATTTCCTTTGTCTACACAACCGAATTTTAGGTGTAAATTGTCTCTTAAGATAATTTTGTTTTAAATAAATTCAGATAAATAGTATTTACCAACCCCCGAAACAAAAGTTTACCGACGCCCCTGATCTTCCGATTTTACGTACTTCCCCTTAAATTTGCACCGACCACTACGTAAAATTGGATTTGTGGTGTATTATACTTTTATACATTTAATCAATATTTTTGTAATATTAAGAATTGTACAATGTATGTAGACAATAAGTAATAATTCATTCCATAAGGAACTCATATAGATAATTATTTAATATTTCATGTAACTAAAAATAACAAAAGCTTAATCATCAAAAACTACTAAATAATTAAATACAATGTATTAAGACAATGGAATTGTAATGATATCATTTTAAAGCTACATCTTTTTGAATTAATCTCATGTTTGCTTATTCAGCAATCTCTTTGTCTAAATTACTTATAAATAATGTAACTCAGTAAATTATCCGATTTTTGTTCGATCTAGCTAGCAATAGTAACACTGGAATACTCCAGTGATATCATTGTAAAAACAATTTTGTATTTTAAACTTAAAATAAATTTTTTAAAAACTAACTTTAATTGTTACGAAACGTAACTGGCGCAGTCGTTCGGATTGTTGTAAGCATTGTTACCGGTATTGGTGATATCGTGAGTTGTGGAATTGACGGTTTCTCAAGGAAACAATTCAATCTTAACGGCAAATTAAGAATTGTGGTACACTCTGGTTAGCAGTGCGTGGATTTCAATCCTTCATACAGCAACGGATCTACGAGGAATGGAAATTTACTAGAGCATTCTGTAAGTAGAGTAAATTGCATATTTTTCGCTGCTTATATTTTTTGTTCCTGCTTTTTCCTTTCGTATGTCTTTCATCGTAAAATCAAAATTGTTTAAATTATCACACAGACCATATCCTAGATCGAAAATCCCTCAACTAAACGGCGCAGAAAACGCAATAGTTGAGTCAAACGTGAGCATATCGGAGGATACGATAAGCAACGTTAACTTAGATTTAATTAGTAATAGTAATATTGAAACAGTTCAATCAAATAATTTAAATACAAATACAAATAATTCAATTAGTTTAGAAAGTTTAGATTTTAATAAATATTATAATACAAAAATGCAAGTCAACGAAAATGCAGTTAGTGGCTTCTCACAAGTGCTCGAAGCATTTAGAATACCAGATCCAATTAAATTCCTACCTGAATTTAATGGAAATCCCAGAACATTGCATGATTGCAAGTGTCGATTGGACACAGGGATACGGTAAATTATGGATACGGGCTATCCGTAATAAAATTGTAGGAGAGGCTAACGAAGTTTTAAACATGTACGGTACTCCCACAGATTGGCAATCAATCAAATCAAATTTAATTTCACATTATGCGGACAAACGAAACGAGACAAACTTAATTAGGGAACTTTATAGTCTAAAACAAAATCAAAATCAGAAAATGGAAGAATTTCACGCGAAAGTAATCGAAATACTTTCTTCATTAGTTAACTTCACTAAATTAAACGAAAATGATTCCATTGCATAAATTCTAAATTACAATTATTTAAAAATTTGGCAAAAGATGTATTTTTAGCTGGACTTAGAGAACCTATTGGGTCAGTCGTACGCGCAAGAAATCCAGACACGATTCAAAATGCATTTGAATATGCTATCAAAGAGCAAAACATTCATTATCACCAAAAATCATATCAACAAATTACAGTAAAACCTCCAATATCCGCACCTGTACCGATTAGAACACACAATTTTCATAATCCCCAACAATACCAAAAACAGTTTGTCACACATACACCGTTTAACACACAAAATAATATTCAACAAACGCGACCATTTTATACACAAAATAATAATCAACAAATACGACAATTCAACACGCAAAATAATACAAAACAGTTACCGCGACCAACATCTATGGAGTACCACCGAGGGCTCTTTACACCCGAGGTGGTACATCATTTGTTTCTTCTTTCTGTGATATTTTGTTATGCCGCTGTAGGCCTGTTGTTATGGCTCTACAGCGGTATTGTTTTAACTCCTTATTGCGTCACTGGTGGGCCGGTGGCTCCCCAGTGACGTAATAAGTTTTATCTGTGATAAAATTGTGATATAAATCTCTAGTCGTTCGTGTGTTTCTAGTCAGGTTCCTCCACCCCGAGGCACTTTACGCCTCGGGGGGAGTCGCAGCGATGGTCTTCAGGCCTTGGTGACGGGACGCTTTGTCTAGTACTTATCGTACCGTCACCAAGGACTGTCCGCTATTTTTAAGCCCTGGGATGGCAGGGCTCATCGTTGGATTTTATATGTGTATGTTTGTCCGTTGTCTATTGCATTTATGTGTTCCTGTCTTTACGTGTTGTTTTTATTTTTACTGTGTTTGGCGGCGCATGCCCTTAGTAGGCGATGCCGCCGGGTGCTGCTGACCGCGCCATCCACCGGCAGCAGTTCCCCAATTTTAATCAAAAAAAAAAAAAAAAAAAAAACATCTATGGACTTAGGCAGTAATAGATTAAGCATTAGACAACCTAACACACAACAGCAACAATCACGCCCTAATTTTCAACAACAACAACAACAACAACCATTTAGACGTAATATTTTCCAACCCCAAAGTAGACCGACTTTTGCTTCAAACGAACTTTTTAACACAGAAGCATCAGGATTTAGTTCATTAGACGAATATGTAGTTGACGAAAATTATGACGAAAACAGTTATTTGGTAGACGAATACGAACAGACAGACCAAAATAATCAAAATGAATCTCGGACAACAATTTGGATACGTAGATTTAAATCTTCAAATTCTATCCTTGAAAAATATCGTATTACACATGCAACTGATAAAAGCAGCTTGTTTACAATAATTCAATTCATACCGCGATTAAATGTACACCATATGAATTATTTTTCGGACGTAAATATGACATTAAATTAACTGCCGACCCAGCAATAGTACAACAAGAACGCGAAAAATTACAACGTGAATTTTATCAGAACCAAATTCAACAAAAAGAAAACAAAATTAATATTCTAAATAGTAATCGCGAATCACCAATTGATTATAACGAAAAACAAACTACATATTTTCAGGAAAATAAACATAATTCCAAATTACACCCAAAATTTAAACAGATTACAGTAAAAACTAATAATAAGGTAACGGTAACAGACGATAAAAATCGTAAAATCCCAAAACAAAAATTAAGACGACCTTTGTTACAGGGCAATATTAACAATAATGACAACGGTGACGACACAGAAAATCGAGATACGCGACCTAACGAACAACCCGGGACTAGTGGCTATAGAAATAGGACAAGCGAAACTTAACTAATAATTTAAAACAAATTTATACTCAAAATTAATCTTTAGTTTAACAAATCGTGAACAAAACTTTCTAAATTCAATACAACATGACTATCATATAATTTATAATATCGACCTCTTACATTCACATTTGATTCAACTAGCTAAAGCTCTAAATTGGCAAAACTCAGTGTACTTTCTACCTTAATATTAACCCCTGAAGAATTAAACCATTAACCACTAAAAACAAATCTGTAATTCCCTATCCTGTTATCCTAAGCGGAAAATATGTAAATTAATTTTCACAGAAAGAATGTTTACGGCTAAATAAAATCTACATATCACAAAGAAGATCTAACCAAGTACCTACATCAGATCACTGCTTTAACCATGCAATTCGTGAATAAATGGGAAGTTGCATCTACGAGGAATTCAACGAACAAACAATAGTCAGACGTCTAACACCACAACTTGTTATATTGAAAACCGTTAAAAATAATCAATCAATTTCAACTACTTGCGGTATTAACCAACGGTTCAAGGGACAACACTCATCTATTTTCACCAATGTGAAATCATAAACAACATCCTGTATAAAAACCAGGAACTCAACAAAACACAACTTCATATATTACCTCCACACGAACTCCAAATTAAAGAACAAAAAAATTGTTATCTAAAATCAACTTGAAAAAAAATTCATCACCTACAACACAAATAAATTATTTTTCGTCTGGCCATCCCAATTGAACCAAAGGCTCATATGGTCTATGCCAGAAAGTCAGAGGGGAGGAGTTATGTAACCATCACATCCGCTCTAACACTTAATTAATACATATTATTTATACTTTTATACATTTAATCAATATTTTTGTAATATTAAGAATTGTACAATGTATGTAGACAATAAGTAATAATTCATTCCATAAGGAACTCATATAGATAATTATTTAATATTTCATGTAACTAAAAATAACAAAAGCTTAATCATCAAAAACTACTAAATAATTAAATACAATGTATTAAGACAATGGAATTGTAATGATATCATTTTAAAGCTACATCTTTTTGAATTAATCTCATTTTTGCTTATTCAGCAATCTCTTTGTCTAAATTACTTATAAATAATGTAACTCAGTAAATTATCCGATTTTTGTTCAATCTAGCTAGCAATAGTAACACTGGAATACTCCAGTGACATCATTGTAAAAACAATTTTGTATTTTTAAACTTAAAATAAATTTTTTAAAAACTAACTTTAATTGTTACGAAACGTAACTATATATATATATATATATATATATATATATATATATATATATATATATATATATATATATATATATATATATTGTAACACCGTGTAGTCATAGCCTTTAATATAGGCAAATAGTTTAACTTCTACGTCCTGACTTTGCATAATCACTTATGCTCATTTGTTTAGCGTCAACATTCATGATATGACAACTTCCACACCAATTAATATTATGTTTCGCTTAATATGTGAACAATACGCGAATGTGTGCGGTAGTTTAACCAATATGTATTACGGACATATCGCACACATGGCGCTTGGAGTGGGGTTGTCGACTGCACAAAGGTAAAAGATGAGGGCAAAGCAGACAATCGGGATTTAAGTCTGACATGAACAAGACGTGTTCTGTCTAACAATCAGGAATTAAGATTGACTCGAGCAGGACGTGTTTCGGTCATAATAAGCCGTGGGTTCTCGGTTCATTTTAACATTTTTTTTGTATTTGTTTTCGTCATGATTTTCATATATTTAAAAGTTTAAGCTTTTTGTTTTATTTCACGGCAGATTTTATTGTACATTACAAATTTACAAAATGTGTTTTTGGTTATCCATAATTGTGAATCGTTTATTGAATGAACTTTGAAAATACTTTAACGTCAAATAAATGTACATCGGAAAATCTTTGTCTGTATTATTTATGACTCAAAGAACCCGAATTTCCTCTTGCGCTAATAAGTTATATTCCAACGAAGCTTTTCACGGGGACAACTTTAATATCAACAATAACAAGCTTCGGAACTGTACACGCGGTGATTAGGGTTCCATAACCGAATTACATTCATATCACGCTTATCGGTTCATGGTTTCGACACTCTAATACTACATCATACAACACTTTTACACCATTCTGAACCGGTCGCTCCCCTACACCGCGTTACAGAATGGCATCTTTTTGGGACGAGTCATAGAACACCATTATACGTTTTTTCTCAATTAGGACGATCCGGTACGATTTTTCAATAAACGTTTGGACTGATCACCAATATGGATGTCGACTCGCCAACTCTTGTGGATTTTTCTGCAGTACAACACAGCGGTTTGGTATCAACTCCACTCAGTTCAATTCATCAGATCACACGAGTTTCCTCAGAAGCAACGTTCTCATCCTCCAGCGGAAATGAAGCATCGTCGGATTCAGGCATCAACTCTACACACGAGGCCTCCAATACGAGCAACGATATACAGGGCCGTATCAATTCTCACCAAAACTCAGTAGAAGGTACGTTTCCATCTATATTAGATGTTCTTTTTTCGAAAATAAATGCTTTGTGCGATTCTGTGAACGAAGTTAAAACTCAGAACCGTGATTCATACAATGAACTTAAAACTCAGAACCGTGATTCATACAATGAACTTAAAACTCAGAACCGTGATGCATACATTGAACTTAAAAGAAGTATTAGTGATCTAAGCAACAGTTTTTCCTCCTTCAAGGAAGAAATTTCAGAAAAAGTTAATGAACAAGACAATAAGATTTCGCTTTTTACCGACAAATTTAGTAATGAATTAACTGACTCAAAAAATTATTTTCACACCAAAGTACAGTCAGCTGTCGATTCTTGCCGTATGAATCATGATTCTCTCTCTGTAAAATTGAATAACATCTCTGAAAACACAGAGATTTTAATCGATTCTAAGTTTAATATTCTAGATAAAAAAATTAACGACCAAAATGTAATAGTATCTAATATTAATAAAAAAATTGAGAAAATGGAAAATAGCCAATGCTTAAATAATTTTCAAAATGAGTCCAACATTTATAATAATCTTTCTCTCAATCGTTCAACAGTTTTTAAAAATGAGGTTCTACCTGTTGATACGTTCAATAACAGTATACATACCCTGCACCCGGTAAATTTTATTCAGTCTATAGAATCATATTTTTCTGGTTTCGACATCTCAGATAAAGACAAGATCCTGTTTACTTGCAGTAAACTCAGTAACTCTATAAAAAATCTCTTCTCGTTGTACGAACACGAGATTCAAAGTTTTGAGGATTTCAAACGGTGGTTTCTCGATACCTTCTGGAATCGAGACGTCCAGAGCAAAGTACTGATCGATTTTTATACAAACAAAAACCGAAATTCAGTCAGACACGGAAATTTTGTAGGTCACCTTACCTTTTGGTATAAACAAATAAAACATCTGGATCAGAAAATGGATGATACCGATTTTATTCGGATTTTCATCTCTCATTTCCCGTTTGATACTAGGCGTTCTTTAACTGGTTGCAAATCCATCCACGAGTTAGAAATCTCTCTCAGAGATTTCGACGATTACTTTAATAATAACCCTAGACATAATTTCTCAAGAACAGATTCAAACACCCTAAACGACGGGAATTCCAACCCTAGAAATTTTCAACATAATAATAGAAATAACAGTGGTTTTTCCGGTTTCAATCACCGGAATAATAATAACCCATCCGGTCAAAATTTTACAAATTCCCCTGTTAACAATTACAATCGTAATTTTAGTAATTCTGTAGGTGTTAATTATAACAACAACAGATTTACAAACACGAATAACGGGTTTCCTCGTGACAGTAATAGTGGTTTTAATACAAACAATAACAGACATTTTAGAAATCAAAATTTGAATACACATGTATATAATAGTGGCCAACGACCTTTACCCATTAGTCAGTCATATAGGGCACCTAATCAATTTAGGGGCGGTAATCGAAACAATTTAAATTCACATGATCAAAACATTAATAATAACTACGTACCGTCCACTTCTAGAATTAATTCAGTAGAAGTAGAACATATTGCAGAAGAACAGACTAATTTTGTTAATTCTAATCGGTCGGAACCGGATCCGGGAACGAGTCTGGAACCGATTCCGGGCGAGTCACCTTTTCATTTCAATCCGGAAAACTAATTTGTACCAACAGCGCGGGATCACTGTTGACTGTTGGTGATACAACCTTTCTATCTAATTTCAATAGTAGTAGTTTTGATAAAAAATCTGATGTTTCTAACAGTAATCTTAATAATTTGACCGAATTTTCCGTTTTCGAGGATTTTGGGGAGACCTTTTTCTGCAACACACTAGCTGGTGACCTCATTGATGTCCTTACTGAAGACATCGAATCACCGAGCACTACAATGCGTGGTGAGGGTCAAGTTAACCCTTTGCCGACGTTACAGTTAAAATTTTTTGATCTTTCCGTATCGGTTCCTTTCGATAGCGGGAGTAATATTACGGCTGTTGGTAAAGAGGTTTTTGACAAACTTGACAACATACAAATTACAAACACCGGAAAATCAATTCCATGTGTCCCGACTGCTAGGTGTCAAATCATTACAGCCACCGGGAAAAAGTCAAAACCAATCTCTGCTCAGGCATATTTTGAACTCAAAAGTGGTGATTTAACTCTACCTTTCCACTGCCTTATTGTGGAAAATCTATCATTTGACCTTATAGCCGGCACTGATTGGATGGAGAAGCATCACTCCAAACTCGACTTTAGTAAATCTACGATTAGTTTTCTCTTTAATGGTGTACAGTCCGTTATCTCTTTCGTCAATAATAATGCAACCATTTCGTCACCAAACAATAGCATAAATAGCTTGAAGAAAATTATCCCTTACAAGAATGTACTTAAAGATAGTAAAATTTATGAGATCAACAACTTTGCCACATGTTTTTCGGATTTTGAAAATGTACTAACACCCCTTGAAAAAATTCAGGATCATGTTAACAATTTGACTCATTTACCACATATTATTAGAACTGGCCTCTATAACATTTTAAATAAATTTTCACGTATTTTTTCGAAAAAACCAGGATGTTCAAGGAATTACATTTGCATTTTCAGTTTATCGTATTGTAATGGCGTTTTCGACCTTTTGAATTATCTCGTTCCTTATATAAACAGGGCGCGCATTGTTCATAAATTTGAAGCTAATTCGGATTTGCACGGACCGCCTGTCGTGGGTGAGTCATTTTTTGGAAACCATCAGCATTTTCTGCGATCGGGCAGAATGGTTTCTATCTTTCTATATTAATGTTGTACCGATTAAGACGATACCTTTCCCGATTTTGACATTTTACCCGGCTTTACTCAACAATTCTCGATTTCGTAAGATTTAAAATAGGTAATAAAGTACTTTTACGTACCCATCCTAAATTGTGTGTTAAACAAAAAATCGTGAAAATCTCTCAGCTCACATTGGTTCTGTTTTTTCCATTTTCTCATTGTTTATAACAAATATTTTCATAAAGAATATTTCGTACTTATATAATAAGTTTTGTTTGTAAATCCTTTGAATTAGAATGCAAAATTATAAAATTTATTTCAACTTGAACAGTACAGTCTGTTACATTTTTCAACGACATTTATACGTTAGCCTATAACTATGTTTCTCACTAAAATTTTACATGTAAGTTTTCTCAATGGTAGAAATAATTACTTTATACATGAAAGGAATAATAATACTATATAAAAAAAAAAAAAAATTTATAAAACCATAGTAGCGAAATAAAAAAAATTTTTTTTTCTTTGTTTTTCGACCTTATGGCAGACCTGACACTATTTTATACTTTTCACCCTCTTGTAGGGAATTTTGTTCCAAAAGTTTTTTTTTTATATTTTTATGGTCTATCACCAAGAGTAAGGGGTAGAACCAAATATGAGTTTATTTTGAATATTGATATTTATTGTGAAGTTATTATATTATATTATATGTATAGGAATTTTGATGAAAATGTTTGGGAGTGAAGTTATGCGTTTATTTGGAAAAGTTCCTGGGGGTGAAAGTTTTCTTTTGATATTTTATTGTCAGGTTGGTCATAAAGTTTATGTTCAATGTAGTTCCTATGGGAAATTGCTTTGCTTTTAAGATAAAAGAAGGAATATATGAAATTAAGTTTTATACGCAAAAATGTACTATGAAAAATACGAATTCTAAAATATGTTTGAAATAAATGAAAGTCAATAACAAAAAATATGTCTATTTATTAGAATTTTCTTTTTATATAACGTGTTTAAAGTTTTTTTTCTCTTCCAGTATCATAAAATCAAATTTTAATAAATGAGAAACTTATATTTTACTCTTCCACATTTCTTATCAATAAGTTTTGATTTTTTCTTGTATAATAGGCAACATTAATTTTCCCACAGCTGTAATATTAACATCTTGTTAACAAATATGTTTAGTCAACACTTTCTATTACGATTACTTGGTTAATACAATAAAATTTTGATATTATATCTAGTTTTAGCAAATGTTCGGCAGTTTATAATATCACCTAACACCCTTTTTATTTTTTACTATATGTGAGTTTCGGAGAATTTTAATGTAAAATAGTTTATTTTAAAACAAATTGTTTTCAACAGATAAGACAAGGATAGAAGTTATTATTATTTTTTATTTTTTATTTTTTATTTTCCCCTTTTTTTTTTTCTTGCAAATGGTCTTATATCGCGACCCTCTTTTTAAAACTTTGCATTATAAACAGATGTGTCCAAACCACCTTTTAGTTGGCGCGTTTTTACAGTTTTCTGGGTGGTCTGTCTTATTAACATATGTTTCTTTTTACCTGAGTTAGAAGTCACCTTTTGTTTGAGTTCCCGTAGTCTGATTTTGTTAAATAGGGGAGCTCACAAACACACTTATAGGCACGTGTTAGTTTCAACTTTCTTTTGTTCTCTCCCCTTTGCATAATACAATACAAGTTGTGATTGGATACTATCACATACCATGACTTATTGTAACCCAATCTGGCTATATTAGAAACAACTTTCAATCGTAATTTTGTTTTACCTTTTAATCAATTTTATTATACATTCGCGTCTTACTTTTGGCATTACCTTTTAATGCTGTGTTTTAAAATATATTCTCCCTTTTACTGTTTTATTTAACTTTAACTATGTAAATTTTCTTTATGGTTTGCCCTTTAGTTTTAAGCCACCTTTGATATATCAAGGATTAGTTATGAAAATAAATTTTTTTTAGGTTTTGCATTTAAGTTTCTGATTTGTATTTTATTTATAAAATAATTTTGTAAGTAACTTATAATTAAGGAGCAAATATCAATAAATTAACACATCGTTGCGAATGCATAATCTTTATTAATCAAAAAATTTTGTACATTTCCTTTATATTTTTCTCTTAAGTTTTTCAATTTCGTCTACACATTTTAAATTGACTATGAGTGGTTGTTTGTAAAGAATTTAAAAGTCACAAATTTAAGCTCATTTTCATTCGTCTTCCTTTATAATATTTACAAATTTTTCTTTTCATCGAAATTACAAATGTAAATCTTTAATAAAATTATTATATCAATTTTTTCTTTTTCAAATTTTCTATTACAAATAATGAATGTAAATATGTAATCTGTATTGTAAAATTAACAACTTTAAAATTTCCTTTCGCCGATTTTCTTTGGTGGTTTGTTTTTCAACCTGTTCAGTTATGACCACAGTTGAAAGGAATTTTAGGGTTGAAAATTTTTTTTTGTTTTTGTGTTGGTTTGTTGTGTCTGAATTATTTATAAGTTCTTTTGTTTTACGTTTGTATGTTTATTAAATCCAAACAATTTTGAATTTTTACATTTTACAGTTTCTATGTACCGAGAACGACACGTCAATATTTGTTTCTTTTTTCAGCTCATTCATGGAAAATGCTTCGCATTTTCCATATCTGAGCTTGAGGCCGTCGTATGTAACACCGTGTAGTCATAGCCTTTAATATAGGCAAATAGTTTAACTTCTACGTCCTGACTTTGCATAATCACTTATGCTCATTTGTTTACCGTCAACATTCATGATATGACAACTTCCACACCAATTAATATTATGTTTCGCTTAATATGTGAACAATACGCGAATGTGTGCGGTAGTTGAACCAATATGTATTACGGACATATCGCACACATGGCGCTTGGAGTGGGGTTGTCGACTGCACAAAGGTAAAAGATGAGGGCAAAGCAGACAATCGGGATTTAAGTCTGACATGAACAAGACGTGTTCTGTCTAACAATCGGGAATTAAGATTGACTCGAGCAGGACGTGTTTCGGTCATAATAAGCCGTGGGTTCTCGGTTCATTTTAACATTTTTTTTGTATTTGTTTTCGTCATGATTTTCATATATTTAAAAGTTTAAGCTTTTTGTTTTATTTCACGGCAGATTTTATTGTACATTACAAATTTACAAAATGTGTTTTTGGTTATCCATAATTGTGAATCGTTTATTGAATGAACTTTGAAAATACTTTAACGTCAAATAAATGTACATCGGAAAATCTTTGTCTGTATTATTTATGACTCAAAGAACCCGAATTTCCTCTTGCGCTAATAAGTTATATTCCAACGAAGCTTTTCACGGGGACAACTTTAATATCAACAATAACAAGCTTCGGAACTGTACACGCGGTGATTAGGGTTCCATAACCGAATTACATTCATATCACGCTTATCGGTTCATGGTTTCGACACTCTAATACTACATCATACAACACTTTTACACCATTCTGAACCGGTCATCTCCCCTACACCGCGTTACAATATATATATATATATATATATATATATATATATATATATATATATATATATATATATATATATATATATATATATATATATATATATATATATTAGGGTGTGCCAAAAAAAAATCGCTCTCCCCTCAAAATATCGTAGGATACGTCTAAAAAAACATCCTCACCAAAGCGCAGCTCAAAATTCCAATTTTTAGAGGTGCATCATCGAATCTAAAGTTTTCCCATTTAAATAACACAGGAAAAACGATTTTTTATGTTATTTACTTCTGCAAACTATGAACAAATTATTTTTCCATAAAATGAATCAAAGCACTTTATTAAGTATAAAATTTTGGACAAAAAATTTCATTGAGTCAAATTTCTATCACCAATATTTCACTTTCTACAGAGCCTCAAAATTTAAATTTCTTGAAATTTTACTTTTTTTACATTTTTAAGCTAAACTATTAAAGACAGGACAAAAAGTTAAATGACAATTTTGTAGTCCAACTGACGCTTTACAAAAAAGTTCCTTACAAATTTTTCGTATTACAAACAGTTATAGAGTTACAGACCCACAAAATTTATTTTACTTTTTTTCTCCAAAATGGAAATTCAGCTGTTAGAGCTGGTGTCATGAAAAAAATCTGAATTTGTTTTGAGACCTCGAGAAACCAAAAATTACCTTCATTGAAATTTGCATATATATGTCCGATTTTTGGAAGCCCAAATATTTTGGCCATTTCTCGCCATTTTTAGTGCTTTTTTGCAAAAATTCGCCAAATTTCAAAAATTTTTTAATTTTTTTTACACCATCGAAAAGAAATTTTAATGAAGGTCATTTTGGTTTCTCGAGGTCTCAAAACAAATTTCTGTCATAATCTTAGGTTCAGATTTTTACATGACACCAGCTGTAATAGCTGAATTTCCATTTTGGAGAAAAAAAAGTAAAATAAATTTTGAGGGTCTCTAACTCTATAACTGTTTGTAATACGAAAAATTTGTAAGGAACTTTTTTGTAAAGCGTCAGTTGGATTACGAACTTTTTGTCCTATCTTTAATAGTTTAGCTTAAAAATGTAAAAAAAGTAAAATTTCAAGAAATTTAAATTTTAAGGCTCTGTAGAAGGTGAAATATTGGTGATAGAAATTTGGCTCAATGAAATTTTTTGTCCAAAATTTTATACTTAATAAGGTGCTTTGATTCATTTTATGGAAAAATAATTTCTTCATAGTTTGTAGGAGTAAATAACATAAAAAATCGTTTTTCCTGTGTTATTTAAATGGGAAAACTTTAGATTCGATGATGCACCTCTAAAAATTGGAATTTTGAGCAGCGCTTTGGTGGGGATGTTTTTTTAGACGTATCCTA
Organism: Brachynemurus nebulosus; assembly: GCA_035578155.1. Taxonomy (NCBI): domain Eukaryota; kingdom Metazoa; phylum Arthropoda; class Insecta; order Neuroptera; family Myrmeleontidae; genus Brachynemurus; species Brachynemurus nebulosus. The sequence continues at coordinate 75,005,146 of JAPWDM010000001.1, read as the reverse complement.
CGATATTTTGAGCGGAGAGAGATTATTTTTTTTTTGGCACACCCTAATATACACACATATATATGTATATATATATATATATATATATATATATATATATATATATATATATATATATATATATATATATATATATATATAGGGTGGCGCAGAAAAACCATATATTTTTCTTTTCTTTGTCTCATAGGAAAAAAAGTTAATTTACCTCGATTTAAGAATGCTCACCAAAAATTAGCTCGATTAAACAATTTTTAAGGGTCGCTCAAACCTTTTGAAAATTTGAAAATGGGCCAAAAATCGATTTTTGTTTTTCATCAAATTTCTTTTCTCATCCCTGCATATGTTTTTACATTGAATAATAAAAAATTCCTCCAAATTATAACTCAAAAAACTGATAATAAAAGGTCGCTCAAGAGTTCTGAAAATTTTTAAGTCAAAATATTTAATATTTTTTAGCGCCCCTAAAAAATATTAAATATTTTGACTTTAAAATCCTGAGCGACCTTTTAATATCAATTTTTTGAGTTAAAATTTGGAGGAATTTTTTATTATTCAATGTACAAACATATGCAGGGATGAGAAAAGAAATTTGATAAAAAACAAAAATCGATTTTTGGCCAATTTTCAAATTTTAAAAAGGTTTGAGCGACCCTTAAAAAATTTTTTATGGAGCTAATTTTTGGTGAGCATTCTTAAATCGAGCTAAATTAATTTTTTTTCCTATGAGACAAAAAAAAGAAAAATATGTGGTTTCTTTGCGCCACCCTAATATATATATATATATATATATATATATATATATATATATATATATATATATATATATATATATATATATCCGTGTGAGTTTTTCGGGAGTTGCCATTTTGATTACAGCCAAATCGTTGATTTAATCGAGAAATTGTTCAAATAAGAGTTGTAGAAATCGACGGGGGCAACCAATTGCTATAGTCAGGAGCTTTATAGCTCTTATGGTCTTCGTGTTATGATACAAACTTATAGTTTTTTAAATGGAAACGTATGTTTAAAAGTTTTTCAAAAATTTGTTTGTGATTCAAAACTACCAGAAACACTCAAATTCTCATTGTTTTATGTCATATTTTTGAGTAATTACGTTTTGAAAACGACACTTTTAAATTTCGTACTCAAGTACTTGCAAACGATTAGGATTTTACGTAATTTAAAAAGATATTGACTCAATATGGTTGCCAGATTTGACAATGTAGTAACGAAAAATTAAACGATTATTACGTTTTCCTTCGGAAATTACAATTATTAAATAGATTAAATTATCATATAAAAATGATAACTAAGTACAATAAGGAAATAAAATTTCAGTTTTAATTCATTGAAAAATAAAAAATTATTTTTCTGAAATGTCACTGTTTGACAGATACATAGGCGTCTAAACATATTTTTGCAGCAAGTATTTTTAAAGGAAATGAAAAGTTTTTTGTGAAAAAACTTCTCCTTTTTAATTTGGTTTGTAATAAAAAGAAAATACTATCGAATTTCAAATATTTTTACACTATTTGAGTACATTTATTAATAATATTTTCGTTCCCAATTAACCTCACTTTGCTACTATCAAGAAACGCCAATGTCATCTTGATTTGTATTGAATGTGTACATTAGAGTCATTTATTTCACTTGCCACCTGTCATTGGCAAAAATAAAATAAATAAATAAAAAATAAATATATTTTTCAGTAAATTAATGAAATACTTCAAATTATTTTTAAATTAAGTTACTTTAAATACTAATTTTTTAAAATAATTTGATTTTTTATGCAAAAATGTTAAAAACTTGAAATAGAGCCCGACATCTATACTCCAAAATCTGAATTACTGTCATTCAGTTTTCAATGCTGTATTATAGAGAATGATATTGGAAAAAGTTCTTTTCTTGGATATAATAGAAATTTTAGCCGTTAAAACTCTGTCGGTTGAAAGAGCCTCAAATACATATGCATATTTCTACCGCCTAATTGCTAAATTAAAGAAAAATTCAAAAAATAAACATGGGCAAAAAAATTTTTTTTCTTCATTTATATTTTTAATTGATGCATTAGAAGAGTTTCATCGAAAAATTAACATATAGTCTCATTTAAAAAACTATAAGTTTGTATTATACCTCGAAAACCATAAGAGCTATAAAAATCCTGACTATAGCAATCGGTTGCCCCCGTCGATATCTACAACTCTTATTTGAACAATTTTTCGATTAAATCAACGGTTTGGCTGTAATAAAAATGGCAACTCCCGAAAAACTCACACGGTATATATATATATATATATATATATATATATATATATATATATATATATATATATATATATATATATATATATATATGACATTTTTTGTCTACAGAATCGTGCTCTATGGGTCCGAAAACGGATAGCGCCCCTACTCTCGCCTCCCGTCGTTCTTATCGTATAGGCTGTATAAGTCTAATTTTTTCAAGGAAAAATTCGACTAAAAAGAAAACAAAAAAACCTTGTATTTGTTTGTGTCTGATGTCAATAAGAGCTTTTTCAAAAATATTAAAGAGTTCATCAGCCTTACAAAAGTAACGGATTTCTGAATCACAAATACCATATCAGATCCATATTCAGTCAATTTTTCAGTGTCATTAATTTTTAAGACATATCGTTTAAAACGACGATCTGTTTTGAGAGTTTTTTGTTTCTTGAAGTAACGTCACGTATCGTTCGTTACTAATGGGAAAACTGCGATCGGTATTTGTTTTCGTAAACTCATTCAATTTATCATAAAATATATTCTTTTTATTGGCCATGATTAGCACACTGATTTCATTTACAAATATGTAACAGTCAACAATGAATATAAATTCAACGGTATTTGGTTGCAATGCGCCAGTTGACAAATAACAACCTGGCCGTCGTACCACGATTGCATCAACTAAACGTCCAGAACGCGCTGTGGTTTTTTTAAATGACCACGTCATGTTGTGGTCAAATCTTATGAAAGCTACGACGCGAATTTCGCGTTGTGGTCTTTTTGAGTTAGCCACGACGCGTTATGGCTGTTTTTACAAGTGCCATAACATGAATTTCGCGTTGTGGATGATTTTAAGTGACCACAACGAGCTGTGGTCGTTTTTTTCACTCAATGAGCGATTTCGATCTTTGAGTGTAACAGATATACACTAATACGCATGTGTAAACTTGAAATACTCGCTCTATAGCTAATACTGTAAATTTAGTTCTAGAACTAATTTGGATTAGTTCAATTGTCCAAAATAACATCAGACTAGTAGTACTGAATTCGAAATTCTTCTCTGAAAACACACTGCTTTAGTTTGCGCAAACTCAATAAATTCAGAACTGAATGAACTGAATGAACTAACTGCAAGGACAAACCTAATGTGTTTACCTCGGTTAAGCAAAATGTGTAAAAGGATAAGATACTTACATAGTTCAGAACATGTTTCGCATTTCGGCAGCTTACATCTAATACAATGCCAAGGTCACCTACTTCTGGAACTGTGAAAACATCAATGTAACGTTCTCTTTCCAAATGGACGGTTTTGACTTGAACCATCATTTGAGATGTTTCAATGAATATTCTCCTGAAAACTGAAAATTTCATATTTTAGATTATTGTATCTGCACATTTTATTCTGTATACATTTTAGGAGGCAATAACATTTTATGCAACAAGCATATAATAACAATAATAATGCGGTTTAACGTCCGTTTTTATGACAGTCTATAACAGACGCCACTCACATCACTATTTTTCTAACTTTATTTGTACTTTAATATATTACAATTACATTATGATGTGGGTGGAGGAGAAGGAAAGTAGGCGCAGGGAAGCTAGGATTTGGCAAGTATGCGTCTGCAGCCGCCTTCTTAAAGAACTATGTCGATATTCAGCTGGAATTGTGAAAGGAAACTGCAGAAAACCTTCACGAGCATAGCCGGTCGTCGGATTCGAACCCTCGACCTACCAGTCCGCAAGTGCCAATTAGTGCTTAAGCATGCTCGGCCACTTCGCTGGTGTACAAGCACATAATGTAAGACTTTAAAGGATTTGAGAAAATAATAACAATTTATGGGATAACATGGGAAGGAATTTTAATGTTGATACAGACGGAAACCAAAAATTATGGAATAATATTAAAGTAATTCATGTGACAAAAGCTGAACCTGATATTATATCCTTTAAAACATCTTTCCAAAATATTTACTTTAAAAAAATTAATATTACTAAAAAAGTAAAAAAAAAAAAAACGAAAAATCTATTGAACTAGAAAAGTTGTATAAGGAACCTTCAGGCATAACACAAGAAAAAAAGAATGATCTAGTAAAAAATAAAGTTTAAAAAGTAATTTTTTAAATGCTTTTTTTATTTTAATTTATAATTTTTTCAACATTGGAGTAAAATACAAAATGATTTTCTGGAAATAAATTATAAGTGGAAGTACACAGACACACCAACGAAATGACGCAGAAATAAATTACCATTTAATATAAATTGTATTACAAAACTTCTTACGAATTGGGTATTAGTTAATTTAGGAATTGAATGCGTGATTGTTAAAATCCACCAAACGCCATTTTTTCTGAATTTCAGTTTTATGTTTTTTTCGTTTCAAAATATGAAACTTCATAAATTGAGTGTAAAAACGCACCATTTACTACAGCTTTACTGCTGGATATGGTGTATTTTTACAATCAGAAGTTGTTGATACTGCATAAACGTCAAACGATAGAATAAGGTTAGTTTTTTGATTTACTTTTATTTGTTATTCTTATATGATTAGTGGTTATAAAATGAGTGACGATACGAAAAACTGTGAAAAAACAAAAAAAAGAAAGGATCGGTCGGCGGATTATCCACGGAATAAAGAAATACAAGAATTCATGGTGAGGAACACGTCAACCATAAGAAGAAATGTATTCCTAAAAAAGCAACGGGACCTCCTGGTACATGCCATCGTAAATATTTCCAGAATATTTCTGACGATACTAAGGCAAATATTTTAGAATCATTTTTGAATATGGAATCTAAAAACCAGAAAGATACATTCTTACAAGGGTTAATAACTTGTCATAATGTTCATCGTCGGCGTGTTCAGACAGACGAACGAATTTAAAAAAAAAAAAAATTTTAAATATATCTTAGTTGGTAACACAAGGATGCAGGTTTGTCATGGAGCATTTTTGAGTTTGTTTGCTGTGACAAAAGACAGAGTGAAGCGACTTCGAGATTTATTAGCAAGAGGTGAGGTTCCTATAGACAAAAGAGGCAAACACGTAAGGGCAAATGTTATTTCTGTTGAAGAAGTTACTAAAGTCTTGCAACATATTTCAAAATATCCTGTTAAACTTAGTCACTATTCATCTAATACTGTTCGCTATCTTCCGGCTGAACTTTCTGTATCAAAAATGTTCAAAATGTTTCAAAACGAAAATCCTGACAGCCGTGTGAAGTATGAATATTATAATAAAATATTTCGTGAAAACTTTTCATTGCGCTTTGGACGACCTGCAGTAGACACATGTTGTTATTGTGAGCAACTGGACTTAAAAATTAAGTCACCCAGCTTAAATGATGTTGCTAAAAGGGTAGCCATTGCAGAAAAGATCGTCCATAAAACTAGAGCCAAAAAATTTTACCTAAAATTACAAGAAGCAAAAAAAAAATATCAGAATGATGAATCTTACCTGGGCCTTTGTTTTGACTACATGTAAAATATTTCTTTGCCCGCAGTACCTGTGCAACAGCTTTTCTATCTACGACGACAGCTCATCTAAGACAGCTGTATCTGTATTTTGCATAAGTAACCTCAAAACAGGAAAAAATGTAATCTACCTATATCACGTAGAACAAGCACATAAAGGCCCGAATGAAGTGTGTACGTTTGTGCTAAACTACATTGAAAAATATGTGGGAAGTAACGTTAAGCATCTCGCATTATTTTGCGACAACTGCGGAGGGCAAAATAAAAATAACTTCGTCAGACTCTGTATGGCATTGGTCGATAGTGGCAAATTCCAAAAAATTGACCACTACTTTCCCCTTCGCGGACATTCATTTCTGCCCTGTGACAAAGCGCTTGATATTATTAAAAGATCTCTTCGAAAAAAAGAAAGATTGTATACAGTGCAAGAACTTATGGAATTAATCAAAGCGTCTAGTGAAAAGCCAGACTTTCTTCCCGTTCGTTGCATCAATGGTGATCAAATAATCGATTTTAAAAAGTGGTGGCCGCAGTTTTATAAAAAAAAAAACAACATTATCTCTTCAAACTAGAAACAAAAATGTAGCAAGAAACCAAAAAATTGATTTTTGCATTTCTAAATTTCACCATTTTTTTTATGAAGTGATTGATGGCGAAACTGTGATGAATATGGTAAAATGTGGTTAATATATCTATCTATATATATATATATATATATATATATATATATATATATATATATATATATATATATATATATATATATATATATATATATATATATATATATATATATATATTAACAGTTTGGTGACCCATACATTTCTATTGAAAACTAATAAAACTCGAAGTATATCTCTGGCTACCCAGTCAGCATATCCAGTAGGAAAAATTCCTATAAAAATTTAAAAAATGGAAGATTTAAGAAAGTGTGTCGAATATGTGCCTGAAGAATCAAAGTTACTACTTTGGAATGACATACTTAACTGGCCAACTACTGAAACTATTTTGGTACAAGATTATGACGATTAATATTGTATCTTTTTTCTTTTTTTTGAATTAATTTGATTTATTTTCTTTAATAAATTGATTAATTTGGTTTATTTTCTTTAATAAATTCATTAAAAATATTTATATTGGTTTTGCTTGAATGTAAAAAACCACCATTATCAAGGTGAATGTTAAAAACCACCATATCCACATTGTTAAAATTGTAATATATAAACAATTAACTGGTTTAAGGAAATTTTGGCATGTTTTTAAATCCTAAAATCTATATATCGGACCAACTATAATTATTTTTACATTGTTAGTTTATACATAAATCAGTTTATTTTAATTTCCCGAAAGTTATCGCAATGTGATATGGTGGGTTTTAACAATCATGCGTTCAATTAGAATTTATCTGGAATTGAAAATCAATGAAATGGACTGAATAAAAAAAAATTAGTCGTAATAGGTAAGTCGTATTGGTATTATTTAAACTATTTAAGACTAACTTTTTATGTTTTTCATTCTAGAATTCGTCGCGAATGATTTAACTCACTTTACACACTAATGAAATCGGATTTTTATTGAAATTCCGAAACAACCAGTTTTACCAGATTATTTCGAGTAAAATAATTGTTATCACTCATTCAACTGCGGTTGCTTTGTGTACAATTTCTTCAGATATGGTAAAAAAAAGTAGTAGAACCTAAGCTAAGTAGACAATTAATCAATACTGTTACATTCGTAAAATTTTATTCGATCTATTCAGGAAATGATGATCTCATCTGTAAAACTCAGCAGAACTTCAAGGACGCCAAGTTCGATCGAATCAACTTAACGTAATTAGGATTTCGTAGTCCTATCAACAAAATCATAACTTAATGCGTGTTTAGCACGTACTTGCTGATATATTGATGATTTCACGAAATCTATTCCGTACAAAACGACCCTGTTTGCAGATGATACTGCAGCAATAATAACGCCAAACGAAGCGGGTATACATCCAAATCTTAACTCAGCGATTGCAAATATGGATAAATGGTTTAAGGCAAATGGCCTGAAACTAAACGTGGACAAGACACAAGCTTTTAGGCTGGGAAACTACGAATCTGATTTATTTCAAAACAGCAACATACTTCAAAACGAAATAAAATACTTAGGTATAATAATTCATAACAAATTGAATTGGAGGAATCAGATAAACGAAATAACCAATAAATTGAATAAAATATTTTATTTATTAAGACGCTTAAAAGAAATTGTTCCGAGTAATATATTGATAACGGTTTACTATGCGTACATCTACTCGACGTTATCTTACGGAATACTATTCTGGGGCCCGTCAGTTCATGTAAAAGAGATACTCCTCATCCAAAAAAAGATAATACGACTACTAGTCGGATTAAAAGCTCGAGACAGTTGCAAAGACGCATTCAAATTCTTACAGTATTCGAAATGCTAGATCTAGAAGCCGTTATATTCTGCAAGCAAGAACAATGTTATTTTACTACACGTAGCATAATACACGCTTATGGCACGAGAAATAAGTACAATTTGCAGTCAGATCAAACAACATTATCAGCTATTCAAAATAATACGTACAACACCATAGTAAAGATATGTAACCATACACCTAAACATATACTTGATTTGCCACCTGTGAAATTAAGGAAAAAATTAAAGAATGTGTTAACTAATGAAGTTTTATATAATATTAGTGATTACTGTAGCATAAATTGGGAATTATATTTAAAATCAAAAATTTTTCAAATGTAATTACTGTGTAACTTTTTCCACAACTGTATTAAGTTTATACGGAAATAAATATATTCTTTTTTTTTTTATTAAAATTAGTTTACTGCTGCCGGTGGATGGCGCGGTCAGCAGCACCCGGCGGCATCGCCTACTAAGGGCATGCGCCGCCAAACACAGTAAAAATAAAAACAACACGTAAAGACAGGGACACATAAATGCACTAGACAACGGACAAACATACACATAATAAAATCCAACGATGAGCCCTGCCATCCCAGGGCTTAAAAAGAGCGGACAGTCCTTAGTGACGGTACGATAAGTACTGGACAGAGCGTCCGGTCACCAAGGCCTGGAGGCCATCGCTGAGACTCCCCCCGAGGTGTAAAGGGCCTCGGGATGGAGAAACCTGACTAGAGATACACAAAGACTAGAAAATATATCACAGCTCAGAATCACAGATAATACTTATTGCGTCACTGGGAGGCCACAGGCCGACCAGTGAAGCAATAAGGAGTTAAAACAATACCGCTGTAGAGCCATAACAACAGGCCTACAGCGGCATAACAAAATATCACAGATAATAAAAGCAAGTGATGTACCACCTCAGGTGTAAAAGGCCTTTGGTGGTACATCGATAAGAAACAATAACAAAAACAATAGAACATGTATAAATAACGAAGTACCACTAAGGGTGTAAAAGGCCCTTAGTGGCATAACGAAGCACTAAAAGTACCCTGCCAGACCAGCTGGAACAGGGTATAGTAAATAAATAAGACACTCACACAAATCATTTAAACACATAGAATAAAAACATTGCTGAAAATAAAAGTTTAAAATATCGGGGAGAAACAAGAGACGACTTTGTAAAATTAAGAGATGTAATGCCCCTAAAGCCTCTGAAGAAGATGCGAATTTCGGAGAAATTCAAGCATCTTTCATTTCAGAGGCAGCTTCATAAGCAAGAGCTTCGGCTACATTATTCGGGAGCTGCAGCCTTTGGCGCAATGGCTCAAGGGCTACACATTCCTCAACTATATGCCTCACGCAGGCGGTGCACCTTGGCTGATCCTCACCGGCGAGAAGATGACGATGTATTAACGTCGTGTGGACCAAACGTAAACGCGTCAGGGCCACACTCTCTCGCCGACTCAGATTTACAAGTGCCGGAGTTCTTCGGACCTCAAGTTTCACCTGTCTGAGCTTTGCCGTGAGGTTGTTCTACTCTCGTTGCCATTTCTGTTCGATCGCAGATCTAATACTCACTCTCAGATCCTCTGGGCGTATGGCAATGTCCTGTGGCTCACCGACTTCGGCTGCATGACGTGCTGCCTGGTCGGCGAGTTCATTGCCAGGTATCCCCACATGTCCGGGAATCCAGAAGAAGGTGATAGACTTCTGGCGGAGCATGTAGAGATACGTCAAGATGTTCTGTACCAGTGGATCGATGGTATGAGAGCGGCAGATAGCTTGCAACGCGCTCAACGAGTCGGAACAAATGAGGACTGCGCTGTCTTCGGATGTTTGACAGAATCGCAGGGCTTGCAAAATAGCAAGTAATTCTGCAGTATACACAGTGGCCTGGGGAGGAAGTGACCAAGCGTGAGGATCGTCATGAATGACGATGGCACTTTCCCACACTATTTTGGAACCATCTGTGTATATGCAGAGAGAGTCAAGTTCGCTAATGATCTCATAAAAGCAAGATCGATATTCGAACGAACTAGTCTCCTCTTTGTTGAGACCAGTCAGGTCGAAACGACATCTTACTTTAGGGATCAGCCAAGGAGGTACTTCCATAGGACGTTTGGGAAGTACCTTGGCGAACTGTAAGTGCAGACTCTCTAATAACTTCTGCGGGCTCTCGACCAGAGAGCCCCTGTAAACGCTATCTGAATAGAGTCGGGTGATTGATATGCGTAGTTATCTATATATATATATATATATATATATATATATATATATATATATATATATATATATATATATATATATATATATATATAGATATATATATATATATATCATACATATATATATATATATATATATATAATTATATATACATATATATATATATATATTATATATATACATATATATATACATATATATATATATATATATATATATATATATATATATATATATATACACACCACAAATCCAATTTTACGTAGTAGTCGTGCAAATTTAAGGGGAAGTACGTAAAATCGGAAGATCAGGGGCGTCGGTAAACTTTTGTTTCGGGGGTTGGTAAACATTATTTATCTGAACTTATTTAAAACAATATAATCTTAAGAGACAATTTACACCTAAAATTCGGTTGTGTAGACAAAGGAAATTGAATGTTATACAAATGAATATGAGTGACGACTTTTAGAAAACTCGTGAACTAGCAAAGATACCAAAAATAAACTTACTATTGAATTGGGCACTAAAAATTAAATTAAGCAGCGCATTTTGACAAAAATTCTAGAATGTTCTATTCGTCAACTAACAAAGATATCGAAAAATCGATTGCACCATTTCATTGGTCATCGAATAAAAGACGGAATAACACATTTTGATAAATGTTCTAGAATATTCTATTTGTCAAATAACAAAAATTGTTTGTCAAAATCGGACATTTTGTTTACATTAGTTTAATTTCGGTTGGGCAATTAAGTGGTGCAGTAGATTTTCCAATATCTTTGTTAGTTGACAAATAGAATATTCTAGAACATTTCTCAAAATGTGTTATTTGATCTCTTTTTTGGTAGCCCATACCAGGGCGACGCCTGTTTTTGAATATCTTTGCTGGTTGACGACTAGAATATTCCAGAACATTTGTCAACATGTGTAATTTGACCTCTTTTTCAATGGACAATTAAATGGTACAATTGATTTTTCAATATCTTTGCTAGTTGACAAATAGAACATTCTAGAATTTTTGTCAAACTGTACTGTTTAATCTCATTTTTAATGACCTATTCAACGGTGAAGTTTGTTTTTTGATATCTCTACTAGTTGACAATTGAAATATTCTAGAATTTTTCGTTACTCATTTTGTATTTGCATTTTGTATACAGAATATTATGTGCATATATATATGTACATAAATTTTCACCAACACAGACAAACAACAACATATCTGTGAGAGGAGAACCCCACTTAATTGCTGACGTCACTACGTAAAATCGGAGTACGTACCATTGGATGGCCACTGTATACCATACATATATATATATATATATATATATATATATATATATATATATATACTACTCAAAACAAAATAAGGGCCACTCTTGTTTTGCTGCATAAGTTTATTTTTATATAAGTTACACTATAAGGTATGCTTACATTTAATTAAGGAACTAATTTTTTACTAAATAAAATTAATTTTAATAAGATTAAATAAAAAATTAATCCATAATTACATTTTTTTAGGATTTTATCATTTTTATAGTCATTTTTACAGTCATCAACAAACGTTCACGCTTTGAGTAAAGGCACACATTATGCAACTTTTCGGTGATTTAATATCGAGTATGCCCTCCCCTTTTTAAAACACATTCTTGAAGCCTCCTCGGCATGCTTTCAATAAGATGCCTAACGGTTTCATCAGGAATCTCCTCCCAACATCTTCTCAAGACATCAATCAGTTGTTGTTGGGTGTGCACATCCTCTCCGGCTGCTCTGACTCGTCGTTTTAATTGATCCCAAAGATGTTCTATTGGGTTCAAGTCAGGGCTATTTGCAGGCCACGGTAAAACCTGTATATTAGCCTCTCTAAGGACAGTTGTCGTCGCTCAAGCGGTATGCGCTCGGGCATTATCCTGCATCAGGATAAATCCGTCGGCCGCTCGTTGTGCAAAGGGGATCACGTGGGGTCTGACAACCTGTTCGATGTAACTTTAAGCTGTTACAGTACCCTCGTTCAGGAAAACAAGCTCAGTTTTGCCTTGCAAACTAATTCCACCCCAGACCATGACATTATGACCGCCAAATCTGTCGAGTTCATGAATGTGACGATCAGAAAACCTTTCCCCACTTCTTCTCCACACTCTTACACGTCGATCATCACTAAAAAACTTCACCTGGCACTCATCCGTGAAGAGTACGTGACGCTAATCCTCCAAGCCCCATTCAAGGTGTTCACGTGCAAATCTTAAACGGTTTGCACGATGCGTTCCGGTCAGTTTGGTACAGATTACTGGTCTTCTTGAACGTTGTTGGTCTTCATGCAAACGATTTCGTATGGTCTGATTACTGACAACAGTATCGTTACGGCTCTGGTAGCAGTAGCTTCGTCCATATGGTGTCGAATTCTCGGCATTGTAAAAATAAATGATTGAATAACACGCCAAACTTCAAAAAACAACCTCAGCAATCAATAGTCTAGCGTAAACTGATTTAAAATCAAATTCAAAAAAATAAGTAAAACTAACCACTTGACGCTGTGCGAGACAAAAAAACGTTTAAATCTTCCCCTCAACAATAATATCACTTAAACCAGGGGTGGCCAACCCAAATGATCTTGCGGGCCACTTTGGGAGCACATTATAACTCCACGGGCCGCATATAAAATTATATGTTCCCATATATTATGTATTTTTTTAATACATTGGTTTTCACTACCTTGGTCATTATAAAATAAATATATTTTGTATAAGTGTGATGAATCTTGCGGGCCAAAAAAAGTTCAAGGCGGGCCACATGCGGCCCGCGGGCCGCGGGTTGGCCACCTCTGACTTAAACCTAACTGTTATCATTTACTCAACCACTTAATATCATAACAACAGTCATTTAGAAAAGTTATTTTGACGTGGATCCACATAAATCAGTTTTAAAATACAAACTTTCAAGTGGCCCTTATTTTGTTTTGAGGAGTATATATACATATATATATATACCGTGTGAGTTTTTCGAGAGTTGCCATTTTAATTACAGCCAAACCGTTGATTTAATCGAAAAATTGTTCAAATAAGAGTTGTAGATATCGACGGGGGTAACCGATTGCTATAGTCAGGAGCTTTATAGCTCTTATGGTTTTCGAGCTATGATACAAACTTATAGTTTTTTAAATGAGACTATAGGGTAATTCCATGATCACTTACATTACAATTTGATATTTAAAATTTGGATTAAAATCTTTTGAATTTTATTTAATGAGTAAATCCACTAAAATTTAGTCAAATTAAATCAAATATGATTTGAACTTTTAAACAAAGGAAATCAAACAACGAAAAATGTATATAATTTTTTTTTTTTTATACAAGATAAAGTCGGTGGTCACTTACATTACTCAAAAAGGAACATAATTTTTCATATTTTTTACAATGAGAATTTTCTGCTCTTTTTTGATAACAAACAGCTTCATTTAAATAAATTTGAACAAATAATGTTTCAATAAATTATTTTAATAAGAAATTTCATAACTTATTATATATTTCTGATAAAAATGTAACTTTTAGTCGGTCACTTACATTACACTCTCTTTGGTCACTTACATTACAGTCACTTTAAAACAAGTTTTATTAAAAAGTAAGTCGTTTATTAGTTTGATTTTTTGGAAAATATGATAGATAACAAAGATAAAAGTTAATTTTAAGTAATTAAAAAAACGTCTGTCGGTTTTGATAGCCTCCATTACTCGAATTCGTAGCTTGACAAAAAATCAAAATAATACTCAAAACGAGTATAAAAATTATTTCAGCAGAAAGAAAAATGTAAATTTAGCTGTATTTTAATATTCACTTGAAAAAAATCGTAAGTTACGGTAATTCTTTTTATTAAGGAACGAATTATTAAGCTAAATTTATAGAATAAAGACAATTACAGGTAAAAAAATAAAATAAAAAAACAGTTGTAATCAGTTATTTAGTCTTTTGAGTATCAAGTAGGCATGATACTGATTAATTATTTTCATTTTTTAATTTTTACTAAAATTCCATCTTTTCATGGAATTACCCTATATGTTAATTTTTCGATAAAACTGTTCTAATGCATCAATTAAAAATATAAATGAAAAAAAAATTTTTTTTGCCCGTGTTTATTTTTTGAATTTCTCTTTAATTTAGCAATTAGGCGGTAGAAATATGCATATGTATTTGAGGCTCTTTCAACCGACAGAGTTTTAACGGCTAAAATTTCTATTATATCGAAGAAAAGAACCTTTTCCAATATCATTTTCTATAATGCAGCATTGAATACTAATGACAGTAATTCAGATTTAATAGATGTCGGGCTCTATTTCAAGTTTTTAACATTATTGCATAAAAAATCAAATTATTTTAAAAAATTAGTATTTAAAGTAACTTAATTTAAAAATAATTTGAAGTATTTCATTAATTTACTGAAAAATATATGTATTTTTTATTTATTTATTTTATTTTTACCAATGACAGGTGGCAAGTGAAATAAATGACTCTAATGTACACATTCAATACAAATCAAGATGACATTGGCGTTTCTTAATAGTAGCAAAGTGAGGTTAATTGGGAACGAAAATATTATTAATAAATGTACTCAAATAGTGTAAAAATATTTGAAATTCGATAGTATTTTCTTTTTATTACAAACCAAATTGAAAAGGAGAAGTTTTTCCACAAAAAACTTTTCATTTCCTTTAAAAATACTTGCTACAAAAATATGTTTAGACGCCTATGCTGCCGTGCTTTGCTTAAAAGTGGTATCTGCCAGAATTATGAAACTGAGAAAAAGGGGTTTAAAGTCGTAAGCTCATTCCGACCCCTTGTAAATTTATATTGTGTGATATTATGATGCAATTTATTTAGTAATAGGTAGATTTAAACTTGCTAAATAAAAAAAAGTAGTTATCTTTGGTTTTTATTTAAAAAATGGTAGATACCACTTTTAAGTCAAGAATTATTTATATTATTAACAGTGGTAACGTACTGCCTGTGGAGATACCACTTTTAAGTTAAGAAAAATCATAATTGTTATATTTATATAGAGGAGGAGAAAAAAATGTAAACGAGTACATATAAATTGTTTATTCATGTTCATTAAAGAAAAAAAAACATGTAGGTAACGTTAGTATACGAAAGAAATAAATTTGAAAATAAAATTGAATAATTATTTTTTAAATAACCACAACGGATATTTTTTAATCTTCTACGTTGCTTAGCAAATTAGTGGCCTTGTTGTTAACTTGCAAATTTTCCCAAAATGTAAGCCTATTTGCTGGCATTAAGGAAGATAAGGTTTTAATAATATTGGCCTTTCTTTCTTCAGTGATACCTCTTATTGGTTTATTCTTTTTGGTAAAAAGCCCTCCATTTTTCAAGTTCTCATTTTTCAAAAAATTTAGCTCAAGTTCTTCAACTTCGGTAAACTTTTTCTTGTAAGCCAAAGTTTTTTTTCCTCTTATTACTCGAATTTGCACAATATCCTTTAGATAAATGCGCGGTTGTTGTTTCTTTAATTTATAAATTGAAGAATGATCATCCCACTCATAAAAATTTTCAGGTGTAATAACTTTTACTTTGCTGGAATTAGCTTTTTGGACAACATCAACAAAATCTTTAAAATCATATATCTTTGGATTTTTTTTCATAGAAACTTCTACTTGATGATGAAAATGGTCGGTCGACATAAACGTGTGCCCAGGTTCAAAATATTTAATAACAATCTCGTTAATAGAGACCTCTGGTGAGTTAACAATGTAAGTTAAGAAAGTAAATAACGTCCAATTTTTATTTTGTGACGAACAGTTGTCTACCCATAACACAACATGTTCATAATCTCTCATTTCTAAAAAGAAATTGTAATACATGGTCACCAAGTCTTCTTTTTTCTCAAGTATAACTTTTTCTGTTTTGTGCCAATCGGAACAAAACTCTGATTGAATACTATGATTCTTGGACAAAATATCACCTTTTTAAACATATCCAATCTAGGGAGCATGATAACTTTTTGAAGATCTCCCGAAAAATACACCGTTGTGTCATTTAAAGACTCTTTGTCTAGCTGGTAGGCTGTACGAGCTTCATTTGCCTTGGAGATATGGTTTTGCCACAATAAACAAACTTCGCAGTCTACATAAGGATTTTCTTTTGTATGTTCCGGATTATGTAGCAAAAACGTTTCACAGGCTTCACACTCTTCATGGTCGAGTTTTGTAAATGAAATATTCATTTCTTTACTTACTACCGTTCGATATATTTCTTAAGAACAAACAAAATTGGGGTGTTTTTCTTTTAAATCTGAATACAAAAGCTGGATAGTTAAATCACTCGGTAGGTATCGTTTATTTGGGGCGTGTTCGCGACGATAATGAGATACAGCAGGATTAAACTTTTCAACATGAGCTCTTATCACATTTCTATCAATTTTGGGAGTCTTGGTATGCTTACCTTGTTTACTAATACTGTGACAGATAATTTTTTCTGAGTTTCTAGAAAAGCAGTCTTGTAGTATTCGATCATTATTTTTACTGTATCCCAATGTCGATATAAAAAATTGTTTGCAAACTTGTACTTTTTCCCCAGAACTACACTTGAAGAAATATTTAAGTGACTTGTTCCTTCTAGACTCCGGACACCTATGACGTTTAACATCTGAAGATGTTACATAACTAGAAACAAAGTTTCTCTTCTCAGAAAATGTCATTTGCCAATATTTATTTATATTTTTTCTTTCATCATCTGTAAATATAAAAGTACATTTTTTTCGGCATCTTTCGCTGCAAGGAGGTTTTATAAAGTGTTTGGTTTTAATATCTTCAGATTTTTTTGCTTTCCTCACCGATAATGGTTCTTCGTATCGCTTTCGCTTTCTTTTTTCACCTTTCTTCGTATAGTCTGTTACCTCACTTTGTGTCCTATTTGTTGACTTCTTTTTGAAATCCAGTTGAACTTCACTATCATCATCAATTGACAGTGAATGCGATGAATCGTTGGTGTATTCGGGGTCTTTTACCGAATCGTCTGAACTAAAATCCTCGAATTCCTGTTCATTCTCTGTTCGATGGAAATTTATTTTATAACTAGAAGATGGTTCGTTATTATTAATAACTAGTGGCTGCAGAGCGGTGTAAGTAGGTTTTTCACAAGAACTTATATTCATTTCAAAGTTGTTTTCATGTGAGCCAGAATTAGAAATTATTGAATCAGTTTGTATGTCATGATGGTTGGCTGAGATGTTTGTTTGAACTAATTGATCTTCATCAGCAATACCAATCACAGAAGTTTCATTATTGAGTATCTGTGGGTCATTGAAAACTACTGGCTTTAATAATTCTTGTTTTCTGTCTATTGCAGGAAAATTTATATCATAACATGATAGTTCGTTAGGAACTTGCGTCTGTAATGCGTTGTAACTAGGCTTTTCAGAAAAATTTGTATTCATGTCAAAGTTGTTTTCATACGAGAGAGAATTAGAATTTATTGAGCCAGCTTGTTCGTCATGGTGACTAGAAGAGATGGTCGTTTGAGCTAATTGATCTCCATCAGCAATACCAATTAAAGGAGTTTCATTATTGAGGGTACGCAACTCATTAAAAGATACTGGTTCTAATGATGTATTTTCGAAACATTGTCTGGGTTTTGGATTTTTAAAAATGTTTTCGGTCACAACCAATTGTTTTTGGCCACTATGAAGGATATTACCTGAATAAGTTGCATAACAAGGTGGGCACGGTGCATCCAAAATAATCAGTTTTTCTTTGGATTTTTCACAACCAATATTACTTTTTGAGTAATCACTAGCTTTGGTTACCCTTTCAAGAATTTTTTTAGCTCTACTATTGCTACTTCCAAACATTCTTCCTATAAAAAAGAAGAGCCTGGAATTAATATAGATTGGCACAATTTTTTTTTTTTCTTTATAAAAGCGAAGTAAGGCTAATTATCAAAATTCCAATAAAAGTTTTGTGATAATTATTGCAGCTTGAAAAATAATATAAAGAAGGTCTCCACAAAATACGTTAAAGCAACATAAAATTTTTGTACTGCTAATTAATAAATTTGCCTATAACATTATTTTTATTGTAAAATAAAACTATTGCATAAAATTTGTACATTAGTAGTACCTAACCTCAAATTTTCTATATAATTCGTTACAATAAATGATTCTGTTAAACTTTTTCTGTATAAAACTTGAATAGAATCCAAATTAAAGTACCACTTACCTAAACTGTGCCCACTTCTAGGTAAAAACAAAATTATAACAATCAAATTTACTAGGTAGAACGAAACACTAACACACTTGTTGCTTTGATTGAAATCAAATGAAAACAAACATTGCATTTTTAGGCGCGCATTCATAAGCCGGTGAATTACTTGTCTTAAAAGTGGTATGTACAGAATTTTGAGAACATACCACTTACTAGCTAAGGAATAGTAGATACCACGTTTAAGACTATTATTTCGCTGTTTTGTTGTACATACCACAATTTTTTTAACAATATATTTTTATTTTTATAAGCTTTTACCACTTTTAAGTTAAGAAAAATGATGTAGAATGTAAAGGTTTATATGTATAACATCGTAACTCCATTTGGCACAAAATTGGAAATACCACTTTTAAGCTAAGCACGGCAGTATGTATCTGTCAAACAGTAACATTTCAGAAAAATAATTTTTTATTTTTCAATGAATTAAAACTGAAATTTTATTTCCTTATTGTACTTAGTTATCATTTTTATATGATAATTTAATCTATTTAATAATTTTAATTTCCGATGGAAAACGTAATAATCGTTTAATTTTTCGTTACTACATTGTCAAAAATGGCAACCATATTGAGTCAATATCTTTTTAAATTACGTAAAATCCTAATCGTTTGCAAGTACTTGAGTACGAAATTTAAAAGTGTCGTTTTTAAAACGTAATTACTCAAAAATATGAGATAAAACAATGAGAATTTGAGTGTTTCTGGTAGTTTTGAATCACAAACAAATTTTTGAAAAACTTTTAAACATACGTTTCCATTTAAAAAACTACAAGTTTGTATCATAACACGAAAACCATAAGAGCTATAAAGCTCCTGACTATAGCAATCGGTTGCCCCCGTCAATATCTACAACTCTTATTTGAACAATTTTTCGATTAAATCAACAGTTTGGCTGTAATCAAAATGGCAACTCCCGAAAAAATCATACGGTATATAACTTATATCGAAGTTATATAAGTTCGGTTTCATAGAGAAGAACATATTATATACAGCTCACTTCATTTCCGTATATTTTGTACTTCAATACAAAAGTATATTTTGTACTCCAACACTTCGTCTCAAAATATACTTGCCAAGAAAACAAATATATTTAATAAAAACTGATTAATTTAAACTTAATAAAATAAACAAACTACTATTTTAATTCACACTGACCCAACCCAAGTCTATGTTTTTTAAAAAATACCTTGGTTAAAGATTTTGTCATTATATCAGCAACCTGATTTTTACTATCGATGTGTTCAATATTTATAACTTTTTCATGAAATTTTTCACGTATGAAGTGGAATCTCACTTCGATATGTTTGGAACGTTTGTGGAATTGAGGATTTTTCACAAATTTGATAGCACTAGCATTATCCACATATAGAGTCGAAATATCACTAACAAGGAAAGGGCAAGAAGTCGTAAATTCAAAAAAATCTGAAACTTTGTCGGTATATAGAAGGTGGCTACCTAATAACATAAAAAATATCAGTTGCTGCTAAAAAACGTTTTTAAGCGGTGAAACATCCCCTCAAAGTTGGAACTCAAAAATTTAAAAATCGATGAAATTTTGTTTATACGTACCTTAAAAAGTTCTAGTAACAAACATAACATTATTTTTTGCATTTACAGATTTTTAAAGGTTGAAACCACCCTTCAACTGAGTACTTAAAAATTTAAAAATTGGTGATATTTTGTTTATATATACTATATAGAGCTCTAATAATAAATATAACATTAGTTTTTGCATCTACAAATTTTTAGGGGTTGAAACCACCCCTTCATATATATACTTAAAAATTTATAAATTGATGATATTTTGTTTATATATACTATATAGAGCTGTAGTAATAAATATAACATTATTTTTTGTATCCACAAATTTCCAAGCCACCCCTTCAAGTGCGTACCTAAAAATTTGAAAATTGGCGATGTTGTGTTTATATATGTATATTACATAGTGACCTAACGATAAATATATTATAAATATATTCTTTCACACAGTTCTAGGGAGTGGAACACCCCCACCAAGTTGTCAATTAAAAATTTAAAAACTAACAAAATTTTATTTACGTCGGTACACAACAAACACAACAATCTTACAATAAATATAATAATAGTTTTTACATTCATACCTTATTTTTGTTTCGAATTTCCAGTCTGGAAAAGATATTTCATCGCTATAAATGTATGGAAGCAAAAATACCCCTGTCGCAGCATCTGCATAACATAGCAAATTTCCAAATATTGGGCACTGGCGGATCTCATCTAAGACCTGTACCTATTTAAAATAGTTTAGCTTTCTAAGAGTAAAAGAATTTTTAAAATCGGCTGGGTAATTAGTTTTGGTATTTTTGGGGACCCAAGAACCCGAACGGATTTTGTGCAGCATAGTTGTATCCTTCTAAAATAATTTAGTTCTCTAGCAGTGAGAAATTTTTTAGAACTGGTTCGGTAGCTTACTACTGCCGTTTTCAGATCTGCAAGATCCCGGTGGGCCTCATTACAAAATCAGCACGACTGTATATTCTAGGCGGACTTTACGTAATATATATATATATATATATATATATATATATATATATATATATATATATATATGTATATATAGGATATTTTACCTTTCTAACAGTAAAAGTATTTTCAAAACCCGTTGTGTAGCATTCTACGCCGCATTTGCATCCACTTTGCATCCGCAGGACAGTTTTGGATCTCAGATAACACAACCTGTACCTATCTAAAATAGTTTACCTCGGTAATAGTAAAAAATTTTATAATGTTATAAAAAAATATAAGTACAAACGAACTTAAAATTTTGGGATGTAACTTTCAAATTCAAAAAAAAAAAAAAGAAAAAAAACTAAAAGAGACCAATTTGCTGTAATCAAAATTATATTTCATTTAAATTATTCTATTTTAATGTATTTTGTTATTTAAAAGGCACGAATTTATATTTTGTTTCATTATTTCCAAAAGTTACAAATTATCTTATTATACTTTTAAATTTAACATTTGTATTTGCAAAGGAAAGTTTTACCGGAAAATTGTTATGCCCGAGATTTTTTAAAATGTAAATAAATTGCCATTTGTTACAGAAAATTAACGAATTCCTATTTTTTAAAAAACCTTTTCAACTTTTCAGGGGAGTAAACCTTGGTAAGGGACTGATCCATCTAGCCTCGTAACTTCTACTGCCAATCTCTGCCTTTCCCCACAACATCTTGGGAAACCAGATGTCGCCCATTAACCCCAACACAAATCTTCCCAATTCACCAATAAACACCCTTCATCTTTTTTTATTTTAATTTTTTACGCTACAATATATAAATAAAATTTCGTCAATTTTAAATTTTTTAAGCACACACTTGAAGGGGTTGTTTCACCACTTAAAAATGTGTGGACGCAAAAAATAATGTTATATTTATTATTAGAATTACGTGTAATGTGTGAAAACAAAATATCGACAATTTTTAATTTTTTAGGTACGCACTTGAAGGGGTGGTTTCAACCCTTGAAAATTTATGGATGCAAAAAATAATGTTATATTTATTACTTCGCTCTATATAGTATATATAAACAAAATATCATCAATTTATAAATTTTTAAGTACATACATGAAGGGGTGGTTTCAACCCCTAAAAATTTGTAGATGTAAAAGATAATGTTATATGTATTATTAGAGCTCTGTATAGTATATATAAACAAAATATCATCCATTTTTACATTTTTAAGTACACATATGAGGGGGTGATTTCAACCCCTAAAAATTAGTAGATGCAAAAAATAATGTTACATTTGTTACTAGAACTTTTTAAGGTACGCATAAACTAAATTTCATTGATTTTTAAATTTTTGAGTTCCAACTTTGAGGGGGTGGTTCACCCCTTAAAAATGTTTTTTAGCAGCAACTTATATTTTTTGTTGTTAGGTAGCCATTCTCTACATACTGACAAAGTTTCAGATTTTTTTGAATTTTCGACTTCTTGCCCTTTCCTTGTAAGAGAAATTTAACTGAACAGGTGTTTCAACCAAATAATTTCTTTAGTTGTCTCGTTGGTTACCACATATTCCGCCTCAGTGGTTGACAACACTACACTTTTTTGTTTTTAGTTGGCCCATGTAACAGTACCACCAGTTCTTGATCTTCTTGTGATTATATCGCCAGCATAGTTAGTGTCACTGAACACCACGAGTTCACCTATCTGATAATTTGCTTTATACAACAATCCATGCTTAGGAGTTCCTTTTAAGTACCTAAACATCCTTTTAACTGCTTGTCAGCGACACAGCAACGGTGAATCTAGATTTTCAGATACAATGCTAACTGCATATCGCGCGTATTCTTTCTCAACCTCGTATATCAAAAACTACATGTTTTAGGACACACAAAAAACACTAAATATTGTATATATATATATATATATATATATATATATATATATATTTAAATATGTAGGTAGCCAACATCAAAGGGTGTAATTAGCATAAATCTTAAGTTCATAATGATGAAAACACAGATTTAAATACGCTTTTTTTATGTGTCCAAAAATTGGGACTTTTCAGATACGAGGTTAAGAAAGAGTACGCGCGATATGCAATATGGACATGTGGCAGTTGCCATGTATGTATATCAAGCTTCCCACTGCCTTTCGGTAAGGAACTTTCTCATTAGGAATTTGATCACTTCTTTCGAACTTTTCGGATGGAGTTGAAATAGGATTAGTGTCGCTTATTCCAAATTTTTCAAGGATTTTCTTGGTGTAATTGCGCTGGTTTTCAAAAACGGAATCATCATTCAACTTGGTAATTTGCATTTGATATTTAGCAAATATTATAAGATACTGTCCGAGCCTGCTGTTAAACCATCATCCACATAAATGGTTATTATGAGCTTTTCTTTGTCTTTATGGAAAAACAAATAAGGATCAGCTACAATTTAGCCCTTGATTTTTAATAAAACTTACAAAGCGTTTGTTCCAGCATCTCGGTGCTTGTTTCAAACCATACAGTTCGCCATACAGAAAAGCTGTTTTTATATCGAATTGCAGAAGCTGAAGGTTTTCTGATGCTGCAACACTCAATACTGTATCAAATCTGGCTACAGGACTAAATGTTTCATCATAGTCTACGCCTTATTTTCGACTATACTCTTTTGCCACATGTCTGGCTTTATATCTGTCAATGCTACCATCAGCTTTAGTTTTTACCCTTAACACCCAGCAGTTTGAAATACACTTTTCCCCAGGAGGTAAATCCACAAGATGCCATACTTTATTTTCTGCTAAAGAGGTCATCTCTTCATTCATAACATTTTTCCATTCTTCCGAATGATCTGATTCCATGGCAGATGCATAAGAGTCAGAAACATTATAATGAGCCAACAGCAAATAATCATTTAAATAAGCAGGTTTATTAACTTGGAACAAACTACGGCCTGTTTGTGGCTGTTTTCTCATCCTTGTCAGTTTCCACCAGCTTCTTACCCTCATCAACTTCCGCCCATCTCAAAATTCTGCTTCCTCTGGATCATTATTCTCATTGATAATGACTTCAGAAATGTCAATCATAGATAATAATTATTACTTGTTATAATTATGTAGATACATTTTTATAACATATAATTCAAAATAAGAATGTAGAGAAAAACTTAACAGTTGAATGTTTGTTTACTTTTCGGTTTTGTTTCTGATGTGTAAAAATAACATTGTTCTTCAAAATCATTTTGGATATTTATTTGTTTGTGTAACTTATTCATCTTTTATCGTCAGTATTGGACACCGTTATCGTTAATCACTGTTGATTAATATAACAAAAAATAAACTTTAATAGGTTATGGGCCCAGATCACATTCTAGATCACGTATATCCATTTTTGTAAATTTAGAAGTGAATAAAGTGCACGTTGTTAGTTAGTAATGGGCTCGAGTGTTGTGTTCAATATGGATAAAATAGAGTCGAGATTGATTAATAAGTTTGATGGAAACTATTTCCATCAATGGAAATTCCAAATGGTTTGTGCGTTGAAGGCAAAAGGGTTATTTGGTATAACCAGTGGAAGCATTATCAAATCGGAAGTAGATATGAACAACGTGGATTCAGTATCTGCCTGTGAAACTTGGGAAAAGAAAGATGCAATGGCGAGGTTTATATTATCGGCAGCCATGGAAGTTTCTCAAGTACGTCTTATTGAAAACTGTAAAAGTTCGTGTGAAATACTAAATAAATTATGTTCTATTCATGAACATAATTCATAAACAAATAAGTTAATCATACACGAGCGATTTCATCAGTTTAAAATGAAATCGACAGATTCAATTGTAAAGAATATTGCTAATATAGAAAACTTAGCAAGGCAAATACGAGAGAGTGGTGGTTCAATTAGTAATGCCGCAGTTGTCACTAAAATATTGAGTAGCTTGCCAAAAAAATTCAGAAATTTTAGGCAAGCGTGGTTACTGCTTGATGAAAATAAACAAACTATTGAAAATTTAACAACACGTCTGTTAGATGAAGAAGCAAAAAAAACTTATGGAAGAAAGTGAAGTTGCGTTAACATTGTCAAAAATAAATTAGTGCCCGAATTAAAAGAAGAAATATAGTGATAAGAAATCAAAATTTTCATGTTATAAATGTTATAAGAAAGGGCATTTCGCCAGAGATTGTAAACAGAAAATGAATCAATCAATACAAAAAAATGTGCCAAGTGCGCTTAATGTTGAGCAGGCAACACTAACCGAATAAAATGGCATGTGGATTATGGACAGTGGTGCGTCGGCTCATATGACATATCGACGAGAATTCTTCTTAACATCTGAAGAAGATGAAAATGAAAATTTTGTTACATTAGGAAGCCTATTATTAGAAGCCTATTAATTAAAGGAAAGGATACTGTGAAAATAAAAACATTAGTAAACAACAAGTGGTTTGATGGAACAATGCATAATGCATTTTTTATACATGATCTCCGAAAGAATCTATTCTCCGAAGGAGTTATTACAGAAAAAGGATTCAGAATTGTGAAGCAAAGCAAAAAGGCAACAGTTTATGAAAATGATACTGTTGTTGCTAGAGCAGTTAGAGGAAGTAACAATTTGTATCAAATGCAGTTCAAAACGGTTGTGTCAGTAAAGTAAACAATGTAACAGTAAATAGTCTTAAAGTTTAGCCATGAACATTTAGGTCATATTAACACAAAAAGTTTAATGGAGATGGTAGCAAAAGATTTAGTAGGGGGCGTAAATATGAACGATATTGATAAATTTTTTTTGTGAGACATGTGCTAACGGTAAACAGCATAAATTACCTTTTAAAAAGGATGCTCATATTAAAATGAATATCGGTGGATTAAATTATAGTGATGTTTGTGGACCTTTTGCAACGCCGTCGGTAAATGGACAAGAATACTTTGTACTTTTTAAAGATGGCTTGAAAAATTTTTTTACAGTAAAACCATGGTATTGACATGATAGCCTGTTTATTCAGCTTCAGATTCCTTTTTGAAATTTTTCTCTACGTTGATTTGTTCCGGAGGTATCCAACTTTGAATGAAAAAGGATCCTTTTTGCTTTAACCATTGATATCTCAGTAACTAGTAATCAGACAGAAAATTGAAGGGCAGTTTTGGAATATGGAATAAATTTCCTACAAGGCTATGCCGCGTACTTTAGGAAAAAAATTTTTTATCCTTAATTTTAATCTGAAAAATGTGAAAAAAGGGACTTTTTTCCTTATTGCGAAAAATCGTCGGCATCCCTGCGAATATTGATGGGGAGTCTAATGTTTGTACGAATTTTTATACCTCAATGTACCCCCAATAACCCTGTAAATCGACAGATCAATCTATCGAATCGTTTTTTTAAACCGTTTGTTCAAAATTTCAGAATTAAAAAATAAAGGAGCAAAATTGAATGAACAAAATTGAATAAAAAATTCAATTTTTTTTTCAAATTTTTCCACAGTTAAGCATCTTTTAGCCATTAAATTTGAAAATTAAGAAAAAAAAAATTTTTAAAATTTTTTTCAAAATTTCAAAAAAATTAAAAAATTAAAATTAAATTTAAAAAAAAAAAAAAAAAAAAATGGAAAAATTAAAAAAATAATTTTTTTTCTTAATTTTCAAATTTTAATGGATAAAAGATGCCTAACTGGAAAAATTTAAAAAAAAAAATGAACATTTCATTCAATTTTGCTCCTTTATTTTTTAATTCTGAAAATTTGAACAAACGGTTTAGGAAAAGCATTCGATAGATCGATCAGTCGATTTACAGGGTTATTGAGGGTACATTGGGGTATAAAAATTCGTACAAACATTAGACTCACCATCAATATTCGCAGGGATGCCGACGATTTTTCGCAACAAGGAAAAAGGTCCCTTTTTCACATTTTTCAGATTAAAATTAAGGATGAAAAAATTTTTTTTCCTAAAGTACGCGGCGTAGACTTGTAGGAAATTTATTCCATATTCCGAAACTGCCCTTCAATTTTCTGTCCGATCACTGGTTACTGAGACATCGATGGTTAAAGCAAAAATGATCTTTTTGCATTCAAAGTTGGATACCTCCGGAACAAATCAACGTAGAGAAAAATTTTAAAAAGGAATTTGAAGCTGAATAAACAGGCTATCAGGTCAATACCATGGTTTTACTGTAAAAAAAATTTTCAAGTCCGTAGACCAAAAGAAAAAAGATCAAAAAATTTGCAAAAACTTTTTTTGTGTTATTCCTTACAATTGCTCGATAACTGTCACTCCTAAAAATTTTTGGACGAAAGGTCTGAAAACTAGAATCTTGGAGCTTCAAAATACTTTTTTAAACATCTCGTTTGTTTTTTAATGGATGTTATAGGTTTGTTTTTTAATGGATGTTATAGTTTTCGTTATCGAAAGTTATCGATACCGAAAATAACGATATTTTATCGTGGGTAATAATGTCACTTATTGTGACATTATTACCCACTGTCAGTGTGTTAATATTAAAAATGAGTGTATGTTAACTAATATGTAATTTAAGAGGGTGACTCATCCCCTCTCCAATGTTGCTCAAACTGAATTTTGAAATCGAAAATTTCATTTCTACGTTATTCTAAATGTCTTAAACTATTTTCGATGAAGAAAAACTTCTTAAACTACCCAAGTAGTACGAATATTCGACACAGTCACCCCCCAGTTACTACCCCTAGACTTAATATTAGGACATTAAGCAAAAACAGGTCAATTAGATTTTTTGACGTAAATTTCAAATCTGTAAACAAAATTTTTATATTAATTAATTTTCAACCCCTTTTTTGCAAGATTGACCCCTAAATTTTAACCCCCAGCCACCCCTGTTGACACAATTTGAACAAATTGCATACCAATAGATAGCTCTTTAAAAGAGAGCAATATCGCCAATTTAAACTTTTGCTCAATCTTTTACCGTTTTCGAGATATTTAAAAAATTAAATTTTTACCCCAATTTTTGGAGGGCGATTTCACCCCTTCAAACCGTTTTTCCGCCGATAAAGAAAAATACGTGTCGCTTATTTTTTAGTGTTCTACAACATATCTAAGTTTCCTCAAAATCGATAGGTCCGGCCCGGAACGTTTACTTGTTAGCCATGCCGGCAACTTATACAAATTCTTTTAATAAGCGTTTCATGATGATAACTTTCTAACATTCAATTGGCATAAGTGCGAAAATCGTATCAAATTCCCTTTTTTCTATGCAATTTTACGCTAACGTTTCAACCCTTTAGCCAATTGCGCGACTTACGCCTACCATTGTCCACAGCTAGATTTTAACTTAACATTATGTTAGTACATATGGCATAAGTGCGAAAATCACGCCAAAACGCATCTTTTTTTTTGCAAAAAGAAACTTAATTTTCGATATAAAAGCCACGCGACCGGAATCCGAAGTTTTCCTTAAATTTTTTAAAATTTTCATATCTTTCAATACTCCCCCGAGGCATAAGTGCGAAAATCGGAGAAGGTTTTCTGTTATTATCTCCCGGTCTATAACTAAGTGCTCACTGGTATGAATTACATTTTCATTTAATTTTTCTTACTACTTAAAACCTACATTTACTAGTTAGTACAGTGGATCATACAAAATTTTTAAAAAATTTCAATTCTTTGCTGTAGAACCTTATTTGGCCATATTCTAATAAAATTTATAGGACGTTTTTATTAGCGGAATATAAATGGTTGATTTTTTTGAATACGATAATTCAAAATAAAACAGATCTATAAAAAATATCAACTTTTAAAATTTAGGCATCCTTTAAAAATCTCGAATAAAAGGTACTAAAAGGATATGTAGGTGGTGTGAAGAACTGTTAAATATAAATTTTCTTGGCGTATTACTTAATCAAAATAAACTAAAATATAAATATAGTAATAATAATAATAATAATAATAATGATAATAATAATAATAATAATAATAATAATAATAATAATAATAATAATAATAATAATAATATAATGCTGGGCTAAAATCCAACCTCACGTCCACGGCGTGCCCGGCCGGCGCTAGCTTCGGCTAGCTGGCAGACGAGGCTCTGGTTTGTTAATAAATAGGACAATCACAAAATCTTTTTTTAACACATAAGTTTTGTTATTGTTTGTGTTCTATATTTGTGTTTTTCGGCCGCTGGGGGCCCTCGGGTTCCCAAAGGTGTTGTTAGTTCCCGTTGCATCACTAAATGGCTTTGGACTTTCGGGGTGCAACGCGCTGTCTGTGATATGTGAGCTGTGATATTGTATCTGTAATATTTCGTTGTTGCTTCTGTTGTTATTGTTGTTTTGTTGTTTGTTTCTATTTTCTTGCTAGCGGAGGCCACTAGGGCCTCCAATAGTGTTGTTATAACCCCATTGTACTGGTGGGTGGTTCCAGGCCCCCATGAGTACAATGGAATTCTGTGATATTTCTTTCTGTTTTTTTTTTCTTGATGTTCTTTTGTGATACTGCACTGTGATATTTATTTCTTTTTTTCAGCTTGTCTAGTCAGGTTCCTCCACCCCGAGACCCTTTACACCTCGGGGGGAGTTTCATCGTTGGTTTTCAGTCCTTGGTCCCCGGACGTTCTAGTTAGTACTTAGCGTACCGCCACCAAGGACTTTCCGCTCTTTATGAAGCCCTGGGATGGCAGGGCTCATCGGTGAATTTTATTATGTGTATGTTTGTCCATTGTCTAGTGCGTTTATGTGTCCCTGTCTTTACGTGTTGTTGTTATCTATATCGTGTGTGGCGGCGCATACCCTCAGTTGGCGATGCCGCCGGGTGCTGCTGACCGCGCCATCCACCGGCAGCAGTATCCCAATTTTAACTAAAAAAAAAAAAAAATAATAATAATAATAATAATAAACTAACGTCCCGTCCTAGCTTCGCTGACTCAGATGTTTGTTTTGTTTTCATTTTGATGTTTAATATAATTTCCTGCAACACTTATTATTTTATAGCTCTGGCCCGCAGTTTCGCCTACATAAAATGATCAGAATTAGAGATCTAATTATAAATAATTCACTGTTGAGAAATTTAATTTGTGAAATTTCATTCTAAATATTGAAAAAATAATTAGATCTTGAAAATATTTAAAGTTTTAATTACTTTGTCAATTTCACGAAAAATAATATTCTTTAAATATTGAAAATATTTAAGGTTTTAATTACTTTGTCAATTTCACGAAAAATAATATTCCGAAGTTGTTCCGAAATAAAAATTTACGGGTTTTCTTCAATTTACTTTCAATAATATTACACCCCTCCTACACATTCTCCTCAGCTATAAATCTCATCATTCTTATTTTCATCAATTTACTCTGATGATGGCCGAAAAGGCTGAAAACGCGTTAAGTAAAGGAATATTATTTTTCGTGAAATTGACAAAGTAATTAAAACTTTAAATATTTTCAAGATCTTTTTAAGTCAGATATCCTGAAAATCTCTACGAAATTAGTTATTTATAGTGATTAGCTTCGCTCGTTAAACAACTCTTAAGTAGAAAAGCCTCTGTGAGTAATGTTTTTGTCCCATTCCCACCCACTCCAAAAATTAATTTTTCATTCCTACCCGCTTCCAATTTCGAAAAAAATGGTCAAATCCCGTCCAATTTATCAATTTTAATCTCGTTTTTAGTTTTTATCCGAGTCCCGAAATGGAGTTATATATCTTCAATGCCATTCTCCTTCGCTTTCGATTCCGTAAAAAATTCTTTATTTCCGTCCATTTTTATTTCAAAAGTCAACCCGTTCTTTCAAATTATGACCTGCGGACCTCGACCTGACTATTTTTCCGCCCTAAAGACATTTCTACTCTAAAGTCAGTCATATTCATATTTCAAAAAAATAGCTAATTTCCACACTTTGAAATTTTTCTGCAGATACCCATGATGATGGGTTTAGTAGTACTTCAAGTTTAAGCATTTCTTGGGGAACGGAGGCCCTGGTGGAAAATTTTAATCACACTTTCAAGTTTTGTTCCAAAATCCTAACAGTGTCTAACAATAAAAGAAAATTTGCCAAGAACCATTCAACTTTTTAATTTGAACTTTATATTTGATTGTTCTGGGAGACAGTTTTGACCTTATTCCAATTTTTAAATTGATATTCTAAAATTCTGTATAAAGTAGTTTACAATATGTATTCTAAGTTACTCATAACGCTTCGCTTCGCTCGCCTAACTTCCCTTTTCACTTTACTTTTAAATCAAATATTTCAAAATTCTCTAAAAAATCAGTATTTAATTTTCATTTAAATAATAATAGTACAATTATCTGATGTCAGTTGTCTTTTATTCGTAACTATACGAATGAATAAACAATTTTAATTTAACCTATAATTTCTCTAACAAAAATTTAAAATTTGAATACGTAACTTAAAAATAAAAGGAAGCAAAATTTCAAAATTCGGGATCCGTTATGCCACTCTTGTGATGGTCCTCTATTGACAGACACCTCATTTATTAAAATCCCTTAAGCAATTTTAGCTGTGTGTTCGTCACAAAATCTTATAAATTTTTTTCCTAATTCTATTATTAATATAGGTATAGATGTTTCAAAATATATCATTTAAATAAAAAATGTGAACAGTTTTTAAGTTGTGTATCTCACTTACTCATCTTTACAACACGCAAACTCGATAACTGTAAGCCTAACAATAAAAGTTAATACATCAAATTGTTCGTTAATAAATTTTCTATGAAAAATATAAGAAGCACTAATCTTGTTGGGTTGAAAATAGAAAAGTTATTACCCCTGAAAGTTTTCCATCCCTAAATCTTCCATGCTTTCTTATGAATAACTTTTTTCATATCAATTTTTCGACAAAAAGTTTCGAATAAAAATTATTGAAAATAAAATTTCCTATAGAAATGCTCCTTACAAAATTTTTCTCGGACCTACGGTTACAGAGATAATCGAAATATTAATTTTGACCTTTTTTCAAGATGGCGGCTAAACTGCAATACTCCCAGTCTCGAAAACTCAGTTTTACGCTCATCACAAGTCCTTCTACGAATTTAAAAAAAAAAACAAAATCGCTGCCTACCCGAAATGCACGGTTTGATCGTTTTTGGCGACGCTTTTACTGTAGTAATAATATTATTTTCAAATTTTCTCCGATATATTTTATACGGACAAGTGCCTCTATATATACATATTTTATAGTGCCTCTATATATTATACATACAATTTTGATCCCAACATCCAAGAATAGTTCCAAAATGTATGTTTTTCCATAAGAAATAATCTTTTATAAATTCGATTCTTTCATTATATTGAAATAAATACGATGAAAATTCAGTACTAACTGAATCACAATACAAAAAATTAAACCGATTAATTACAAGAATTAAGAGAAATATTTCTAACATTGTTGTATTCATTTTTCGTTTGTAAACTATATATTCTATTTCTAAAATTTTTAATTTAAATGTTTGGAATGAAAAATATTACTATTTTGATTATATAATTATCCCAATCATTTGTAATTTTTCTTTGTGATACGTTGATATATAATCAATATAAAAATGGAAATGATAATAATATAATATTAATGGAGTTTTTACGTCCGTTTCCCAGACAACAAAAGACAACAGTATTATAACGAGTTATTAAAATAAATACTTAATTCATCATAATTCCAGTATTAACACTAACAACAGCAAGTAATTATAATTAATATTAGACAGGTTTACTTTGTGAAAATCCATATTAAAACATGGGATCGTTGCTTTGTCACTTTTCACAGCAAAATCATAGAAAAACACGAGTCGACTTTCAGCTTTACACCATCATCAGGTGAAAAACATAACTAAAAATTGTTCTTTTAGGCGAAAACTATTTATAATATAAATTGGAGTAAATAATTTATTGGTGGGGGATGTTAGAGATAGAGGCAGATATAATCACAGTAAACAAATGTAAGGGAACACCCAAGTTGACCAATTTTTGATAAAACTAAAAATTTTTTTGTATTATTTGCAAAGGTACTTACAGCGAAATTTATTTTAAAAACGGTTAGGTGTAATATTATTAAAATGACTAGAGTACGTTGGGGAAAACCAGACACGTGAAACAGCGGTGAATGATAGTTACCAGAAATAAAGAAAAAATATACAGGTATCTGTCTGCATTAATTTGTCAAGATAGAGATATTTATTGATTTTGCACGAAGGGTTACACCCAGCAGGTAGCTGTTTTTGTTAAACTAAAAGGTTTGTTAAATGATGTAAAATCAAAAATATTGCAAAAAGACCATTTAAATATTAATTACCAGGAATGGATAAATTTTAAAATGGGTACCTATCAACTAAACTATTCGAAAACAAAACGTGAGATGCACCGGGTTATAGATTTAATAAAGACGATTTGTTTAAATCAATTTGGTCATTTAAGATGACGTGGTTTGGGTCTTTGTTCAATTTGTTGATTTCCAGGGCTTCCAAAATGTTGAGTTTGCGGCCTTTTTCACAAATATGTAATATTTTGGGTTGTTGATCGGGTTTTACCGAATGACCTGTTTCTAGTAGATGTAAACCAAAGTTGGAAATGTGTTTCTGGGTGGTAATATGTTCTCTATATCTGGTTTCGAACGTTCGACCAGTCTGACCTATATAAGAAGCGTTACACTCCGAACAATCTAGACGATAAACTCCACATTTCTTCATGGGGTCGGATTTTTCTTTAGCGTTATAAAGGAAACGGCCAATAGTTGTTGTATGATCGATAATTCCTAAAAGTCTAGCCATAGAACAAATCGATCATACAACAAATAGCAGTTAACAATGATTTTCCTCCACACATTATCCAAAAACTAATCCGTAAAAAACAAAAAAGTGTAGCCATAGAACAAATCTATCCAACTATTCTAACTAATTCGGACTCTAAACATTATATTTCCCTCCCATATCTAGGAAACATCTCCCAAAAAATAGGCAACATGTTCTTACAATTTGATCTATATCCCGCTTATCATTCCACACATACTATTGGCCGTTTCCTTTATAACGCTAAAGAAAAATCCGACCCCATGAAGAAATGTGGAGTTTATCGTCTAGATTGTTCGGAGTGTAACGCTTCTTATATAGGTCAGACTGGTCGAACGTTCGAAACCAGATATAGGGAACATATTACCACCCAGAAACACATTTCCAACTTTGGTTTACATCTACTAGAAACAGGTCATTCGGTAAAACTCGATCAACAACCCAAAATATTACATATTTGTAAAAAAGGCCGCAAACTCAACATTTTAGAAGCCCTGGAAATCAACAAATTGAACAAAGACCCAAACCACGTCATCTTAAATGACCAAATTGATTTAAACAAATCGCCTTTATTAAATCTATAACACGGTGCATCTCACGTTTTGTTTTCGAATAGTTTAGCTGATAGGTACCCATTTTAAAATTTATCCATTCCTGGTAATTAATATTTAAATGGTCTTTTTGCAATATTTTTGATTTTACATCATTTAACAAACCTTCTAGTTTAACAAAAACAGCTACCTGCTGGGTGTAACCCTTCGTGCAAAATCAATAAATATCTCTATCTTGACAAATTAATACAGACAGATACCTGTATATTTTTTCTTTATTTCTGGTAATTATCATTCACCGCTGTTTCAGGTGTCTGGTTTTCCCCAACGTACTCTAGTCATTTTAATAATATTACACCTAACCGTTTTTAAAATAAATTTCGCTGTAAGTACCTTTGCAAATAATACAAAAAAATTTTTAGTTTTATCAAAAATTGGTCAACTTGGGTGTTCCCTTACATTTGTTTACACTGTGATTATATCTGCCTCTATCTCTAACATCCCCCACCAATACATTATTTACTCCAATTTATATTATAAATAGTTTTCGCCTAAAAGAACAATTTTTAATTATGTTTTTCACCTGATGATGGTGTAAAAGCCGAAAGTCGACTCGTGTTTTTCTATGATTTTGCTGTGAAAAGTGACAAAGCAACGATCCCATGTTTTAGCAAGTAATTGTGTTATTTCTAATCAATTTCATTCAAGTACGACCCACGAAAATTAAATCAAACGCAAATTCAACAGAGGGCTGAGGTGCCAGCCTTGGATGGAGGCAGATTTTAGTAAAAAATATAATTTTGTGGGAACAACAGGGGCCGACGCAAGGTTATTTGGCACCTTAAGTGAAATACCTTTTGGCGCCCCTGAATTTGATAAACACTTATTTAGACGGTGACCAGAAAAATACACACACGAGATTTGCTCACACGAAAACTCCTCACGGTGATAAGTGCTCACACGAAATATCCTCACACAGAAAATTCCGCACACTGAAAAATGCTCACACAGAAAATTCCACACACGGCAAAATGCTCACACCGGAAATTCCTCACATGGAAAAATGCGCACAGTGATAAATGCTCACAAGAAAAATGTTCACGTTGATAAATCCTCACACTGATAAATGCTCACATTAGTTATTAAAAAGGTGACACAAAATTAATATTTCATGAATTTCTCATGCAAATAATTTGTTTAGTAAAAAAACTAGACATCTTAGGATCTAGACTAAATTACTGATCTCATTATATTCCGGTAGAATATTCCCGTAGAAGAAAATACAAATTTATTACAATGATACCAGATTGGCTAAATCGACACTAATTAAATTTAGTAATGAAGATAGTATGTATGATTTGGATTAACACGAATTAAACGAAATGATTTGGATTAACACGAAAACTTAATGAAGAGTTCCCACGGGGTCACTAATGACAAAAGGCTTGTACTAATTTATTGAAACAAATCTGGTATAGAAATCCTAGTACAATGTGAAAGTTTGTATGCTTGGATGTTTGTTGATCAATCACGCCAAAACGGCTGAATCGATTTTGATAAAATATTATATACAGACTCTTTATACTCTGAATTAACACACAGAATAAACTTTATCCCGGCTCCAAGTTCCTGAGGGTTATAAAACCACTTGCAAAATCACTCCTAAATAATGAAAACAAATACGATGAAATTTGGTACACATATACTATTTACCCGGAATTAACACACAGAATTATTTTATCCCGATTGAAGTTTCCTGTGGGATGCAAAAACAGTTACATAATCACATCGAAATGACTGAACCAAATTCGATTAAATTTGGTACAAAAATACTATTTACCCGGAATTAACACATAGTATTTTATCCAGATTGAAGTTTCTTGTGGGATACAAAACCAGTTACATAATCACATCGAAATGACTAAACCAAATTCGATGAAATTTGGTACACAGATACTATTTACCCGAAATTAACACATAGTATTTTATCCCGATTAAAGTCTCCTGTGGGATGCAAAACCAGTTACATAATCACATCGAAATAACTAAATCGAATTAGATAAAATTTTGGATACCGATACTAATTACCGTCAACACATAGAGCAATAATTTTAATAACACATAGGATATGTTTATACAGATTAAAAGTTCCTAGGGGATACAATATCGATTACATAATCACGTCCAAATAGCTAAACCGAATGCGATGAGATTTAGTACACAGATATGATTTATCTTGAATCAACACATAGGCTGATCTTATCCCAGGTGGAGGGTCCTGTGGGATACAGAACCAGTTAGTTAATTACAGTGAAATAACCGAACTAAATTCCATGAAATTTGATATATCTACAGAAGCTATTTACTACGAATGCATATAGCAATAATTTTAATATTAATAATGGATAGGATAATTTTATCCCGATTGAAGATTCCTGGAGGAAACAAACAAAAATTACTTAATCACATGTGAATATTCTTAAAATTGATTTTAATTTCTTTTTTTTTGTGAGTTGTTGATTATAAATTCAATTTACTTGTTTTATAAGTAAAATTAAAATAAGTTGTATAATTTTCTCATAAGTACCTACTTTGAAGAACTCTTTTTAGAAGAAATTAACTATTAAAATGGTGTATAAGTACTTTTATTCTGAAATATCTAATTTACCTAACATTAACCACTATGAAGCGGTGGTATATAATTATACTCAGAGTTCAAGGACTGTTTTCACTGTCCTGACTCAGCTTATGGAT
Organism: Brachynemurus nebulosus; assembly: GCA_035578155.1. Classification (NCBI taxonomy): domain Eukaryota; kingdom Metazoa; phylum Arthropoda; class Insecta; order Neuroptera; family Myrmeleontidae; genus Brachynemurus; species Brachynemurus nebulosus. The sequence continues at coordinate 74,967,974 of JAPWDM010000001.1, read as the reverse complement.
TAACAATTTTCGTGGAAACAGGATTCCATGGTCTTCATGTTTTAATTGGAATTTATACTTCCTGAAACATAACGTTAACCACTATGAAGCGGCTCTCGAAAAGTCACCGAAAACAACAAATTGCTGCGAAAGTTTTTACAGTGCATTAAATTCTATTTTTCATTGCAGCTATCCAAGTGTTTGGATACTATTTGAATTTATAGCGGGACAGTAATTATTGAAAATTCATAAGAATCGTGCACTTTATGCCAAGTTTTTGAAATTTGGTATAGTCTTACGTATGATCTTAAGGTTTTAGGAAATCATCGCAAGCAATCTGTGCGCGACCTCTGGTAGCCTGTTTGCTATAGATGGTCTTCTATTAGACACAAAATGTTGAGTAATACCCCTTTTTATAGGTTCTAGGATGTGAAGAATCCATTTTGCAGGTCTAATTTGTGTTTCAAAATCAATTTCTAGATTTCGTATTTTGATATGACCGATTAGACGATACACAATACAAGGTAAAGAAACATTTTTTTTCATTAATTCAGTGAAATTTAGTAATTACAAAATGTAAGGAAACATGAATGGTTGGTTGAAACAAGTCAGTAACGGATCCAGAGAGGGTGTCGCGAGTGAGTAAAAGAGCCGTGCCGATTCTAGGCCATCGCAAAACGGAGTAACTTGAACCCTTTTGACGATGTTTGAAAGCGTGTGACTTAGGATCCTATTGCCCCCATTTTACGGTACTACACATTCCGAACTGATGAGTTATCAAAATGTATCGATGTGCAAACCTTGACATTTGACCCCACACGCGCTCATACGGTTGGCCTTGGAATTCCTAAGAAATGAGTCATCACCAGCAAGCAAATTAATTTAAGTTAACCCATTATACATCATCACAATTTGGTCATCAGAATTTGGATTTTAGTGTTAACCCACCAACACTAACGTAGTTTTTGAATCCAAACCTAACGCATGCGCCGACTGAATTTTAGACTAGAAATTTATTTTTTGAGAGCGGGGCCACACTACTGCGTCAAAAATGTAGGGGTACCCTGACCCAAGGGGTGGCCCCAAACTTTTGACACCGTACTGTACTTAAAGTTTTCGACACTGCCATGTCAAAAGTGTGGACCTCCTGACTAAAAGACGTCCAATCACTTTTTGAAGCGTACTGTACTTATTTTGTGTACGTGCAAACCTTGGCCTTTAACCTCGCTTAATTGCGTCATCTTAAGCGAATAAAGAAACGATCTGACTCGGCCGCTAACGATAAATTTTGTCGGAGCACTGTACCAAGTGCAAACATTGGCCAAGCCCTTGTACCATGCGCTTGATCTTAAAACCAACTTCGGACTCGGGGGTCCAGATTTCTGACCGCTACTGTACTACCGAAAATCGGGTGTTGACTGTACTCGAGGGGAATTTTTGCGTATATCTAACCTTGGAAAATCTTGTTTTCAGCAAAATCAGCGCTTTATAAGATTAATTTGTTTGTTTATTTTAAGTTCAGAAATTGTTTAGTAAAAAATATCACCCATTATAGGCCTCAAGCAAGGAATTATTTTTATGAGTTTTAATACCGTAACATTTAACCTACAGCGCTAATAATTTTTTAGTTAACTAACAAAAGTTTTTGGAATTTTAAAAAATATTGCTTCTTATGGTGTATAACATTTTATAATTTGAATGTAGCACAAAACTATTCTAGCATAATTCATAAATCAGCTGAAAATTATCTTAATACACACCTGTATATTATATATACATCCTGTATTTTTCTAAAATATATATTCTAATGCCGGTATTATAAAACTTAAATAAATCCCTAAAATTTATTTCATGGATAAAAGTGAGCCGAGTATTATAAAATATTCTACCAACTAAATAGTTATCCATAGATTTACCGACCAACACAACTAGTTTGTTATAATTATAAATTTGATCACCCAAGAAATTCAACTAACAAGTGTCATACTGTGGTGTCTCGTGTCTCTAATTTTGTATTGTTTTGAAATTAAAAAAATATGGATTCAAAAAGAGAATGAGGTAAAAATTATACAGAAGTTGACAAACAAAATCTTCTTTCGATTATAAAAGCCTTTTACCATATAATCGAAAATAAAAAAAAAACGGATTTCTTAAACGTAAAAAAAATGTGATATATGGGATTTAATTGCCCATAAATATAATGCAATAGGTCAAACAGGCTTAAGAACTGGGGCGCAACTGAAGATGTTATACGACACAATAAAAAAAAAATCAAGAAAAATGTACCAGAAGAAAAGGTACAGGACAATTGCTTTTTGATATGTCTTTTGTATGAAACAATAATTTTTTGCTGGAATATTATAGGTAGAAATCTTTAAAACAGGAGGAGGTCCATATAAAAGAAAACTGGATGTTATTACTGAGACATTTGTGTCTTTACAAGGACCAACAATTGAATTAAAGAATTCGTACGACAGTATATCACCTTTAGGTTTGTATTTTCATTATTACCTAAGTTTTTTTTACACATTACATAATCGTTTTCTCTGCGCTTCAAAATATTTAAAACGTTGAAATAGAGCAGTTTCCTTTAAAATGAAAGAATTTTTGTAGTATAGATTTGTTAACTATCAATTAAATGCTGGCAATCTTTTAAACAGCACATGATTGTTTATAAAATATTCTGTACAAGGAAATCGACTGATTTATATAAATCAGCCCATAAATTTATTGTGTATCAAACACTAGTATCTGAAGGTAAATACTAAATTACATTTTTATTCATAGATATATATATATATATATATATATATATATATATATATATATATATATATATATATATATATATATATAATCGAGAGATCAGAACAAAACGTCGTAGAAGAGTGGAATGATAACAATATTTCCTGTGTAAGTATTAGTACAAAAATTTTATTTGAATTTTTTTTACATAGTAATTGTATACCTTGTTACAGAATGAAGATTACGATGAAAGTCCCCAAAGTACTCCCACATCATGGGTGACTAATTCTAAAGAAAGTATAAGAATAGCCGCAAAAACATATTTCACTACCAAATAATTTAACATTGTTTTTTATTTCTTAAAAATTTACCAATGTAACTCATACAGCTGTAGGTTTTTTTTTCAAGTCCAGGATGTAGCAAAGAAATATAACATTTATTTTACAAAATTTATGTATATATATTAGTAGGTATTGGGCAACTTGAGGACGCAGTGTAGTATGCCTAAATATAGGGTGATATGATACACGTATGTATGTACATACGTGTGTATGTACATACGTATGTATGTGCATACTATTTGTCTATCAGACGACGATCTCTAATAGCAGGACGAAGGGAAGAGGAGAATTGACACGAACTGTTATGCTAAAAAGAGACAGACGGAATACATATTATGCTAAAAAGAGACAGATCGCAATAAAGGCAACGACGGGGTCAGAGATCATCGTCTCATAGACAAGTTGTACGTATGTAAGTACATACGTACATACATACGTCGCCTTTTTTTTGTGTGGACGTTTATCATACGTCGCCATTTCTTTTGTTTCATACTTACAGGCGATGACGTTGACTTTATCAACGTAGCCAATTTTTTTTTTTTTACCTTTACCGTACGTCGTCATTTTTTCTTTTTGTGTGGACGTTTATAGACGCTTTCCTTTTCTATTACTTTACCTGACCTTTTTGAACGTCTGTAGATGTTTTCCTTTTCTGTTACTCTGACCGACTTTTTTTTCTTTACTTGTACGTAGGCGTTTTTCTTTACAAGAAAACATTTTCAAAAGCGATTTTCAAAATAAAATTTCTAAATAGTTATCAAATTTTTTGAAATGGCGAATAGAATAGATTAATATAATACGGTACTTGAATGTATTTAAAATTTGTGTCAAATGCTAAGTAATTCTATGCATTTTCATTACATATGTCCAATTTTAATGATAAAACACAAAAAATTTGATAACTATTTAGAAATTTTATTTTGAAAATCGCCATTTTTCAACAAATATTCAAGTTAGCGAAAACGCGCCATTTTTTGAATATAACGTAACATTTTGTAGCTAGATATGCCGAATTGGATAATATTTTCATCGATGAGGTGAAACTGTTTTCTTTTGAATATTTCTATTAGTTTATATATATAGTAATAACAATCGACCAGAATTCAAATAAATACTTGCTTTTACTTTGACATTTTATGAATATAATCAAAGTTTTGAGGTAATAAATATTGACATTGACGTTTAGTTGCTTTAAACTGTGACGTCACTATGGTGAGGTGTTTTTCCGGCCTTTTTCTCATTTAAAATTGTAGGGTTATTTTTTTTTTGACGGTTTTTTTTACAGACTACCTAAAATAAAAAAAAAAATCATTTAACTGATCTGGAAAAACAATGCTTTTAGAATATTTTTGTAACTTTAGTCAAGTACCCTATTGAAGACACATATCAACCAATTTAATATGGAATTTGAGTCAAAGCAAGATGTGTATGAAATAATTTGTACATACATACATATATACAAGAATCTATTGAATAGATAATTTCGGTTTGATGTTATAAAAATTATTTCAAAAAGTAGTTAAAAATGATAATTTTAAAATATAATTCGTACCAATAGGCATTCTTTATTTAAATACCATTAGGATAGGTTACTGATTTTTACTGATAATTTCTAATATCAATTCTAATTCTAATACAATCTACCTAATAATAAATATTTTAGCCTACCTGTTTGTATTTCTCGCAAAATGCACAAAAAAGGGACACAAATAATGAGAATATTTTAGTCAATTAGTGATATGTATATAGGTAAAATTTCTAAAAATCTATCAAATTGCAAATAAGTAAATTTAAAAAAACATCTGTTATCATCTTATCATTACCAATTTATCAAACTACTAAATAATATTTAAACACAAAATTAATCTATTAATTATTATTAGTATTAATAATAATAATAATAATAATAATGCGTTTAACGTCCGTTTTTGAGACTAATTAGTCTATAAGTAGTATTAGTATTAGTATTACATACATATAATATGATATACATGTGAATATAATTTTGCTTAGACGGAAAATTTATCTGATATGTTAGTAGATAGGCTAGGAGAGAGCTGCGGCACCGCAAAACTAACCAACTTGAACCCTTTTGCCAATGTTTGAAATCGTGTGACTTTACGGTACTATACATTCCGAACTGATGAGTCATCAAACTGTATCGATGTGCAAACCTTGACCTTTGACCCGGCACGTACCGAGTACATGTATTTAAAATTTGTTGTTGATATTTGACCCCAACACTCGCTCATACTGTTGGCCTTGAAATTCCAAAGACATGAGTCATCACCAGCAACCGAATTAATTTATGTTAACTCATTATGCGTCATCACAATTTACTTATAACAATTTCATTTTGTGTTAACCCATTACCAGCCAAACCTAACGCATGCGCAGACTGAATTTAAGTACACGACGCATGCGCAGACTGAATTTTAGGTTACAATTTGATAGATGGGGTACACTACCGCGTCAAAAATGTGGGGTTACCCTAACTCGGGGGTGGCCCCAAACTTTTGACACCGTACTGTACTTAAATTTTTGGTACACTGCCGTGTCAAAAGTGTGGACCCCCCCTGGCCAAAAAGGTATCCTATCACTTTTTGAAGCGTACTGTACGTGCAAACCTTGACCCCAACACGCGCTTGCCTTAATTGCGTCATCTTAAACGAACTATCACGTCAAAAAATGTGGGGAATACCCTAACCCAGGAGTGGGCCCAAACTTTTGACACCGTACTGTACTTAAATTTTTGGTACACTGCCGTGTCAAAAGTGTGGACCCCCCCTGGCCAAAAAGGTATCCTATCACTTTTTGAAGCGTACTGTACGTGCAAACCTTGACCCCAATACGCGCTTGCCTTAATTGCGTCATCTTAAACGAACTATCACGTCAAAAAAATGTGGGGAATACCCTAACCCAGGAGTGGCTCCAAACTTTTGACGCCGTACTGTACTTAAATTTTTTGTACACTACCGTGTCAAAAGTGTGGACCCCCTGTCAAAAAAGCTATCCGATCACTTTTTGAAGCGTACAGTACTTATTTTGTGTACGTGCAAACCTTGACCCCAACACGCGCTTGCCTTAATTGCGTCATTTTAAACGCAAATGTGTTGTAAAATAAGAACAATATAAGAATTTATACGTAAAATAATTTATTTTTTAATGAAATATACGTTTACAGTATTAAAATTAAAAAGTAAATCAATTCATTTTCATATCTGACAGTTACCTTAATCTTACATCTAACATCATACATGTGATAGCTATTTACTAAATTCCACAATATGTAAAAAACCACTAGAATCAGTTCCTTTATATGTAATAAAATATTGTCCTGTACGTAAACATTGAATGGTCTGCTCATCCAAATCCGCGAATCGTTTTGGAAGGAACACTTGAGCATCTGCAAGTTCCACCGCAACCGCTGGCCCATATCGAGTTTCCATGCGTCGTACATCAAGAATTTTCCACGTTTCATACGGTTTGAGTGTAGATAGCGATTTGAATGGTTTACCAGCACCAAGTTTATTCAACTTCTCCAAAACCGGATCCATTGTTGTATCAGTGGCAGTAAAAGTGGTCCACAGATCACTTATACTTAACTCAACACCGTGTTGTTCAGACATTTTGCCAATACACTGCCAATTTCTGTTACAGCACGTCGCTTAAATAAATTATGAGTTGCCACCACAAAAACCACCACCACCACCACCACCGCCACCACCACCACAAAGAAGAAATGGATATCAAGTTTGTTTGATGGTACCGAAAACCAGCCGTGGATTTTGAATTTGGAAGAAATATTTGATGTACCGAAGATTTCCATTCTGCGAGATGAATATTATTCAAGACGCTGTATGCTTCATTCAGATAAAATTTGTTCATTAGAAAATTGTATTCTTTTAAAAAATTTTTATATGGAAAATAAATAGATTTTAATATATAGATTTAAGCAATTTAATTTTTTGTATACATATTCTATAAATAAAATTTTAAAAAAAAATATGTGCGTTTTATTTAATTATTACCCTGCATTCCCCTATTTTTTTACAGCAAAAAGTTTCTTTCGTTAACCTATAAGAGTATTAACAAAAATCTTATGAAATTTATTATTCTAATTGAAAAGCATATTTCATGATACACCCTGTATACTAAAATATTTATTAAAAATACTAAATATACACCCGTTATATATACATGATATTATTTGTATGTTAATGATAGAGTAGCAAATTCAAAATATTCTAGTCTATAAAAAATTTTGATTTTACAGACTTAAAAATTTAGTAAAACTCAATGCTGTTATCATTTTTATATTAAGCGTCGTGTTTAACTTATAGTAATTTAAAACCAAAAATTGAACTTTTATTCTGTTTAAAAATGTTAAATACAATACTATTATACCCTAATATAAATATGTATCAGTATTAAAATGATATACATTGATTTTGCTGATTAAACAAATTTTTTGCAATATTTATAAATTATTTTATAATTAGATTTAATACTTATTCATAAATGGCTATACAATTCGTTTACTAGTATTCATAAAAATTAAAATTATATACAAATTTTCTTTCTTATTCTCAATATACAGAGTGTATACATAAAATATTTTTAATATACAGAGTCTATACATATGTACATACTGAATTATTTCAGATAATTTTCGTTTGATATAGAAACAGTTTTGTGCTACAGTCAAATTCAAAAATTCAAGAACTTCTGTTAGTTAACTAAAAAATTGGTCACTGTAGGTTAAATGTTAAAGTATTAAAACTGATAAAAATAATTTCTTGCTTGAGGCCTACAATGGGTGATATTCTTTACTAAACAATTTTTTAACTCATTAATATTCCATGACGTCATCTTTCTTATACCAAAAAACTCCTTATATGAGTCTTACGATCATAATTCAGCTAAAACAAACATTTAATTATTAGTTGTTTGTTTATGTTAAAACTGATAAAAATTCCTGGAATTTTCCAAGGTTAAATATACAAAAAAACCCCTGAGTTACAGTTGACACCCAAATTTCCGGCAGTACAGTAGCGGTCAGACATCTGGACCCTGGAGTCTAGAGTCTGAAGTCATGATTGCGGCTAGCGCATGGTACAGTGCCCCCACAAAATTTAGCGGCCTCCCCGATTTTCGTTTAAAATGACGCAATTAAGGCAAGCGCGTGTTGGGGTCAAGGTTTGCACGTACACAAAATAAGTACTGTACGCTTCAAAAAGTGATAGGATAGCTTTTTGGCCAGGGGGGTCCACACTTTTGACACGGCAGTGTACCAAAAATTTAAGTACAGTACGGTGTCAAAAGTTTGGGGCCACTCCTGGGTTAGGGTATTCCCCACATTTTTTGACGTGATAGTTCGTTTAAGATGACGCAATTAAGGCAAGCGCGTGTTGGGGTCAAGGTTTGCACGTACAGTACGCTTCAAAAAGTGATAGGATACCTTTTTGGCCAGGGGGGTCCACACTTTTGACACGGCAGTGTACCAAAAATTTAAGTACAGTACGGTGTCAAAAGTTTGGGGCCACCCCCGAGTTAGGGTAACCCCACATTTTTGACGCGGTAGTGTACCCCATCTATCAAATTGTAACCTAAAATTCAGTCTGCGCATGCGTCGTGTACTTAAATTCAGTCTGCGCATGCGTTAGGTTTGGCTGGTAATGGGTTAACACAAAATGAAATTGTTATAAGTAAATTGTGATGACGCATAATGAGTTAACATAAATTAATTCGGTTGCTGGTGATGACTCATGTCTTTGGAATTTCAAGGCCAACAGTATGAGCGAGTGTTGGGGTCAAATGTCAACAACAAATTTTAAATACATGTACTCGGTACGTGCCGGGTCAAAGGTCAAGGTTTGCACATCGATACAGTTTGATGACTCATCAGTTCGGAATGTATAGTACCGTAAAGTCACACGATTTCAAACATTGGCAAAAGGGTTCAAGTTGGTTAGTTTTGCGGTGCCGCAGCTCTCTCCTAGCCTATCTACTTATGTTCTATGTATGCAGTGTACGTTTTTTACTATACATGTATAGATACGTTAAGTATTGCATACATCTTCTGCTTTGTCTATATATTAAATAATAATAAATTTAATAACATAGAGTAATAGAGACAACATATCTATCTCTATACTACTGGAACCAGTGTAACCAGTAAGAGATAGAAAATATGTTATATACGTGCACTGGGTTTACTTTATATTGATGCGATATTGTGTATTTGTGTTAGTAATCATTGGTAGTAGTGGCCGTCACGTGACCGTACTTCACATACATATGTATCATACCATAAACGAAGATACGTATCCATAAACGAAGAATTAAAACACAACTGCTAAAAAAAAATTAATTTCTCTAGTAATATTAGATAAGTAAATATGTGTGTATAAAATGATGTGCCAGTACTCAAGCCAGGAATGCACCAGTAAATAAATCATTACAATGGATTATCATCCAGTAACTCGATTGAAAAAATTGATAGACACTTAGTGAATTGTTATTTATCAACGGGAAAATTAATAAAATTAAAACAGTATAAAAATTATTGTAGCGCAGAAGGCTACAAAATGCAAATCGTCAATTCCCTCCGAGTTTGAAAGACAGACAGACAGAAAGACAAGCTAACATGCAGGCAGACAGACAGGCTGACACGCAGACAGGTAGACAAGCAGACAGACTAAAAATCTAATATTGTTGTTTCGGTTTCTAATCAATCCTCATAACATACGACCAAGTTTTCTGAAATTACCTTAAATGAAGAGACACAACGAATTGACAAATTTATGTGCTAGTATGACAATATACAATCTTTTGTTTTTTCTGTTTTTTTTTTTTGGCTGATGATAGCAATTTTTTAGCAATAAAACATAAACAATTCTTTTTTTTATTTTAAACATGAGATAATAAAGACAAAAAAAAATTGAAAATATTGTAAAAATTAAGTAAAAATGTTTAAAAATTAAAATATTGATTTAACTGACAATTAATTTCAATGACGTCTTTTATATATAAAATGACTGATACTCTACAAAAGTAATTTCAAAATTTTGTATTTTGTTTGTGTTTATTTATTTAATAAAACGATAAATTAGTAAATGTATAGTTTTATTCATGTTCCTACCTACCTTTAGTTTATCAAAAAGGATACGTCCAATTTAGGGTGCAAAAATATAAACTAAAACATAATTTTTTTACAAAAGTAGCCATAAATTGTAAATATTCGATCAATTTGAACAATTTAAGTAAAATATACCACTTGTACTGTTTTTTAATAGCAATGGTAAACTTTCAATTATATTAAAACCGCTACTGTTTATTTACACCATAGAGTTATGTAAATAATACACACACGAATGTTGCCCAATATTTTGGAAAATGCTCCTTCTTTCTCCGTGTTATATATCTTTCTTATATCTTTCGATAATACACATGGAAAATTTTTTCAACTCAAACCGTTATGTTTTTGATGACAGATTAAGATATTTTACAATCTTTATTTAACAACCATTAGTACTGGTGACTTATTTTTCTTTTTAATTATTTATTTATTTATTTATTTTTTCTGTACTGATAATTTCGTATATTACCTGCACAAAATAGTTTTGAAGATGCATAATTATAACATACATTGTCTTGCAATAAAAAACAAGATCATTACCTTTTTCCAACCAAAAATTAAATACAGATCCACAAACAATTATGTACACTCACGTGTCCACCTGTTGAATTTTTCAATTTAATATATTTTTTCATTAAAAGTGTACAAATTTTTTTATAAGTCCGCTAAATAACCGCCGTGGTGGAGTCGATATGACGCTTGGACGACATACAAAAGTACCCAAGTTCAAATCATACAACTGATTGCATTTTTTTAAATTAAAATAAATCGGTTTTTCAAGACAGTGACAAGACAAGCACACTAGAGTCCCTATAATAAATAGAGTCGTGACATGTCATCCATTTTGTATCCAAAACAGAGCGGGAAGCTTTAAAATTAATTATCACATGTTTGAGTAAATATTTTTGTGTACATAATAATTGTTAATAAGTTATGAATTAATGAACAATTAAAAATTTTTAATTTAATTATTCTTTCTAAGTTAAACTGAATGGTTTTTGTTAAGATTTTATTTATTTCCAATGTATTTTACGAAAACTTTGGATACAAAATGCCGGAACCAATCAGCATTCAGCACACATGTCACGACTCTATTTATTATAGGGACTCTAAAGCACACACATTATAAACGCCATCTATCGTAACAAGTAAAGAAAAAAGTCGGTCAGAGTAACAGAAAAGAAAAACGTCTACGTACAAGTAAAGAAAAAAAAGTCGGTCAGAGTAACAGAAAAGGAAAACATCTACAGACGTCAAAAAGGTCAGGTAAAGTAATAGAAAAAGAAAGCGTCTATAAACGTCCACACAAAAAGAAAAAATGACGACGTACGGTAAAGGTAAAAAAAAAAAAAATTGGCTACGTTGATAAAGTCAACGTCATCGCCTGTAAGTATGAAACAAAAGAAATGACGACGTATGATAAACGTCCACACAAAAAAAAGGTGACATATGTATGTACGTACTACGTATGTACATACATACGTATGTACATACACCATATATGTAGTATACATATATGTATAGCCAAATGGATATGAAAAAAACGTCCCAACATCACGGTGCAGATTTGGAAGTATTTTGTTCGTTTTGCGCAAATGCGACTTTTTTGGTGGTAATATGAACCAATCTGAACAGTAAACACGGTAAACACTAATTGATGCATCTGCGCAAAACAACTGAAGTGCCTCTACCCGATGTCTATCCGTCTCACTTCATCGGAACCACTGCCTCTTATAGGGATTGGCCATATAGTTATAATACATATATGACATACACACGTATGTACATACATACGTGTATCATATCACCCTATATTTAGGCATACTACACTGCGTCCTCAAGTGCCCAATACCTACTTATATTTTACAGCAAACTGCAGCAACTTCAACTGCAACAACAACTGCAATGCTCAGGTTATCTGTAAAGAAAAAAAAAAATTTAAGACCTGTAAACACTACGGTGGATAACACATATAGAAAAAAAGCCAATGAAATAAAATTTGAAATATTACAAGCAAAATGCGGTTAAGAAAAAGCAGAATACGAATTGTTGCTTTTACAAATAACAGGAAAAAAAAACTGGACATAGAATTGAAACAAAGAAAATTACATGATATGTAATTTAAAAATAAATAAATTTTAAAATAAATTTTTGTTTTTGAAAATACTTTTAAAAATTTCCTGTATAATAAAAGTCCTCAATAAGTAAACTTGATCTAAAAAAAAAAATTAACAAACCTCTGAAATATTGTCTGAATAAGCGCATTTCTAACTGAGCGCATTTAATGATTAAATGATCATTAAAATTTATTGCAATGTTATGCAGAACACATGTAGCGACGATTATTGGGATTATTTTATCCACAGTTACTCTCATCCCAACCGATAAGTATGGAAACCGTCTTTTTAACACGCCAAAAGTACGCTCAATGACGTTCCTAGTCCTTATGTGTGCCAAATTGTAACGCCTTTCGGCTGGTGTTCCTGGATTCAACAATGGCGTTACAATATATTTTCGACACGGGTACCCACTATCCCCTAATAAATATTTATTCCCGAATTCACTGTTTTCAAATTGGGCCCGCACTAACGACATATCAAAAATTCTACTGTCATGTCTTGAATCAGGCCATCTCGAAACCACATTCATGATTTTTAATTTGTGTCACAAATTGCTTGTACATTCAAAGAAAAAACCTTTCCGATTTCTGAACACCTCAGCGTTGTCCCCACCTGGTGATTGTACTTTAACGTGGGTACAATCGATTACACCACAAACATTGGGAAAACCAGCTATTTCAAAAAACTCCACCGGAACTCTATGCTGGTCTTCAACTCTCGGTAACTAAACTGATTTCTTAATAATGCCAGTTCATGCGACACCTTATGTATAATTCGCCCGGCCGTAGATTTTGTTACATTGGAATTATCCCCAACTACTGATTGAAATGTTCCGGTTGCATAACAACGAAGAGTTAAGAGCAACTGATTTATTGCACAAATCGAATGATTGCGCTGGGGCATTGGTCGTATATTATGTTGAATTAAATCCAATATATAATTAACGGTTTCTTTTGAAAAACGAAACCGTTGCTTGAAAGTTTGGTCGTCATAATAGACCATTGGTTCAAATCTTTCCTTGAATACTCTCGGAGCTCTCGGTATCTGAATACCAGCTTCAAATTCGTCTTCCGAAGTTAATGACGCCGACGATACCGATACTGTTGAAACTGATAAATTTTCATATTCCATGTTTGAAAAATACAAACAAGACAATTTCTTTATCACGTGTATAATTCCTATCATAAATTTGTATTTTATATTTTACTTACCTACTTTTATGTATATTTGGTATGTACTTTATTTTAAACTATTTTAAAAATGAAATAACAAATAAATATTAAATGTTAGTATTTACACATGAATATTTTTTTAAATCTTATTTCGCTAGAATGTTCCCTAGCAATAAAGTGGATAGAGCAGACATATTGGAAATTAATTTCTCAGATAAAATTTATCCGCTTGATTTTCTAAGGATAATTTATACTACCAGATAACTACCAGATATACCACTAGATATACTACCAAAGGATAACTACCAGATATATTTATCTTTCGTTTATAATACTCAAATCTACAGAATAAACTGATTTATCCCAGAGATAAATCAGTTTATTCTATAGATTTGAGTGTTATAAACGAAAGATAAATATATCTGGTAGTTAAATCTGTTGAAATATATAGATTATTAAGTAGTCTATGATTACAATTTGTTCATGTTACAATATCATAGTGATCCTAGTAATTGTTTAATATATATTCAATTATTTTTCAGTTAGTTATTATTTTTTGTCTGCTCGGTTCAGTTTAGTTTTTGTTTATGTAACATTAATATATTTTGTAAATTCATCTTATAATTAAATATTGGAATAAATAGTTATTTATTTTCCGCGTAATTATTTTATATTGTTCGGGATCTACTGGGTATTATTAACAAAAAAACATCAGGTTATGGGTCCAGGACCCAAGGACCCAAAATAACAATATAAAATCTAGACGAGCACGTGTTTTTCTATTCAAACATGGAAAAATATAAAATACCACCACTTAATGGTACAAACTTTGGAAACTGGAAATTCAGATTAACAACAGTACTTGAAGAACAAGGTTTGGTTGATGTATTATATGAGGAAATTAACTCAAAGATTGAAGCACTCAATATTGAAAAGTTTACGGCGGAAGCGGAAAGAAAAATAGTTATTGAAAATACAATTCAATCAATAAAACAACGTGACAAAAAATGCAAGTCTATTATTATTCAATGCATTGCTGATTCACAGTTAGAACACATTAAAGATAAATGTTCGGCAAAAGAAATCTTTGATACTCTATCAAATATTTATGAAAGAAAAAGTATCGCAAATCAATTATATCTGAGAAAGCAACTTCTAACAATGAAATATAATGAATCAGATGATTTGAATGAGTTCATGTTAATTTTTGATAAAACAGTAAGGGAATTAAAAGCTTCTGGAGCTACAATTGAAAATTTAGATACTATTTGTCATTTGTTACTTACATTACCAAAATCTTATAATGCTATAGTAACGGCACTTGAAACTATGGACCAGTCAAAACTCAGCGTTGAATTTGTAAAAAGTCGACTATTGGATGAATACTCAAAAGGAGTAAATTTTAATAAAAACGAAAGTGTAAGAAGGATTCAGCAAACAGCGTTTAATACAAATTCAAGAAGAGGTAAATGTCATAAATGTGGAAATTTTGGACATTTTCGAGCAGAATGTAAAAGTAGAAACAAATCATTTAATTCCTATGATACAAGTCATAAAGGAAATAACAAATCAAATTACAAAACGGATTATAAACGAAAATCATTTAATAAATATAATGTGAACTATGCTTCAGGAAATGATACTGAAACAGCATTCATAGTAAATGAAAGGGATACGACCAATCAGGGAATAAAATGGTTTTTGGATTCCGGTGCATCAGAACACATGGTTAACAAAATAACGTATTTTTCGGAATTAAAAAATTTGGACACTCCAATAAAAATAGCAACGGCTAAAGAAGGAAATCATTTGGAAGCTACAAAAGTTGGTAAAATCAAAGTTATATCCAAAGTTAAAAATGTTTCCAGGAACATATCTGTATATAATGTTCTATACGTACCGAATTTATTACATAATCTTTTATCTGTGAGACGTATTGAAGAAAAGGGAATGAAAATTATTTTTCACAACAATAAAGTGCGCATTTTCAATAATAATTTTATGGTAGCTGAAGGAAACAGAAATGGAAAGCTATATGAGCTAAATTTTGAGGTGGTACAAAGTAAACCTGAAGAAACAGCAAATTTAACTCAAAATAATGATACAAATTTATGGCATAAAAGGCTTGGACATTTGAGCAAAAACAATATGATTAAATTAGTTGAAAAACAAATGTCTAACGGAATGAATATATCGGTGAGTAATATTAAAGAAAATCTTAATGATAAATGTGAAATATGCATTTCAGGAAAACAGACTCGCCTACCATTCAATAAAATTATAAAAAACCGCTCCAACAGGATACTAGATTTAATTCATGTCGATGTATGTGGACCGTTAACACCGTACACTTGGGATGAAAAACGATATTTCCTCACAATCACGGATGATTATTCTCATTTTACTGTAGTTTATTTACTAGAACACAAAAATGAAGTTTTCGATAAAATTGTAGAATACGAATCAAGAGTGACAGCTCAGTTCAATTTAAAAATTTCACGACTACGATGTGATAATGGTGGGGAATTTTCTTCAAATAAACTCAAGGATTTTTGTAATAATAAGGGAATTCAATTAGAGTATAATAATAATAATAATAATAATAATAATAATAATAATAATAATAATAATAATAATAATAATAATAAACGCCCTGTGGGTGGGGGCTTCACTTTGCAGAATTTGCCCACAGTAAGTCCTGCTTGTCGTAAAAGGCGACTAAAAGGACAACCCATTAGGATGGTGCAAACAAGAAAAAGGCCTCGGAAAACTGCCGCTGCCGGTGGAGCGACCGGGCGCATCAGGGTCACCACTGAATGTGACAGCTCAGATCACGGTGACGACAGGTTGGGTTCTAGGCAGCCACCTGTCAGCTGTAACAACACCTTCAGCCAAAATGCTACTGCCCTACTTACGGAGCCCCCAACACCTTTAGCTCAGCCGACTTTAAGTGTTTCCTCAGAGCATCCTTTGGGGACCACTAAAGCTGGTAAGAAGCGTGTGCGTATGCAATGGACAGATGAACTGAATGAATTCATCGTACGCACATACTTCAAAGTTACTAGACTTGAAACGGACAAAACTGGTTACCGTACAAAATTACATCAAGAGTTCGCGCGCAGCTACCCTCACCTAAGTCGCGTTACTGAACAGAGACTGGCAGACCAAAAACGTGTCATTTTTACCAATAATCTTATCCCTTCCTCCCTCATAAACACCATTAAAACACAAGTCGCACATCAATTTGCTCAAAATGAAGAAAGTCAGGCCGACGGCCCACCAGAAATGGGAAGCCCCACACAAAACGACATTCAACAACTTGTCGAGAATGAGCCTAACCACCATGAGACAGCAGTAAATGACACCTTACTGCAAGGGATCGAACTGGAATTTAACACAGCGCTTACTGAATTTGAAGGGACGGACCCCACACATAGGTACTTGTTGCCTAAACAACACACCTCACACAGATTGGCTGAGATCGTTGAGATATTAAACAATACAATACTGCCTAAACACTTGGAAACATGTGACAATTTTATCGAGTTACACACAGCTATTTACTGTGGAGCCGTTGCCGCTATACGTTGTAACGGTTCCGACGTAACACCACCTGTAGCGCACAACTCGAAAGAGCACAAAACTCCTGCCTGGGAAACGCGATTGAATAAACGTATCAACAACATCCGATGCAATCTCGGCAGGATCACCCAATACCAACAGGGTACGAGGTCCAAACGGCTCATCAAATACATACACGGCATTTTACACAAACACACAGTACACACACAATACGAGGAACCCAATAAAACACTCACAGAGATCAGAGATACGCTTCACCAAAAATTAACAGCACTAGCGAAGCGCTTACGAAGGTATAAGACCAGTACTGAACGCAAGCGACAAAACCAAGCGTTCAGCAGAAACGAGAGACGATTTTATCAGTCTCTAACGAACACGGTAACTAACAGTAATGGTCTACCGGAGAAGAACGCACTCCATAGTTTTTGGGCGAATATATGGTCCAACACCATTGACCATAATGACAAAGCCAGCTGGATCGATACAGAGTACAGGAATAACGAACATCTTCCGGAGATGCCCTATACGAACATTACTACAGAGGACGTCTCCAGAGCTTTACAGAGATCGCATAACTGGAAGGCACCTGGCATCGACAACATACAAAACTACTGGCTCAAACACTTTACATCAACACACAAGTATCTCGCTGAACAATTTACACTATTTATAAGAACACCAAACCTGACACCGAAGTTCCTAACGCAGGGTATCACATATATGAAATCGAAAAACAGTGATACAAAAAATCCTGCTAATTATAGGCCTATCACCTGCTTGCCTAGTGTGTATAAGACTTTGACGTCCTGTCTGGCAGAAAAGATCAATGAACATTGTCAGATTAACACCATACTGACAGAAGAACAAAAGGGATGTCGAAAGAGGTCACAAGGTTGCAAAGAGCAGCTTCTGATTGACTCCGTAGTACTGGAACAAGCGAAAGGGAGACAACGTAAGCTGAACACAGCGTTTATTGATTACAAAAAGGCATTTGATTCGGTCCCGCACTCCTGGTTACGGAGAGTATTGGAGCTGTATAAAATACACCCAAGTATCGTGAACTTCCTTGGAGCGATCATGTCCGATTGGCGAACGACCTTACATTTGAGTATTGGTAACGAAAAAACAACAAGCGATCTTATTCATGTAAGACGCGGCATATTCCAAGGCGACTCATTGAGTCCATTATGGTTTTGTCTCGCAATGAATCCACTTTCACGCCTGTTGAATGAAACCAAATACGGTTATAATGTGGGGACAAAAATGAATTCGCACCATACTATTTCACATCTAATGTACATGGATGATATAAAGATCTACGCAGCAACTAAACATCAATTACAGAAGCTGCTGGGACTTTCCAGGGAAGTTTCGCGAGACCTCTGCATGGAGTTCGGGATCGACAAATGTCGGACACAATGTCGTTCTGGGGGAAAACGAGATGCGGTCGCATTTGAACTCGGACCGGAGTCTGTTATGCAGTCAATGGACGAGGGAGAGTCGTACCGGTATTTCGGATTCAACCAGGATGAACGTATAGATCACAGCGCTGTAAAACAACACCTAATGCAGCAATACCTAGCGCGTGTACAGAGATTGCTGAACACTCACCTTGATGGAAAGAAAATCATCAAAGCAATTAACACCTACGCAGTTCCGGTGCTAACGTACTCATTTGGGGTAATCAAATGGACGCCTACGGACTTGACAAACATCGAGATCAAGACCCGCGTCCTTATGACCAAATACAGAATTCATCATCCCAAAGCAGCGATAGAACGACTGACGCTGCCAAGAGCCGAAGGGGGTCGGGATCTTATAGACATAAGGAACATGCATAATAAACAGGTTCATAACTTGCGAGAATACTTTTACACCAAAACACACACATCACACCTACACAATTCAATAATCCAAGCCGACAAGGCATACACACCATTAAACCTCTCACACACAGAAATGCCAGATAGTTTTTGCCCCTTGGTCACGAAGGAGGACAAAATCCAGCAATGGATCCGCAAGCCTCTACATGGAAGACATCCACATGATCTTAACCAGAGTAACGTCGACAAAGCAGCGTCGCACGCCTGGTTGAGTCAAGGAAGTCTTTTCCCGGAGACTAAAGGATTTATGCTGGCTATACAAGATCAAGTAATTCACACAAAGAATTACTCAAAATACATACTTCGTGACTCGTCAATAACATCTGACTCATGCCGGAGATGCCATTCCAAACCCGAAACGATACAACACATCACAGCTGCCTGTACTCAGCTCGCTCAGTCCGAATATAAACACCGTCACGACCAGGTTGGCAAAATTATATACCAGAAACTAGCGGTTAAGCACCACCTTGTAACCGATAAAACCCCTTACTACAAGCTCACACCAAAAGTAGTAGCGGAGAATGACTCCTGTAAACTTTACTGGGATCGGTCGATTATTACAGATAAGACCATAAATCATAATCGACCAGATATCACCTTCGTAATGAAACAAACTAAGACCACCTATCTGATCGACATTGCGGTTCCGAATACACATAACTTACAAAAAACACACGCAGTTAAATTGGAGAAATACACTGACCTCGCAGCCGAAATAAAACAACAATGGCGAATGGAACATGTCCACATTGTTCCAATAGTACTCAGTGCCACCGGGGTCATTCCACACACACTACACAATAGCTTGAGCCTCTTGGGTCTCCCAAAATACACATATGTCACTATGCAAAAGGCAGTGATCATAAACACATGTCGTATAGTACGGAAGTTCCTCAGTAATACGAATCCGACTGCGATATGTGAAAGCACAAGATCTGCTTGTACTCCATCTGAGCCATCTACAGTGAGTGAACAACACACTGACACTCATCTTACAGACACACAACACACATACATAAACACACAATACGCTAACACAGAACCGCAAACACCTAACACACATACAGATCCAGATTCGTCTGATGGAGAGGGAGGATCGACCAACTGCCGCACTGTAACTGTTACCGCTCTGGTGCACAATCCACCCCAACTCAATAACACACAAGGTCCGTCAACCTCTGTACCATCTAAACGCGCAATTCCAGGAATACCCGATCTTAATGAGCAATTTGATGAACCAGAACACATTTACACCAAGAAACGAAAAATAGAACGACACATCCACACACATACACGAACACACACACAAACACAAACAGTCCTTTCCCTTCCCTCTGTCCCTAATCCTACCTATTCTCTGAGGACACGAAAACGAACTAGGCATTCACAGCCGTCTGTCATTGAGCCAACATCTACGCTCCCACAAAAGTCTCGTCGTACGAACCAGTATACACCAAAATAGACGCATAACACCTCGTTTCAAGCAACAACAACAACAAAATAAGGAGTGATGTGACAAACCCGTTCGTGAATGTACTACGGTACTTTTACGGATTGATTTGGCACATTACCCTTCCACAGAGCCTAATACCTTGCATAATGCCGGTATAGGTGAATGTTACCCAGTACTGTCCTACTGAGTAGTGAGCGCCAGGTTGGCGTAAAAGTCTATAATAATAATAATAATAATAATAATAATAATAATAATAATAATAATAATAATAATAATAATAATAATAATAATAATAATAAACGCCCTGTGGGTGGGGGCTTCACTTTGCAGAATTTGCCCACAGTAAGTCCTGCTTGTCGTAAAAGGCGACTAAAAGGACAACCCATTAGGATGGAGAAACCACTGAAAAGAAAGCCTCGGAAAAATGCCGCTGCCGGTGGAGCGACCGGGCGCATCAGGGTCACCACTGAATGTGACAGTTTAGATCGCGGTGACGACAGGCTGGGTTCTAGGCAGCCACCTGTCAGCTGTAACAACACCTTCAGCCAAAATACTACTGCCCTACTTACAGAGCCACCAACACCTTTGGCTCAGCCGACTTTAAGTGTTTCCTCGGAGCATCCTTTGGGGACCACTAAAGCTGGTAAGAAGCGTGTGCGTATGCAATGGACAGATGAACTGAATGAATTCATCGTACGCACATACTTCAAAGTTACTAGACTTGAAACGGACAAAACTGGTTACCGTACAAAATTACATCAAGAGTTCGCGCACAGCTACCCTCACCTAAGTCGCGTTACTGAACAGAGACTGGCAGACCAAAAACGTGTCATTTTTACCAATAACCTCATCCCTTCCTCCCTCATAAACACCATTAAAACACAAGTCGCACATCAATTTGCTCAAAATGAAGAAAGTCAGGACGACGGCCCACCAGAAATGGAGAGCCCCACACAAAACGACACTCAACAACTTGTCGAGAATGAGCCTGACCACCATGAGACAGCAGTAAATGACACCCTACTGCAAAAGATCGAACTGGAATTTAACACAGCGCTTACTGAATTTGAAGGGACGGACCCCACACATAGGTACTTGTTGCCTAAACAACACACCTCACGTAGATTGGCTGAGATCGTTGAGATATTGAACAATACAATACTGCCTAAACACTTGGAAACATGTGACAATTTTATCGAGTTACACACAGCTATCTATTGTGGAGCCGTTGCAGCTATACGTTGTAACGGGTCCGATGTAACACCACCTGTAGCGCACAACTCGAAGGAACACAAAACTTCTGCCTGGGAAACACGATTGAATAAACGCATCAGCAACATCCGATGCAACCTCGGCAGGATCACCCAATACCAACAGGGTACGAGGTCCAAACGGCTCAACAAATACATACACGACATATTACGCAAACACACAGTACACACACAATACGAGGAACCCAATAAAACACTCACAGAGATCAGAGATACGCTTCACCAAAAATTAACAGCACTAGCGAAGCGCTTACGAAGATATAAGACCAGTACTGAACGCAGACGACAAAACCAAGCGTTCAGCAGAAACGAGAGACGGCTTTATCAGTCTCTAACGAACACGGTAACTGACAGTAATGGTCTACCGGAGAAGAACGCACTCCATAGTTTCTGGGCGAATATATGGTCCAACACCATTGACCATAATGACAAAGCCAGCTGGATCGATACAGAGTACAGGAATAACGAACATCTTCCGGAGATGCCCTATACGGACATTACTACAGAGGACGTCTCCAGAGCTTTACAGAGATCGCATAACTGGAAGGCACCTGGCATCGACAACATACAAAACTACTGGCTCAAACACTTTACATCAACACACAAGTATCTCGCTGAACACTTCACACTATTTATAAAAACACCAAACCTGACACCGAAGTTCCTAACGCAGGGTATCACATACATGAAATCTAAAAACAGTGATACAAAAAATCCTGCGAATTATAGGCCTATCACCTGCTTGCCTACAGTGTATAAGATTTTGACGTCCTGTCTGGCAGAAAAGATCAATGACCATTGTCAGATTAACACCATACTGACAGAAGAACAAAAGGGATGTCGAAAGAGATCACAAGGCTGCAAAGAGCAGCTTCTGATTGACTCCGTAGTACTGGAACAAGCGAAAGGGAGCGAGGTACACAGCGTTTATTGATTATAAAAAGGCATTTGATTCGGTCCCGCACTCCTGGTTGCGGAGAGTATTGGAGCTGTACAAAATACACCCAAGTATCGTGAACTTCCTTGGAACGATCATGTCCGACTGGCGAACGACCTTACATTTGAGTATTGGTAATGAAAAAACAACAAGCGACCTTATTCAAGTAAGACGCGGCATATTCCAAGGCGACTCATTGAGTCCATTATGGTTTTGTCTCGCAATGAATCCACTTTCTCGCCTGTTAAATGAAACCAAATACGGTTACAATGTAGGTACGCAAACGAATTCGCGCCATACCATTTCACATCTAATGTACATGGATGATATTAAGATCTATGCAGCTACTAAATATCAATTACAGCAGCTGCTGGGACTTTCCAACGAGGTTTCGCGAGACCTCTGTATGGAGTTCGGAATCGATAAATGTCGAACACAATGTCGTTCTGGAGGAAAACGAGATGCGGTCGCATTCGAACTCGAACCAGAGTCTGTTATGCAGCCCATGGACGAGGGAGAGTCGTACCGGTATCTCGGATTCAATCAGGACGAACGTATAGATCACAGCGCTGTAAAACAACACCTGATGCAGCAATACCTAACGCGTGTACGGAGATTACTGAGCACCCACCATGATGGAAAAAAAACCATCAAAGCAATTAACACCTACGCAGTTCCGGTGCTAACATACTCATTTGGGGTAATCAAATGGACGCCTACGGACTTGACAAACATCGAGATCAAGACCCGCGTCCTTATGACCAAATACAGAATTCATCATCCCAAAACAGCGATAGAACGATTGACGCTGCCAAGAGCCGAAGGGGGTCGAGGTCTTATAGACATAAGGAACACGCATAATAAACAGGTTCATAACTTGCGAGAATACTTTTACACCAAAACACACACATTACACTTACACAATGTAATAATCCAAGCCGACAAGGCATACACACCATTAAACCTCTCACACACAGAAATGCCAGATAGTTTTTGCCGTTTGGTCACGAAGGAGGACAAAATTCAGCAATGGATTCGGAAGCCTTTACATGGGAGACATCCATATGATCTTAATCAGAGTAACGTCGACAAAGCAGCGTCGCACGCCTGGTTGAGTCAAGGAAGTCTTTTCCCGGAGACTGAAGGATTCATGCTAGCTATACAAGATCAAGTAATTCATACAAAGAATTACTCAAAATACATACTTCGTGACTCGTCAATGACATCTGACTCATGCCGGAGATGCCATTCCAAACCTGAAACGATCCAACACATCACAGCTGCCTGTACTCAGCTCGCTCAGTCCGAATACAAACACCGTCACGACCAGGTTGGCAAAATCATATACCAGAAACTAGCGGTTAAGCACCACCTTATAACCGATAAAACACCTTACTACAAGCTCACACCAAAAGTAGTAGCGGAGAATGACTCCTGTAGACTTTACTGGGATCGGTCGATTATTACAGATAAGACCATAAATCATAATCGACCAGATATCACCTTCGTAATGAAAAACACTAAGACAACCTATCTGATCGATATTGCGGTTCCAAATACACACAACTTACAAAAAACACACGCAGTTAAATTGGATAAATACACTGACCTCGCAGCCGAAATAAAACAACAATGGCGAATGGAACATGTCCACATCGTTCCAATAGTGCTCAGTGCCACCGGGGTCATTCCACACACACTACATAATAGTTTGAGCCTCGTGGGTCTCCCAAAATACACATATGTCACTATGCAAAAGGCAGTGATCATAAACACGTGTCGTATAGTACGGAAGTTCCTCAGTAATACGAATCCGACTGCGATATGTGAAAGCACAAGTCCTGCTTCTACTCCATCTGAGCCATCTACAGTGAGCGAACAATACACTGACACTCATCCTACTGACACACAACACACATACATAAACACACAATACACTAACACTGAAAGACAAACACTTAACACACATACAGATCCAGATTCGTCTGATGGAGAGGGGGGATCGAACAACTGCCGCACTGTCACTGTTACCACCCTGGTGCACAATCCTCCTCAATTCAATAACACACAAGGTCCGTCAACCTCTGTACCATCTAAACGCGCAGTTCCAGGAACACCCGATCTTAATGAGCAATTTGATGAACCAGAAAACATCTACACCAAGAAACGTAAAATAGAAAGACACATCCACACACATACACAAACACACACACAAACACAAACAGTCCTTTCCCTTCCCTCTGTCCCTACTCCTACCTACCATTTGAGGACACGAAAACGAACTAGGCTTTCACAGCCCTCTGTCATTGAGCCAACATCTACGCTCCCACAAAAGTCTCGCCGTACGACCCAGTGTACACCAAAATAGACGAATAACACCTCGTTTCAAGTAGCAATAACAACAATATAGGGAGTGATGTGACAAACCCGTCCGTGAATGTACTACGGTACTTTTACGGATTGGTTTGGCACATTACCCTTCCACAGAGCCTAATACCTTGCATAATGCCGGTATAGGTGAATGTTACCCAGTACTGTCCTACTGAGTAGTGAGCGCCAGGTTGGCGTAAAAGTCTATAATAATAATAATAATAATAATAATAATAATAATAATAATAATAATGGTGGTGAGGACACCTATAGCAGCTGCCCTTGGCACCCGTGAGGGATATTTATCCCCCATTGGTGTCAAGGAGGCTAAGGGTTCCAGGGGTAGTTTATGCGCAATACAGTAATGTTCGGATTCCATTAGCCTCTGACTACCCAAGATCGGCACCGTTCCTTCTCGAGGTACCACCGTTTTCACAAAAGATGCCGGATCTAGAGGAATAATCCTCGATAGTTCATTTTCGACGACAATGAACGTCGTATGACCGACCGAGGTTATATCCCCCGTATAAGAGAAGTGCCACCGAAAGTTGAGAAGTGTTAGAAGTACCTTGACCGGAATTCAGCATTGAGGGAGCGTAGTAACTTGTATGGGTGTGATTGCCGGAGTTGTGAATCGTGTTCGGGTGAGTCGAATAGGTGATAGTTTTCTGTGATTCCCATTTGTCGACATTGTGATATTTAGTGCTGTGATATTCTTTTGTACGCTGTTTTTATCTCTCCTAGTGTCCACTGGATGGTGCACTCTAGTGTGACACAACTGTGATTTACTTGTGCTGTGATATGATGTTGATTTCTGTCCCTGTGGCTTCGACGGGTAGGAATGCGGCGTTTGATGCATTCATTCGTGTCGGCCACACGTGTGAGTCAACGTCTGCCTGAACGGCTTGAGCGAGCTCGTCTAGTAAGGAGACGTTGTCGTCCCTCTCACGGATGCGTTTGTCGGCGTCCTGGGCCGCTTCCGCCCCGTCGAAGTGATAGGGACTCTGGTCAATCTATTGTGATATTCTGTGGCACCGTTCCGTTTTCTTTGACCTCGACTCGGACGAACGTGGCCTAGTCAACGTACCGGTCTCCCCAGTAAGTAGACCCCGACGTTTGACAGAAAAGCACATGTAACTTAGTAATCAGATATCTGACAGAACAGTACATGTAGCCTAGTAATCAGACGTCAACTGTCCTTACATGGGCGAGTTCCTTGGTATTGACGAAGCCGTTTCGAAATTGTCGAGGTTACGGGGAACGGAATCGTGTTGCAGGGCAAAGAAATCTCACTGTGATATGTTTGTTTTGTCTTTTTAACAAGTCTCCGTTATTTCTCTCTTTGTTTTAATTATTCTCCTCTTTTACGTTTCTATTTTATTTATTTTTCGCCATGCCGCTGTAGACCTGTTTTCATGGTTCTGCAGCGGTATTGTTTTAATCCCTTGTTGCGTCACTGGTGAACCGGTGGTTCCCCAGTGACGTAATAAGTTTTTGTCTGTGATATTGTATGCAAAATATTCTTACAGTCTTGTTTTAATCTTTCTCGTCTTTTATGTTTTTATTTTATCTATTTAACGTTAGGCCGCTGTGGACCAGTTTTCATGGTTCTACAGCGGTATTGTTTTAATCCCTTATTGCGTCCCTGGTCAGCCGGTGGTTCCCCAGAGACGTAATAAGTTTTTGTCTGTGATATTGTTTGAAAAATATTCTTCTAGTCTTTCTTTTGTACAGTTTATTTTTAGTCGGTTTCTCCACTCCGAGGCCCTATACACCTCGGAGTTTCATCGTTGGTTTTTCAGTCCTTGGTGACCGGACGTTCTGGCTAGTACTTAGCGTACCGCCACCAAGGACTGTCCGCTCGTTATGAAGCCCTGGGATGGCAGGGCTCATCGGTGAATTTTATCATGTGTATGTTTGTCCGTTGTCTAATGCATTTATGTGTTCCTGTCTGTATGTGTCGTTTTTATTATTTTCCCGTTTTGGCGGCGCATGCCCTTCGATGGCGATGCCGCCGGACACTGCTGACCGCGCCATCCACCGGCAACACTGTCCCAATTTTAATTTAAAAAAAAAAAAAAAATAATAATAATAATAATCTTTATTCCATCGACAGTATAGAATTACAGTATAGAATACGTCAAAATTAGTAGAAGCAAAATAACAACAATAATGCGTTAAAGTGGCTGGTAATGCATGAAGTCATTTAAACTGTAAAATATGTTTTCCAAAAGGAATTTTTTACGTTAGATTTGAATTTATTAAAAGCTATCAGTTTTTCTCCTAGAATTTTATTAAAAATTTTTATGCAGGAATTTAGAGGACCATTTAAAGCCTTCTGCAATCTACATTGCGTGATTGTTAGGTTACCTTTAATTCGTGTATTATAATCATGATTTAAAGTATTTTTAGAAAAAATACTTTGATTTTTGAATACAAAGTGGGAGCACTCTTGAATATATAAATTATAGATTGTCAATATTTTTAGTTTAATAAACAGATCTTTACATGATGTAGTCGTGTTTACATTACAAATGGTTCTAATACATCGCTTTTGAACAATAAACAATTTATATACATGGGTAGAATTTCCCCAACAAATGATGCCATATCTTAAAAGAGATTCGATATAGGCATGGTAGATCATTATTAAAATTTCTAGGGGAACGACATTTCGAATGGCCCTTAATAAATATATGTAGGGGAAGGTCGCCCAAAGCGGGTAAGCTAAGATTAAACGCCCAAAAAAGTGACTTTTGACCTCGATAAGCAGATCTTTTTTATATTATCGGATAGAATAGTTATCGAACTTTAAAATGGAACTTCGCTTAAGAAATGTTTATACGATATTTATTTTTAATAGAGAAAATACAAAACCTCTGCAAAAACCCGCTTTGCCCGTATAGGTATCCTAAAGCGGGTAACCCCCTTTGGGCAAAGCGGGTAAGTACATTATGTATTTAAATACTGTTATTATTTTTTAATATAAACTTTCTTACTCATATAGAACTTAACAATAATAATAATTAAGTAAAAAAAATTGAAAAAAGACAAAAATAATAAATTTATAACAACTAAGTGTAACTTTCTTTACAACCTCCATATTGGAATATATTACTTTAGGTGATTCCACATCAAAATCATCACAAACAAGGCAAAATTATTTTTTTTAAGCTTTTTCCCTCATTCCGTTGTAAAAAGAAGACTGTTCATTTTTTTTCCCCTTCCAACAGTTTTTTACATTAAGATGCTTCTATTTTGTCTACCCGCTTTGCCCAAAAAGACTTAATTTTGTTAACTTAGAATAATTTCAAAATGAAAGCCGATACATGTCTACCTTTTTCTACATTAAAAGTCAAATGATGATAACATAATATGGTAATACCAAAAAGATTACAATTCAAAAGGTTTGTGACTAGTCACAGAATACTTATCGTCAAAATTTTTAACAAAACCAACAAAAAAATTTGATGAAGCTTAACTAGGACATTAAACGACACAAAAGTTCAAGTGCAACTGACTGACATTGGTTGATATTCGGTTAATCTCGGTATACACACGACCTGACAAAAACATTCGATACAACGATATACAAGCGATTACCCGCTTTAAGAGGGGTACCCGCTTTGGGCGACCTTCCCCTACTTACTAATTTTTGATATCAGATAATTGATGTGTTCTTTCCATCCGAGTTCTGTATCTATAATGATACCTAAGAATTTAACTGTTTCTAACAATTTGATTTCTTCATTGTCAGAAAGAGTAAAATTATTTTCAATTTTCCCATAGTTACCAAATTTAATATATTGTGTTTTGGATAGATTTAATTTTAGCTGGTTATTCCTAAACCATTCTGAGACTGTTTTTAATGTATTCTCAATCTTATGTTGCAAGATGAGTTTCTTTTCGGCACGAAAGACAATAGCCGTGTCATCAGCAAAAAGTACTGTTTTGTTATTAATATGTAGATCAAGATCATTGTTATATAATATGAAAAGAAGGGGTCCTAGTACTGAGCCCTGAGCAACTCCTCTTTTCACTATTTTTACATCTGATTTTACTGACAGCATATGTTTATTTTCAATACGTGTTATCTGAACCATTTGGTATCTTTCCGTTATGTATGATTTTAATAGATCTAGTGCTACCCCTCTGATACCATAATTATGTAATTTATGTAATAAAATATCATGATTAACGCAGTCAAATGCTTTAGATAGGTCAAATAGTGCCAATGTAGCTAACTTTCCACTGTTCCAGGTATCCACTATTTCATTAATGGTATTAAAAAGGGCTAAGTTTATAGAGCTTCCAGGTTTGAAACCAAATTGATTTTCTGAAATAATATTGAATTTCGATAAATAATTATTTAATCTTATGTAAATTGCTTTTTCAAAAATCTTAGAAAAGGATGAGAGCAATGATATGGGTCTAAAGTTATCTAGTATTTTTTGATCGCCTTTTTTGAATAATGGTATAACGATTGATTTTTTAAGTTCTTTAGGAAACGATCCATCGCAGAGACATTTATTTACTAAATAAGTTAATGGTTTTATAATATAATGGGCATATTGCTTAATGATACAGTTGGATATATCATCCCAACCACATGATTTTGAATTTTTGAGCCCTTGAATGATTGTGCTTATTTCTTCTTCACTACAAGGAGCGAAGAATATACTAGAAGTGAAAGTTTCAATTGGAACTATTTGACCGGTATTTTCTAGATTCAAGTTATCAGCTATGTGAATGAAGAAGTCATTAAACGTATCTGCAATATCTTTAATTTCACTAACCTCTTCGTTGTTGCTGTCAACAATTGAATTTATATATGTCTTACATTTTGGTTGCTGTTTTGATTTTATTATATTCCAGGACGCTTTAGATTGATTTTTAGAATTTAAAATATACTGCCTGTTATAATTCCTTTTTGCATCACCAACCGCCTTAACTAACTTTTTACAACTTTCCTTATATTTGGAAATCTGAAAACAGATATTACAATTAATTATATAACAGCTTATATTATGTTTTTTATAATTTCTAATGTATAAATACTGTTCACGTTTAGTTTTAGACAACATAACAATATTTTTGTTTACCCACTTTTTGTCATCTTTTTGTTTTGAACAAGACACATTTACCCACTTTTTCGGAAAAGCTAAATTGAAATATGTGTTAAAAATATTTTGAAAATTTGTAAAGCACTCATCAATGTTAGATTTGTTAAAAACAGATTCCCAGCTTTCATTGTTGAGAAATGCTTCAAAATAGCCGTGATTTTCTACAGAAAAATGCCTAATTTCTTTATAAAATTTGTTGCTGTTGTTGTTTATATTTTGACAGTTACTTGAATATTCAATAATACAAGCACAGTGATCAGAAATTCCAGTATTAAAAACATAACTATTTTTAAATTCAAAATTTACTATAATATTGTCAATTAAAGTACTGCTATTTTCAGTTAATCGTGTTGGTTGCGTAATTGAACAAACCAAATTAAAAGTCAGTAGCAGATTATTAAATTCACAAACACGGTAATCAGTTACATTATTAAAATTTATATTAAAATCACCGCATAAAATAATTTTACAGTCATATTTTACCAATAAATTTAACAATTCTTCAAATTTTTCAATAAATACTTTAAAGTCACTATTTGGCGTCCTATAAATACATGTTACAATGGTATTTGTTTTTATATATTTAATCGCACAACATTCGAATATTTTTTCTACTGAAGTGCCACTTAACTTTGGAATGTTTTTGCAGAAAGCAGGTCTTTTAGAATATATGGCAACACCTCCATGTAAAAATTGATTTCTAGTATAACTAGAAACTAGCTTATATTCTCCAATCTCGTTGTAGTATTCTATTTCATCCGTTTTTAGCCAATGTTCTATAAAACAGAGAAATTCAGGATCAATATCCTTCGTTATGGCTTCAATTTGCATTATCTTATTGCGGATACACTGAATATTTGTATACATTAATGTTGTATTGACATTGTGAACTGAGTTTGTTTTTGGTTGTATAACCTCGTCTAAGCAGAGTGTATTCTCTTTGTCACACTTAAACTCTTCTTTGTGTAAAATACACACGTCTCCTCCAATAAAATTATTTCTAAAAGAATTATTACCAACATGGTATCCGTCAAATTTTAAAATATTATGTTTATCAAAGTTTTTATTATTATTCTCCAAACTTTGGGCACTTTGTGTCAAAATTTTCAAACTTGGTTGGTTTTCCTTTTTTTTGTTCTATATTCTTCCAAGTTCTGTCCGACGAAAAAAAATCTTTTTACTATGGCACCAATAGGCCAAAAGTTCTCCTCATATAGGATATTTTCTAAATTGCTACTTGCACTAATTCTAAAACTGGCGTTTACTCCCTTGCTTACAAGTTTCGTAACTTCAAACTTTTCCTCAGGTAATAATTTTTTGAGGTAATTTAACACTTGTTCTTCCGTAGTTTGTGGTATCATTCTGCCCAAGTATATCCACAGTTTCCTTTCAACAGCGGTAATCGAGCTTCTTATTTCAGATTTGCCAATTATTACTTTTCTTTTTTTGTGATTTACTACCGTGAAGCCGTCGTTATCTTCTTTGGATTCGGTTTCTTGATTATTTTCAGTTTCTTGATTATTTTCAGTTACTTGATTATTATCCGCACTTGTATCAATGACTTGTTGTTCTTTTATAGATTGAGAACGAGTTTTTATGCGTTCTTTTTCTCGTGTTTTAGCATTGTCATGATTTTCACTTACTTTTTTAGCGTAAGTTTCATGACCAGCCGCTACATCCTTTGGAGATGCCTGTCGTGGTTTCCTTGTATTTTCACTTTCTGCATTTTTCACCGGTATTTGATGTAATTTACTGGTACTTTCTGTACTCCCTTGAGTTGTCAATTTTAGTTTATTTATTTCACTAACTAAAGTTAGGTTAATTTTTTTCAGTTCTTCCACTTCATTTTTTAACGTTTCTGTGTGTTTTTTCACACTACCTTCAATAATTTTATTTAACACTGATGTAAATTCATCACCACATAAAATGTTTTTAAATAGATTTGTTAATTCCATCTTGTCAAAGGGAATTTTTGTCGGAGATACGTTAGATTGATTGTCAATGGTCGCCATTTTTTTGATATTTCACGGTACACGGAGAGAACCTAAAGAATCGAAAGTCGGAAAAGATCGGGCATCTTCGAAGTTTTTTTTTTTTCATACACTCCTCAATTGAATGGTGTCGCTGAAAGGTTAAATAGAACTTTATTGGAAAAGGCAAGATGTTTAATATTCAATTCAAAGCTAAATAAAAATATGTGGGGCGAAGCTATTTTGACGGCAGCATATTTAACTAACAGAAGCCCAACAAGTGCACTTAATATGGATAAAACACCTGCAGAAATATGGTTTAATAAGAAGCCAGATTTTTCAAAACTAAAAGTTTTCGGTTGTATTGCATATGTACATATACCGAAGGAATTACGAACCAAGTTGGAAATTAAAACTAAAAAATGTTTGATGATGGGATATGCGGTAAATGGATATAGACTATGGGATATCGATAGACAAACTATTATTACTGCTCGTGATGTTATTTTTGATGAAAATAAATTAATTGCCGATGATGTCACAGTTAACATTGAACAAATTAAAAATTTTAAGGAACGACAAGCGGAACAAGAAGATAAAAATGATTCACAACAGTTGGAAAACAGACACGAAAACAGAGACGATTCGGAACTGGAAAATTATACGGAAAATGAAACGGATTCTCAAGAAGAAATAGAAAATGAAATAATAAACGATTCGGGAGTTTCGGAAGTGAATACAAGAATTTCGAAAAGAAAAATTATTCCACCTACTTGGCAAAACGATTATGATATGACTTATTTTGCATTGAATGCGGAAACTTATGTAGAAGATATACCTCAAACAATTAATGAAATTGAAAACAGAGCAGATCGTACGGAATGGGAACGTGCAATTCAAGAAGAAATTGTATCATTAGAAAAAAACGGAACATGGGATCTGGTTCAGTTACCAGACGGTTGTAAATCAATTGATTGTAAGTGGGTGTTCAAGATAAAACGTGATGAAAATGGAAATATTGAAAAATATAAAGCTAGATTAGTAGCAAAAGGTTGTTCACAAAGACCAGGATTTGATTATGAGGAAACGTATTCACCTGTGGCTAAATTAACTACAATCAGGACTTTGTTAGCATTATCAAATGTTAAGAATTACTTTATTCATCATTTGGACTCCATCTGCATTCCAAATGGAGATTTAAAGGAAACTATTTATATGAAACCGCCACCAGGATTGAATTGCAACAATCAAGTGTGTAAATTGAAAAAATCACTATAATATGGTTTAAAACAGGCGTCAAGAATTTGGAATGAAGTATTGAACAAATACATCAGAAGTTTAGATTTTATTCAATCAAAAACAGATCCATGTCTTTACAAATTAATAAAAGATGATTTGGAAATTTTCATACTGGTTTACGTAGATGATTTGTTATTATGTGGTAACAAACTAAATGTTGGTACAGAATTGAAAAACAAATTAATGGAGAAATTTAAGATGAAAGATATGAAAGAAGTGAAATTTTTCTTAGAAATTAAGATTGATCGAGATAAAGAAAAGAAGATTTTAAAGCTGAGTCAAGAAAATTATATAGAACAACTAATTAAGCGTTTCAAAATGGACGATGCCAAAATGATTTCAACTCCGATTGAAAAAAATTTAAAACTTTGTAAAGGTGATACAGACATTTTAACCGATAAACCGTACAAAGAACTTATTGGATGTTTAATGTATCTAACACTTTGCACAAGACCAGACATTAATTTTGCGGTAAATTACTTGAGCAGATTTCAGGCTGGAGCTTCAGAAACACATTGGATTTACGCAAAACGCATAATTCGTTATTTAAAACACACAAAAGATTTAAAATTAACTTATTATGGAAACAATTACAAAAATGTTTTGAATTGCTATGTTGATGCAGATTGGGCCAATGATGTAGATCGAAAATCAACTAGCGGTTACATAATAAAATTATTTGATTGTTCAATAAGTTGGAATACTAGAAAACAAAATTGTATTGCTCTATCTACAGCCGAATCAGAATTTATTGCGCTAACACATATAATTACTGAAATAGAATGGTTAAAAGGAATTTTGGAAGATTTAAATATTGAATATTCAGAACCAATCAACATTTATGAAGACAATCAGTCGTGTATAAATTTATTAAAGAATCCCAAACATAAAACACGAATTAAACATATAGATATAAAATATAATTATGTTAAAGGAATGTTGGAGGAAAATAAAATAAAATTAATATATATTTATACGAACGATCAGATTGCAGACATATTTACAAAAGGATTGCAACGACAAAAATTTGAGAAGTTCAGAAATCAAATAGGATTCACAAATTGAGGGGAGGTGTTGAAATATATAGATTATTAAGTAGTCTATGATTACAATTTATTCATGTTAAAATATCATAGTGACCCTAGTAATTGTTTAATATATATTCAATTATTTTTCAGTTAGTTATTATTTTTTGTCTGCTCGGTTCAGTTTAGTTTTTGTTTATGTAACATTAATATATTTTGTAAATTCATCTTATAATTAAATATTGGAATAAATAGTTATTTATTTTCCGCGTAATTATTTTATATTGTTCGGGATCTACTGGGTATTATTAATAAAAAAACATCAAAATCTACCAAATAAACTATCCATAGAAAAAATCAAGCGAATAAATATTTATCTGGGTGATTAATTTTAAATATATCTTGTAACCACGGAAATTATTTTTACGAAATAAATACAGTTTATTAATAATTATTCATTGATTTATATTCAATTTATAATTATTCTTTGATATTGTTTAAAATAAAGTGCGTTCCAAATATAAATATATATAACAATAGGTAAGTTAAAATATGTAATTAACTATAAAAATGATAGAAGTTATACAAGTGAACAAATTGTTTAAATTTTAGAAACATAGAGTATGAAAATTCGTCGGTGTCAACTTTATCAGTATCGTCGGCGTCATTAACGTCTGAAGACGAATTTGAAAATAATATTCAAATCCTGAGAGCACCAAGATTATTCAAAGAAAGATTTGAACCAATGGCATATTACGACGACGAGAGTTTCAAAGAACGGTTTCGTTTTTCAAAAGAAACCGTTCATTACGTACTGGATTTAATCCAGCATAATATACAGCCAATGACCCAGCGAAATAAGGCGATTTCTTCTGTAAATCAGTTGCTCCTAACTCTGCGTTTTTACGCAACTGGAACATTCCAGTCGGTAGTTGGAGACAGTTTCGGTGTTACGAAATCTACCGCTGGTCGAATTATTCATAAAGTGTCGCACGAACTGGCGTTATTAAGAGAACAATTTATACAGTTACCGGGAGTTGAAGACCAGCATCGAGTTTCTGTAGAATTCTTTGAAATCGCTGCTTTCCCACATATTTGTGGTGCAATTGATTGCACACACATTAAAATTCAGTCACCAGGTGGGAACAATGCCGAGGTGTACCGAAATAGGAAAGGATTTTTTTCTTTGTACACACAAATAATTTGTAACGCAAAATTAAAAATTTTGGATGTTGTTTCAAGGTGGCCTGGTTCGACACACGACAGCCGAATTTTCGATATGTCGTTAGTACGGGCGCAACTCGAAAATAACGAATTTGGTAACAAATATTTATTAGCGGATAGTGGGTACCCATGCAGAAATTATATTTTGACGCCATTATTAAATCCAATAACGCCAGCTGAAAGACGTTACAATTTTGCGCATGTAAGAAGCAGAAATGTGGTTGAGCGAACTTTTGGCGTCTTAAAAAGGTTTCCGTGCCTATCGGTTGGAATGAAAGTGACAGTAGATAAAGTCATTCCAATAATTGTCGCAACATGTGTCCTACATAATATTGCTAGGAATTTTAATGACAATTTTCAGGATGAAAATTATGTTTATGAAGACGATGGAAATCCTGATATAGAACTTTTAATTGGTGAACGCGAACACAATTATGCCGTGAGGAATGCACTTATTCAAACAGTATTTCAAAGGTTTGAAAATTTTACTTATTCAGGAATTTTTGAGGAAGTTTTTACCAGTAATTCCAAAAACAAAAATTTAATATAACTTATCATTTATTCATTTAATACATTATTATTAACACTATTATTAACTAATTGTAATTCTATTTTCTTTAGTTCAATGTCAATTTTTTTTTCTTTAATTTGTAGCAGTAAAAGCTCATGTTGGGCTCTTTCTTTGTTCCGTCTTCCCTCTAATATTTCTATTTTTATTTTATCTGCTTTGCTCCGGTATATGTTAGCGGCAGTATTTACTTTATTTAAATTTTTTCTCCTTTTTTGCAGATGATGGTGTAGAAGCTGCAGATCCCTGGAAAACGTAATATACATAATGTTTGTTAATTTAATGTTATATTTCGAATTAAAATGAATTTTGTTTAAAGTTACATAAGTCAAGTTAAAGAAAAATGTATGTCCATATTTACGTATTTTAAAATAAAGTTCATAATTAGCTTATTCGATTTGTCTCAATTCACCCTTACGGTATTATAAAAATTGGATGCAATTTGACTAACTTGATTTTTTCCAGCGTATATCGCAGTTATATTTAACAAATGCCAATACCTACGTATGGACGTCCCTCATCTTCACACGTTTCAGTAATGTTTCTTTTTCTACCGGTTTTTTCAAACATACTATCCTGAAAAAAATATACACTGTTCCTAAATACTGCTAAGTAAATTTGGTAATTCTAAAATTGTAGTTTATTATTATTATTATTACATTTTGTTTAGAACCTTCTTCTATGGGGATGATATTATCACTTGAAATTATTTCAGTTTCGTAATCGGAAGCTTCATTCTGTAATAAGGTACATTTGTATAAAAATAAAATTTAAATAAAATTTTTGTAATAATACTTACACATGAAATATGATTTTCATCCGATACTTCTATTATATTCACGTCATTTTTCTCCATCATATATATGAATAAAAGTATAAATTACTTTTTTTGTTGGTATTTGTTAATAAATAAATTAAACTTCTTTTTAATTAATA
Source organism: Brachynemurus nebulosus (assembly GCA_035578155.1). Taxonomy (NCBI): domain Eukaryota; kingdom Metazoa; phylum Arthropoda; class Insecta; order Neuroptera; family Myrmeleontidae; genus Brachynemurus; species Brachynemurus nebulosus. Next base: position 74,930,832 of record JAPWDM010000001.1, on the reverse strand, counting down.
ATCTTCATTTATTTCTTTATTAACCCTTTTTAACTATAAACTAACATTACAGCAATTTTACACCCTTTCATTATTTTATAACAACTGAACAACTATCAACAACTAAACAAAAACCGTACAATCAAAATATTCATAGCCAATATAAATGTAATATATTCCAACACGCCTCCTTACATAGTCCAGTAAAGTCTGAAATGGCAATTTTTCAACCTCGGTCAAACTTGGCTGAAATATTCCTAGGCATACTAGATTTGACTAGGGATAGTTTTAAGGGGGTTGCGACCCCAGCGTCAGGGTGAAAAAGGGGTGAAATTGCTCCAAAAGCCATTTTTTCACATTTTTCGCGTAAACTATTATAGATATAGAGAAATGTTTCAAATAGAAGTTGTAGAGAATGTTAAGATCTACAACTTTTGTACGAAACATTTTTTTGCATCTATTGCAGTTTTCGCGAAAAATCAATTTAAAGTTTAAAATCTTTGAAATTAGAATTTGTTTTTTCATAAAATTAATTACCATTTTAAGAATAAAAAGTCCTTAGCCATTTTTGGCGATTTTGTGAATTGTAGAAGTTGGGAAAAGTTGGGGCGCTGAACGTCCGGCACTGAGCGCAAGAGAGACAGCGTATAGGACGCACTCTTTGCACTCATTGCCGCATTTGATACGGTTAAAAGAGAAGAGCGGCGGATGTCGTGAGTGCGTGGAACAGAAAAGTTTACTAAGAATAATTCTCCCTATGAAAAAAAGTGCTCTGATCCAGGACAAGGGTAGAAACAACCCCTATAAAGTTTATTTTCCAATTATCTCGCGAAGTGTGCGAGATATGGAAAATTTTTTCAAATAAAAATTGTAGATCTTTCGATTCTATAAAAAAAGTATACCACCCTCTTACCCCTATCTCTAATAGAATCTCGGGAGAAATCATCCCCGAAAAGGAAAAAAAAGAAAAACAATTTTTTTCGCCTAATTCCAATATTTTCAAACATTTAGAGAAAAAAGTATTCTTGACATTTTTCTCTAAAATTGAAAATAGAGAAATTAGGAAACATAAAAGGCCCCCATGGCACGGGACTGGTGCTTTTCATTTAAAATTATCAATGGTTAAGGCTATACGAGCGTATTTGTTTCCGGGCAACTTGTTTTGGGGCGAGCAGGCGGAGGTAAAATTTTGAAAATTGTTAATATTTAACCGTTTAGTTAAGAAACAAATGTGCTAACAAGAGTCGAAATATATGTTTACAATTTAAAATGTATTTTACCTCTTTTTTTATTATTTTATATATCCAAATTATCTGTCAAAAAAAAACCTAACAACAGCGCTTCAAATAAGGGTAGTTTAATATAATTTAGTAGTTAGTAATATGTTCATCTTTTTTTATTAGGTATTTTTATTGTTAACTTTCATATAAATGTGTGGTAGGATTCTCAAAAACCGTAAGAACAACAGAAATTACACAATAATTTTGATTTTACATAAAAAATTATTTTTAACATTGAAAACGTTTATGGGGACTTATTTCAAATTTCAAATGTAATCGTATTGTTAGGGTATTTCTACTAGTACTAAAAATTTAAAATTTAGTATATAAGTGTAGGTTTTGACCTAAAAGAACTTTAGAAAAATTTTTTATTAAGATATTTGATAATTTGTATCCATTTTATGCAATATCATAAAAATGCATATGTTTTGTGCAAATATATACGAAGTGGAAACAGATTTATTCAACATAGGGCAAATAAAATGGATGATTTTGTATGGATCATTAATGTAATATGCTAGTGTTAAAAAAAATTATAACTGTGTACTTCTATTACGCCGTTTATTAGAATAAAATGACATAGATATATTTTTTTATGGTTTATTGAAATAAAATTAAAAATTAAAAGTAAACAAACTAATTGTTATAAATAAATAATTTTATTACTTTTATTAAATTAAATGTTCAAACTTTTCCCCATTAACCGCTAAAAAATATCCCAATTTATTGTAAAATTCATTGCGAATATTTAGTGTTTTTGTTGGTAGTAATATTAAAATAGGCTGCTACAATAATACCTTGCAGAGACTGCATATTTGGGTGGGACCTTGATGTGTAAATTTTGCTTTTTAAGTGATTTCAAAGAAATAAATTATTTAGCGGTAAATCGAGAGAATTTGGAGCCACTTAATTGCGCTCCCACGTCCACTTTAAGCATTTTGAAAATGCTGATTTAAAAAATCACGCACTGATCTATAATAATGTCCAAGTGCTCCATCGAATTTAAACCAGACTATATTGTTTTCACCATTTACCACAGCTTCGATTGTTGGATCAATGCCGTTTATTAACTGAAGGTATTTATCGCCCGTAAGTGCTCCATGCATAAAAGATGATCCTATAATATTGCCTTCCAAAATTCCTGTCCATACATTCAGCTGTTGTCGATACTGCGTGTGACAATCTACATAAACATGTGGGTTTTCGGGTGTCCAATACCTGCAGTTTTGGAAATTGGGACATTGTTGTAAAATAAGTGTACTTGGTAAAATACAAAAATTTCAAAAAATCAGGATCTAGATTTGATTTGTTCATCATTATTTTGCAAAATTCGTTTCTCACATCCGAATCTTCAGGGAAAACTTCATGCAAATGTTTATACTTGGATGCACAGTAAATTTGCTTTTTTCAAAATTCTATGTACATTAGTATGGCTAATATTTTTTTCTTTAGCAACTGTTCTGATGCTTGTATTGCGATTTAGATCAAAATCAGCTAAAACATCCATCTCCAAATCTTCAGTAATTTTCTTGGATCATTTTGTGGTCTTAAATAAGCACTATTTACATGTGTTTTATAGTACTTATACTGGGGACTTGTCTATTTTCGTAAAACACACTAAATAATTCACGTGTTTCATGATAACTATTGCCCGCCAAACATCATGAGACAAGCTGAATTTTTTTTTTCGATAGCATAATGAACCATAATTTGTCATTCTAGCTTTCTTCTTTTTCTTGCAAGAGATAAATTTGCAATAAATTTGGATTTTTAATCTGACAAACACAAAAATATTGCAGATCCATGGTAACACGATTTAAAAATGAAATATATATTATTGACATTGAGGAGAGAATCGACATTATTGATCAAAAAGTGTCAGAGATCACATTGATCCTGAGAAAAATTTCTCACTATACTTGCCATATGTTCGATAAATCTGTTTCCAGCCTGTATATGTATGCGTGTATGTATTATTATTAATACCAGTTAATACGGTTAATACTATAGTAACACAAATGAATGAAAAAAGGTTTGTTGATTTTTTTTAAAAAAACAAATATTATTTTATATTTCCAAATAAATGGTTATTTTGTTAGAGAACTTCTGCTAGTGCTAGAAACTAGAAATTTGATCTGAGTGTTGATCTTGACCTGAAAGATTTTTGAAGAATCTTTTGCTAAAATATTTTCATTAATTGTGCCCTTCTTATATAATTTTAATAGAGAATGAGAAATAGTAAAGAAACTTACACACAAAATGTTAACTTTAAACTTTAATTAATAACTCCAAAACGTTTTCAGCGTCAACTGTTGGGTCTAGAGAGCCGCATTTCTTTTATAAAGTATAATTATATTATAAAAAATATTATAGTATTTACAATAAAATTGAATAAATTTTACAATGGGTGTTATTATATGAAAATACAATTTTCCTTACAAGAAAAATAAAAAATAAAAATTAGTCACAAATTTTAAGTTTTTGTGTATGTCGTGGGTCTAATATTTCGGGTAATAATTTTGAGTCATAAAATTCAATAAGTTTTTCTTCCATTTTATTTTTCCAAAAATTTTGATCCTTACAAATTTCAAATAAGAGACCTTTTGTGGTTTGTGATCTATAGCACAAATGAACAAAAATCTTTTCAAAATTCTTTCAGTTATTTCCAACTGCCCCATCACCTGGTAATAATAATTGTGATTTTTGTAATCAAGTCAAACATAATAATAATTTTAAAACCTTCCTTGGACGTGTAGTAGCCCATGTATATATTTTAATCAATTATATTTATGTTGAGAATCCCAGCAAAAATGACCACAAATTCATTTTTTCATAAAAATTGTAAATATGTCCCTATAGTAAAAATTACAAATATTATAACGAACTCAATGCCATCTGTTAAAACTAAACTTAATTTGAAATATTCAAACCGATTTTGGAAATTTTTAAGGTTTTTAATTTTTTTTAAGGTCAGTTTTAATGTAAATGGTTTTTAAATGACCATCCGAAAAAGATAAGGTATTTACGCAATTTTTAAAAAAAGAATCAAATTTTTTAAGTAAATACTAAAGCTTCAGTTTTGTTTCTACTATTTCAAAAATGGTGATGTTTAGAGCAATTTTTTGTAATTAAAATGATTTAACTTTTAAAAATCAATGACCATCCGAAAAATTACAGTCTTTTTTCTACCGAATTATGTTTTTATTTTAATTTTTTAAGTTAAAATAAAGCCTCAAAATTGTTTCTAGTAAACGTTGTTTTTGGAGATTTTTGGTTGAACACTCTTAACTAATGTCCGTTACCGGTCAATTTTGACTAGCAACGGTGTCTGATTTGTTTTTATAGGACATGAAATGAGACACAAGAGAAGAGAATGCTAGTAAGTTGATAATATCACATCGTTAAAAAAATTTAAATTTGTATTTTTTAATTGTGCAGCTTTATTTGCCAGTAGATTTTGTTTCCAGGGAAATTATGTTTAATTTATGACATTTGTAAATTATATTTTTGTTGAACAGTATTATTTTTTGTATTATCCTACTTCTGTTTGTTATAATTTGTTAACCGAAGATAAACTTAAGAATTAATAACATACTTGAAGATGATTTGGTGTGCCGATGATTTAGATATATTAGAAATTATCAATTACGGTATTCCGACAATAATCTATACATGTTCTAATCATGTTTGTCATGAGATAGATGGATATGATTCTAATAAATGCTTACGTTTGGCAAAACAAACTTGTTCTTGTGAGCTTAACTGAAGCTCAGTTGAAATTTCCAAATATTACGTAAGTTTGCATAGTTAATTTTATAAAAATTACATTGCATACAAGATTATTTCATATATAGTTTCATCTACCATTACAGGATAAAAATTAAATCGATGGATTAATAAACAATGAACAAGAAATTCCCATTGCAAATGAATGAGTCATTAACGATGTGAGATATAATTTTAAAAAAATTATTTTGGTAATTTTTAGTGGATGAACTTAAATTATTTATTACTTCTTTTTATCAAAAACTTTATTTTGTTAATATTTGTATTGAATAAAACTACTTTGATTAACGAAAATAAAAAAAAAAATAGTTAATTTTCATTATTTTTTAATTTTTTTAATGTGTATTTCTTTATTTCAATCTACTTAATAAATTTCTAACACTGACTGACTGACAGACAACGCACAGCCTAAACCGTTGGGTTTAGAAGAATGAAATTTTGCATAAGAGTTCCCTATGTAACGTAGGTGAGCACTAAGAAAGGATTTTTGAAAATTCATCCCCTAAGTGGGTTTAATAGGGGATGAAAATTTGTATGGAAATACGTCATTTATAAAATTAGAAATATATAAAAATATGTTACAATTTAGGCTTATTTAGGCTTTTGAAAACACTGAAAGTGAGCAGAAAGTGAGCACCAAGATGATGCCGATGGGAAAACCCATCGGGTATACGGCTAGTATCTAATAAAGTACTTTGTTTCTCCAAATTTTCGGGAAACGTTGAAATTGGGTATTCACGTAGGTTAACAATGTTAACATTTTTATTTATTCTTCTTCAATAATTTTGAAAAATCATTTTTTTTACTATTATTATATTAGATATCGAGTCTACGAGATGTTCCAACATTTTATAGAAAAAGAAAAGATAATTTTAACTGAAATTGTACAAAAGTATATTTCAATAGTAGAAAATGAATATAAATATTTGTGATACTATGGAAACTATTATCACTAAATTTAAATATTTTTAATCGACTCCCATGGCCGATTGCACCAACATTATTAATCGGCCGTTAAGACCTTAATCAATGATTAAGTTTAACGGTAGTTAAAATCTCTGATTATCTGTTGCACCAAGGGTAATTTTTGTTAACTGATGATTAAATCGTCCGTTAAGTTAATGGATGGATATTGGGAAATTAAATATTTAATCAGCGTTTAGTGCATATTTCGATACTAGTTTCCATAGTATCGCAAATATTTCCATTTCATTTTTCCATTTTTAAATTGAAAAATATCTTCACAATCGTCAAATTACAGTTTCAAAATGTTTTACGTAAACATAAATTGTATATTTTCTAATATTATATAAATCAAGTAGGCGCTACCTATTTTCAAAAAATACAAATTTATTTTTTTAACGATGTGATATTATCAACTTACTAGCATTCTCTTCTCTTGTGTCTCATTTCATGTCCTATAAAAACAAATCAGACACCGTTGCTAGTCAAAATTGACCGGTAACGGACATTAGTTAACCATTGATAATTTTAAATGAAAAGCACCAGTCCCGTGCCATGGGGGCCTTTTATTTTTCCTAATTTCTCTATTTTCAATTTTAGAGAAAAATGCCAAGAATACTTTTTTTCTCTAAATGTTTGAAAATATTGGAATTAGGCGAAAAAAAATTGTTTTTCTTTTTTTTTCCTTATCGGGGATGATTTCTCCCGAGATTCTATTAGAGATAGGGGTAAGAGGGTGGTATACTTTTCTTATAGAATCGAAAGATCTACAATTTTTATTTGAAAAAATTTTCCATATCTCGCACACTTCGCGAGATAATTGGAAAATAAACTTTATAGGGGTTGTTTCTACCCTTGTCCTGGATCAGAGCACTTTTTTTCATAGGGAGAATTATTCTTAGTAAACTTTTCTGTTCCACGCACTCACGACATCCGCCGCTCTTCTCTTTTAACCGTATCAAATGCGGCAATGAGTGCAAAGAGTGCGTCCTATACGCTGTCTCTCTTGCGCTCAGTGCCGGATGTTCAGCGCCCCAACTTTTCCCAACTTCTACAATTCACAAAATCGCCAAAAATGGCTAAGGACTTTTTATTCTTAAAATGGTAATTAATTTTATGAAAAAACAAATTCTAATTTCAAAGATTTTAAACTTTAAATTGATTTTTCGCGAAAACTGCAATAGATGCAAAAAAACGTTTCGTACAAAAGTTGTAGATCTTAACATTCTCTACAACTTCTATTTGAAACATTTCTCTATATCTATAATAGTTTACGCGAAAAATGTGAAAAAATGGCTTTTGGAGCAATTTCACCCCTTTTTCACCCTGACGCTGGGGTCGCAACCCCCTTAAAACTATCCCTAGTCAAATCTAGTATGCCTAGGAATATTTCAGCCAAGTTTGACCGAGGTTGAAAAATTGCCATTTCAGACTTTACTTTACTGGACACATTTATATTGCTATGCAGTACATTTCAATTTCTACTTAACACACATCTATAACTTACTAACATTTGATCTCAAGTTTAACATATCTCTAAATTTACTGAATTTTACATTTCCCAAAGCCTTAGTAAACATATCTGCCAAAGTATTTTCTGATTCAATTTTAACAACTTCAATCCTCTTCAATTTAACATTTTCATGTATAAAATGATAATGAACTTCTATGTGTTTAGAATTTTTTGTGAAATTTCCATATTTCGCTATTGCTACTGCTCCTGAATTATCCTCGTACATTTTTACTGGTTTATCAGTTATAGTCCATGTATTATTCTGCTCAATACTTTTCATTACACGATCCATAGCTGCTTTCCATTGCTCCGAATCATCACCAGATATCGCCTCCTGAAAATTTTCTAGAATAAAAACATCACAATAATTTACACTAATATAGTGATAGCCAAATTCATCATGAAATCGCTGTGGCTGTTTAATCTGTCTTCTTGATCCTTTTCTTTTTAAGTTTTCATCATTTTCTATCTCATCTTCATAATTTCTTTCAAGTCCAATTTCCTCTTCTAACTGTCCTGTAGTGGCTGTCTCAGTTTGCATGTTATTATTTAAATTTTGTCCTTCATTGTTCCTTATCTCATTCAGACTTTTTCCTCTTTCTTCTGCTTCAATCTTCTTTTCATCTTTTTCATCATTAAATCCACATAATTTAACATCTTCCTCTATAATATCACAATGTCTGGCAATTATAACTTTGTTATTCATTAGTACTCTGTATTCGGTATCAGTGTATCCAAGTCAAATTCCACATTCAGCCTTCTTGCCCCATTTTGATTTTCTTCTCTCATCTGGTATGCGTACAAATACTTTACTTCCATATAATTTTAAATTATTTATAGATGGCTTCCTTTTAAAAAATATTTCATATGGAGTTTTCTTTTCAACAGTGTTGGTTAACATTCTGTTTTTAAGGTATGCTGCTGTTTTGATTATTTCCGGCCAATATTTTCTTTCAACTTTCGCTTCTTTTAATAAACATCTCCCCATATCCATTAGTGTCCTATTATGTCTCTCTGCAGTCCCATTAAGTTGATGTACATATGCTGGACACGGTTTTATAACAATTCCTTTTTCTTTTGCAAACTGGTACATTTTTCCATTTATATATTCTTTGCCATTATCACAACGAAGTTCTTTAATAGTCTTCCCAGTTAGATTCTGTATTTCATTTACATACTGCACAAAGAAATCATAAACCTCATCCTTTGATCGGATACAATATACCCTTATTATTTTGCTGTAATCGTCTATGAAAGTTAAAATAGTATATTGTGCAATAAGTGCGGGAAATTGTCGATTGCCCACGAAAGCGAAGTTAAGCGCACGAACGTAGTGAGTGCGCTCATTCGCTTGAGTGGGACAATCGACAATCTCGCACGAGTTGCACATACTATTTTTTATTACGAATTTCACATACTTTTTTCTATTATTATCACTATTTTGACATTTTTATTACTTTTTAAAATAATATTTCAAGTGTTCGTCTTTTTTTTCTGAATTAATTATCTTTTAAATTAGTTTGTTGGTGGTTTCTATAGAAATAATTATGAAATATTTATTAAATGAAAAATTAAGAGGCGGCTTTACGTGTTTTGATTAAATTTTACGTGTTTTATTGTCAATTTGCGTGTGGAAAGTAACTTTCCACACGCAAAAAAGTATGCGGGAAGAGTACAGTGGGCAAACAGCTATTTTGCGTACAGAAATGTATGCGCCAAGTTAGTACTTCTCCCGCATGAGTAATAAAAAAATATTTTCTCCATTTAATCCTGTAGTTTGATGTGGCCCATTTAAATCTGTATATACAATCTCTAATATATCTTCTGCTCTTCGTCTATTGTTTTGAAATGGTAAGTTATGCATTTTGTTTTGAATACATGTTACACATTTTAAATATTCCTTTTCAATTTCTTTAGGTAACCCTTCTAATACCTCACTTTTACACATTATTTCCAAATTTTTAAAGTTTACATGTCCCAATGTACGAGGTAATTTTTCTTTTGTAGTCATTTCACCTTTAGTTGTATTTACCTTCAATATTTCTTCATTTATTTTATTTATATAGCTCTTCATTTTATACAAACTTTCATCTTTATATGCTATAGCTATAAGTTCTCCATATGTATTATATATTTTTGATAGTTTTCCTCTTGAAAACACTGAATTTTTATTTGTAATTTTAGAGTAGCTCAATAAATTTGCCTTCATCTCTTTAACATAATAAACATTTTTTATCGTTATTTCACACCTTTTCCCATATACTAAGAAATATGTTTTAATGTTTCCAATTTTTGTAGCTTGTAATATTCTTCCATCTCCAACTTTAACTTTTGCAGGTGTATTCAGTGTCTCATATTCATCATAATATTCATCCGTATTAATGATGTGATCAGTGCACCCACTGTCGAGTAACCAATTTATTTCACCTTTCTTGGACTTTTCAGATTCATTATTTACACTATTATATGCAACGGTAGTATGGAAATTGTTTCTTTCATTTTCATTATTTTGGTAATTTCCACGACCTCGCCCTCGATGAAAATTTCTACTTTGATATTGTCCTCGACCTCGATATCCATAATGATGACCTCGACCTCTATAATATCCTGAACGGCAGTCCTTTTTCAAATGGCCAGGTTTTCCACAGATAAAACAATTGAAATTAGTCTGAGATGTCGATGGCCTAGCATCGGCTCGAAAAACATTTGAGTTCTCGTTTATTTCATTTGACTTTTCTTCCACACTTTTTAGTTTTATTTTACTTTTTAAATAGTCCACTGTCCTCTCTTCTTCTGGCAAGACATCTATTAAATCTCCAATATGACTGTAGTTTTGTGGCAATGATTTCAACATATAATTCAACTTTTCCTGTTCTGATATGTTTGCGCCTGCCTGCTTCAACTCATTTACTGCTTTCTCAAAATCGTCAAAATATAAAGATACATCCGAGTAATTTTTAAGTTTCACATTTTCCAGTTTATGTCTGCAAACGATTTGCAATGCTGTCGATTTTTTTAAGTACATATCGTCGAATTTCTTCATAATTTCGTATGCCGAGTCGAGTTCATTTATATATTCCAATTGTTTATTAGTAATAGCACTGTAAATGTAGTTTGTTGCCTGTATATCACGTTCATCCCATTTGTCATTATCGCTACTAATTTTTGGTCGCATAACAACCTCTTTACATTTTTTTAATTCCATAAATTTTAAAATCCGTATTTTCCAGTTACTATAATCTGATCCGTCAAAGATTGGAATATTAATATCATTCCTTTATTTTTTTTCTTGATTTCCTTTGCAATTAATTTCTTTCTTCTTTCTATTCTACCACGTTTTTTTTTTCTCTTCTTTCTATTCAACCACGCTCTGCTACCATGTTAATAAATAAATTAAACTTCTTTTTAATTAATAATCTTCATTTATTTCTTTATTAATCCTTTTTAACTATAAACTAACATTACAGCAATTTTACACCCTTTCATTATTTTATAACAACTGAACAAGTATCAACAACTAAACAAAAACCGTACAATCAAAATATTCATAGCCAATATAAATGTAATATATTCCAACAGTATTCATATTTGATACACAATAAATTAACAGGCTGATTTAAGGAAAGCAACCGATGTGTTGATTGTACAGAATATTTTATAGGTAATAATCATGTACGTATTGTTAAACACAAATGAAATAATACGATAAGTAATATGTAAAAGAAAAAATTTACAACGAAAATACATACCTAATCGTGACGTACTATCATATTGATGTTTTAATTCTGTTGTCGCTCTTGAAAATGATAGGTATGCCTCTCCAACGGCGTCAATTTTTTTTTTTTTTTTGTTACTCCTCCTCCCGTCTTATATATTTCTACCTATAATATTTTAGAATAAGTTATTGTTTTATACAAATAAGGCGTACCTATATCAAAAAGCAATTAGCTGTACCTTTTCCTCTGCTACATCCTTTTTCACTTTTTTTTTATAGTTTCATACAACATTTTTAATTGTGGCCCAGTTCTCAGCCCTGTTTGGCATACCGCGTTGTATTTATAGGCTATTAAATTCCACGTCTCCAACTTTTTTTTAACATTAACTGAATCTGTTTTTTTATTATCAATTATATCATAAAAATCTTGTACTATACGTAAAAGATTTTGTTTTTCAAATTCTGTGTAATTTTTACCGCGTTCTCTTTTTCCATCCATTATTTCTTTAATTAGCGCTAAAACCACAACTAGGAAACAGCAAATGAACGAAAATGAACAACGCTATACAGAAAAACTAGAAGAACTTCTGTCAAACGTTATTGTTTGTTACTGAATTTCCCTGGTAATATTTGTAATTAGTATAAATTAGTCGGATCGGTCGGTGAATCTCAAGATAGCTATTTTTGTTGGTGCAATGTTTTATAATACGCAGCTAACTTTTATCCTTGACATAAATTTAACTGAGAGATAGTTATCTGTCGATTTATTTTAGCTTTATAATACCGACCCTTAAACTGACAGAAATAAAATATAGCCGAATCGTTAAATTGGACTAAAAAAAAAAATCATGACACGTCACTTATAAAACCGTTTTTTTCGAATATATCTTGGCAAAACATGAGACAGAAAATAAAAGAGTGTGAGTGCAAGTGAAATGAAGAACGACATATTTCCTAGTTTTTCTCGAAAAGTAATAAACCTAGAGGAATGGTTTAAAAACATTTTTTACGTAATTTGCCTCGTCCTTTCAATTAGTGTAAAAAAAAATTTGAAAAACTCATTTTTTTGACAAAAAATGCCCGAAAAACCTACTTCTGGGCATCCGACGTGTCTGGCTAACGAACTCGTCCAAGAGTTTTGAATTTCGAAACTTTTTACTAAATTTCAAAAAAATTAAATGCTCCGTTCGAGAGTTATCGTGTTCATATATATATATATATATATATATATATATATATATATATATATATATATATATATATATATATATATATATATATATATAATATATATATATATATATATATATATAATATATATATATATATATATATATATATATTTTAGTGAATATCATTTATATATATATATATATATATATATATATATATATATATATATAAATTTTAGTGAATATCATTTTCGTATTCTAGGGACCTCAAAATACATTTCTGTTATAGTCACCGCCAGAGGTCGCACCATGACACCTGCTGTAATAGCTGAATTTCCAGTTTTGGAAATTCGCTAAAAAGGAAATTTATGACGATCTTTTAAAATATCAAGAAATAAAAATTTCTGATTCACCAACGGTGGAGAATGGAGTACCTTGCAATGTACTGTCTGATTAACTATTGTTGTATTAAGAGTATGAAGAAGCCACACTACGGGGTGATCATGGAAAAACACCTCGGTATTACATGATTTATGTACAACTTGTGAAATACTACATCACTCTATCAAGAAGTATACGCATGGGTGATTTTGAAATGTACAAGTATGTACTCCCAAAAATAGCAAATTTATTTTTTATATTTAATCAACCGAACTATGCCCGATGGACTGTTAAATATTCAAACAATTTAAATAATATCAATGAAACTCACCCAGGGCTTGAAAATGATTTGAAGAAGGGTGTTTTTGGAATAAAAAGAACAGATAAGCCATTTTCAAGAATACCCATAGACCTAACATTAGAACAAACTATAAATACTGATGCAGCAAGACGATTAAGTGGAATTTCACATTTCACTAATTCTATATCAGCGCGTCAACTCTGGGCAAAAAGTCATAGTATTAGAGCTACTTTAATTTCTCATGTCCTTAATGTTAGTGGATTAAGGCAATTACAAGATGCCACTGCAGATTTAGAACCCTATCGAATAAAAATTTATGAAAAACAAGTTAAAAGTTTCGTGGAAATTTAAAAAAAAATTTAAATCCATTCGATGAAAGTTTGGATAAAGATCATCTCTACAATATCGCTACAGAAAAATCTGCCTCCTCTGATATAGCCGATTTTCTATTAAATATCGAAAAGAATGGAAATGCCCTAAGAGAACAATTTATCAATGAGTGTGCTGCAAATGAAGGTAGATTTGAGAAACCTATAAAAAAATTCCAATAATTAATTTTGCTGTTGCTCCAAAGAAGAAAAAAGTCACCCTTGATAATAAAGTTGTGGAATTACGGAAGCAAAGAGATTTGTTTGGTCGATTGTTAGGATTATCATTAAGCCACAAAATTGATATTGAGAAGGTACTTCCATATCCACTTACAGCTATGCCAACATCAATGTGCCATACTGATGGAAGTATTTGCAAAACAGATAAAGCACAATTAGCTAAACTAATCGAAAAAAAAACGTGTCATAATAATATCCAGCCACCATCGCATTTTGATGTAGCTATATTGGATGGTTTTTTCATGTTACATCTAATAAAAGATATACCAAAAGCATTCGACAGCATATCAAAAAAATTCCTGAGTATGATATTTCAGTTTAAAGCAACTCGGATTGACATTGTATTCGATCAGTACTTTACACCTTCAATTAAAGATTATGAGCGTACACGTCGAAAATCAGCCAACCAAGTTTCAATTGGACCAAATCAAATAAGACCTCATAATTTCACAACTCAGTTAAAAGATATTCAGTTTAAAGAAACATTAGTTCAATTTTTTATTAGCCACTGGGCTACTAACAAAATAGCACCTTTTATCTATACTAAAATTATTTACTTAAGTTTTGATCAACGTTATTATTATCGAGTTGAAGATGATAAAGTAATGATGACGAAAGTAGATATACTATCATGTGGAAAACACGAGAGGCGGATACTAGAATGGGGTATTTGACAGTAGTTGAAAAAATATTTATTTTGATTATTAAATAATTACTCGAGTCATAATGATACTGAATATTGCTTTTTTACAAGTTATTTCATTCAAAAATATAAAAATTTTAATTAAATAAAATTACAAAATTTACGTTAAAAATGACGTAATCAAAAACATCAATCAAAAGCAGCTTACGTCACAAGCTCGTTCAAATATGTAGGTAGGTATTATATTGTAGCCAGGAAAAAAAACTGTTTACTTTTTTGATAACTAAGAAAGAAATTTTTCATTATTATTAATTTTCATTACTAGACCTACTGCTGCTACTCAATGTTTTAGAGCTAATGACGTCATACGATTTGAAAGAGACAGAGAGCATCGTTTTGGCGATCTTTTTAAAAACTGAAATTTTATCGGTGATTTTGTATTAAAAATATAGTACAAAATAATTTAAAAATGTGTATTATGAGTTTAGTAAGAAGTAATAAACACACTAATGCCCGGTTTTTCAGTGGCCGTTTAAACTTGAGTTTATGTAAACCACGTTTAGCTAAACTCAAGTTTAAACTAATCAATTAAACCACCGATGTTTTACAGTGTCAATACTACCGTAGTTTATTTAAGCGGAGTTTAAACTAAGTAACCATAGCAAATTACTACTTTTGGCTTCTTTTTAATACATGTCAAAACAGATTGTTTGAATTGTGATGATATTTTCTACTATGTGAAAATAATTTAAATGTATATATTTGAATATATTTTTAAAAATTACATTAGGGTGCAATTTTTAAAGCGTGTCATAAAAAAGGCATTGGGCTGTGCAATTTGTTTGCATTTATCAGTGTTTCTGATTAAGTGCGTCACATTTCTAATTTCTAAAGCAGCAATTACTTTAGGAAACCGTGCAATGTTATAAAAATTTCCTATAATTTGAGTCTTTTCCATGTCTGACACTGGAAATTTAAGAAATTTAATAAAGGGCATAGCCGGGTAAGATAGGGAAAACGGCCCTTGACTCAAAATTTATTGTTCTTATAGGAAATAATACTTCTTAGCCCCAGATACATTCCTGCCAAATTTCAACCCTCTGAGGCTAATAGTTTTCGAATACACAAACAGACAAAAATTTTCAAAAAAAAATTTTTTTACGAAATTACCTAGCCGATTTATTTAAGTTTAATATATATTGTGTACCCACCTTAGGCAAAGTAATAAAAAAAAATTAACGTTATATCCCTTTATTATACAAATTTTTTAAATTTTTAAGTTTAAGTAAATTTTTTTTTTGGCACTTACGCCTTAGCGACACCCACCATTTTTTGTTCAATAATATGTCTCTTAGTACTCTAAAACATATATTTTTATGGAAAAATTTCAGTTGGTAGAACATAGTAATATTTCAATACAAATACATACCATGTTAGGTACTACATATATTACTTATGTATAAGAAGGGCTATAAAGTAAAATATCTACCCTATTTCTAAAATAATACAATTACATACGTTCATAACTACGCTAAATTAGTTTAAATTTACTCAAGTCCAACATTTTCTACCGTTTGTCTTTTTTTATTAATAAAACAAAATGGATATTGATTTCTCTTTTGTTAGAGTTGTTTTCTTTGTAAGACGTCAAATGAAACTTTATTAGCTCATACACCACGTATTACGACGTCAACAATTTCATACAAAGTTTATTAGCTGTCAAAATAGTATACCAGTTGGTCATTTCGTTATAATTCCCCATGACCCGTCATCGTGTTAACAAAAGAAGACGTTTGTCTAAGCTTGTTTGTCGTTGTTATGAACGTATGTAATTTTATTACAGAAAAAATCCACTTTCTGCACCTCCTTAAGAAGTGCAACAAAAACATCAAGTGAGAGGGTCTGTTCAAGTTAGTTATATGTACCTACATGTAATATACCTACATATTTTTATAACTACAAGTTTTAGCCGGACTGTTGTTATTACTATATATTGTTGAAGTTTTTTGTTCCAATCTATTAAGTTAATGTTTATTATTATTAAAACAATATAACATTTAAGACGTATTATTGTTATTATTATTATCTTTATTTAAATAAAGTTTCTAAAACTTATAATTTTTGTTGAGTTAGATGTAATTTTAATTAGTAAGTATGCTGAGATAATTTTATTGATTTCATTCAAATATTCAGATTCATGGTAAAATTAACCTTGAAAATTATTTTTTAACAAGCAGAAACATATTTTTTATAACAAGTCAAAATATACATTTTTTTAGACCGTCACAGGAACTCCAAGAACTGCAACTCAGGGGGGAAGAGAACATTTTATTGCACTCCTCAGAGTTCTACTGTGTTTTAGAAATCAGGCAGATGCTTAACTTTATGGTCCTTTTTATACATAAGTAATATATGTAGCACCGAACATGACATGCATTTGTATTGAAATATTACTATGTTCTACCAACTAAAATTTTTTCGTAAAAAATATGTTATAGAGTACTGAGAGACATATTATTGAACAAAAAATGGTGGGTGTCGCTAACGCGTAAGTGCCAAAAAAAAATTTACTTAAATTTAAAAATTTAAAAAAATTAGTATAATAAAGGGATATAATGTTAATTTTTTTTATTACTTTGTTTAAGGTGGGTACACAATATATATTAAACTCAAATAAATCGGCTCAGTAATTTCGTAAAAAAAAAATTTTTTTTGAAAATTTTTGTCTGTTTGTGTATTCATAAACTATTAGCCTCAGAGGGTTGAAATTTGGCAGGAATGTATCTGGGGCTAAGAAGTATTATTTCCTATAAAAACAATCAATTTTGCGTCAAGGGCCGTTTTCCCTATCTTACCCGGCTATGCCCTTTAAGAGGAATATTCTGAGATACTAGTTTCACTACTTTACTAGTAGTAGTTTTCGATACTCCTGTGAATTCTTCACATATTATAAGCATACCCCCACTTGCATAATATCTTAATGTCAACAAGAACATTATTTCAGGAGATAAAGCGTTATTCTTAAAAAATATTACTATTATAATAGTTTTCAGTTTAATGATTATTATCTAAAAGAAAAAAAAAACAATGCCAGTTTGTTATATGCTGTGTATGAGGGCGAGTTTTCTCCAGAACGAAAAAGGCAATATCCTTTTGCATTGGAAATCTTGAATAAAAATCAAAATTATTCCAAATTTCAAAATGATTAGGACGGAAACGTATGGTTTTTACCCGACGCACGTACATTTACTAAATCTAAATAATACTCTTGGTCGCTCTCATTTTATATTTTATTTAACCAAAAATTAAACACAATATTTGATGTTTCCTAGGTTTAAACTAAATGTGTAGTTTAAACCACGAATATTGGCCGTTTAAATTAAACGTAGTTTAAACTGATGGCCATATTTAAACTCACACTGTAAAACTGAAAAATGAGATAAACTCGAGTTTAACTATAATCTTTGGTTTAAACCATCACTGAAAAACCGGGCATAAGATGGTTTTTAAAAAATTGTCAAATACCGCATTATATATAATATTTGCCAAATTGATTTTGATGCTAATATTGTCGTGAGATGCTCGGATTCAGACATTTTAATTTTACTTCTTGGTAATATGGACCATTTAAGTGCATCTATAAAATTGTGGGTAGATATGGGCATAGGAAATTACGAACGATATATTAACATCAATGAATTGCATGATATCCTGAGTAGTTCATTATCAAAAGCTTTGCCAGGCTTTCACGCTGAAACAGGGTGTGATTACACATCAGCATTTTTTCAAAAAGGCAAGCTCAGGCCCTTTAAATTATTAGAAAAAGTTGAAGAATATCAGTTAGCATTTCAAAATCTTGGTACTGATTGCGAAGAAACATTAGAAAGTACATTTGTAACTTTAGAAAAGTTTATCTGTAATATGTATGGAGTTAATAACATCGATAACGTCAACGATGTTACATTTTACTTATTTTCAAAGACTTATGAATGTAAGAAGTTGAACGATAATTTCAGAACAAAAATACGAAATTTCGATTCGTCAAATTTGCCACCTTGTCAAGCAGAACTTCGGCAGCATTTATTACGAGCTCATTATATTACTAAATTTTGAAGAAATACTCACCTAAAAGAACCTACTTCATTATTACCAGAAGATTGTGGTTGGACAATCGACAGTGGCAAATATAATTTCGTTTGGTTTCTTGGTCATCAGTTTCCATCATCAGTTCATGATATTCTCGTTCAAGGTAAATGGTACCTTTCGTTTTAATTAATACAAATTTGTAAAATTTTTCTATTAATTTCTGTTCTTTGCAGAAAATATGATTACGGAAGATAATGATAAAGAAACTAAGGAAGGTGATGAACGTAATGGTAAATAATTATTATAATGATGATGATGATGATAGCTGCGATGACAGTAAGGAGTTTGACTATACTCAGTAAAATTGTGGGACAATTTAAATACAAATTTTCTTTTAGTGATCATCTCTTTTTTGTAGTAAAAAAAATTTGGTGAGACAGATCTACCCACACTGTTAACTTCCCACTGAGTACTCTTAAAGACTAGAGACTATTGTACATGGTCTCTAATTGTCTCTTGGGGGTGCTTGCTGCACTTCAAACGAAGAAATTCCAGACGAAAAATATTTCATAATTTTTTTTTTTTTGTAAATTTGATCCACAATCTTCTGGTAAAAATGAAGTAGGTTCCTTCAGGCGAAAGAAAATTCACGAACGAACTAACGCACACACACATATCGCTAAAAACGACGGATTCGAATTCTAGCAGAGCCCGCTGCAGGGGGGGGCAACCCAGGCATTTGTTCGGGGCGGCATTTTTACAACTGATGAGCAAAAAAAAGGTCGTCGGTTGTGTAAAAAAAGAGCGGCATTTTGACAACTGAGGAGCAAAAGAAAAAAAAGGTCGCCGGTTTCACACTGGGGCGGAAATTTTCCTTTTTGCCCAGGGCGGCGTAAACGCTAGAGTGGACGCTGATTCTAGTGATCTTGAAACGCGAAGATAAATGACCAAATTGGCGATTCAGAAAAGCTGAGCCATTACAATAACTACCAATGGGAAGTTAATAATTTTTATTAATGAATTTTATTTTTTTTTTCTCTTTTTTGTTGCTAGTTTACTATGGGTTACATTTTTCTAATAATATTTGCTTAATGTTGCTTCAGTGAAAGTAACTAACTTCCCAGTCTTATTGTAGCAAAAAGATTTGCAGCCTTTGCTCATTATCACCCATAGTAAAAAAATTCAATTTTTAAAGCACAAAGAACGATAATAATATTTTGTAATATCTTTCAATTATGCAAATTTGGAGAAATTATTATGATAATTATTATGATTGCTATGGATATACAAAATTTACTATGAATTATATTTTCGCTAAAATGACATTATAGCCCAAGAGCGCACGACGGCCAGACCTTCGTTATTTTATAAAAGCTGAAAGTTTCTCTGTGCATGTCCCTTATAGAGGTAAGAACGACCAGCGACTATAGAGTTTAGATTGTGGTTACTTGGGTAGGTAACAGGTAGTAAAGGTGTCTAAAATAGTGCCTTAAATTCGTTAAAGTATAAAGCTCGTTTTTTTTTTTTTATATTTTCTTCGGGATAACTTTAGAAATCTCGTCATCCATTGCCGGACACTTATGACAGTTGCTACCCCCTGCCAGACACCCCTAAACTTTAATAAATTATAATTATACTTTCGTTATAGTATAAAAGCTAAATTTTATATATGTTACATGGGGACCTATAAAAAAATGTTACCTCAATAGCCGGACAGTTTTAATGGTTTTTACATCTTGCCAGACACATTGAAAGTCCGCAGTAGGTGCGAGCGCGAATGCTGGGTCGATTACGATCTTTTAAGATATCTAATAAAAAAATAATTTTATTACGTTCATAGCCATGTTATATAAAGTAAAAAAATGTTATTTTAATATGAAAAAATACAAAAAAATTCGCCAAGTGCGTGTCGGACACGCATTATCAAAGTTACGTGGTCAATAGCTAATTTTTCACAATTTTTAGGATCAAATGTATAAAGTACGTATTAATAGTACAAATTTGCCCAAGTGTGTATGTAGGACAAACTTCAGGGCCACTAGCAAAACGTTTAAAACAACACCAATGAGATATCAGAAGAGGAGAAGAGAAAACTGGCCTGTCCCAACATTCCATCTCTATGGATCATCGTTTTGATTTTGACAACGCGAGCATACTACAAAAAGAAGGGAATTACAAAAGACGGTGTAATATCGAAAACTTGTGGATCGCTACCGAAAACCAAAACATCAACAATCAGAATGACACTTCATATACTAACAAGTATGAGTCCATCTGTTGTACAGCACGACAACTACTGAAATAGACCATGTGTTACGCATAAACAAAAATCCGGTTTCTTTTGTTCTAGCTCATTAAAACTCATTGTGTTACTTTGTATCAAAAATGTTCCGCTTACTTATATTTCAATATTCAAAAATTCTACAAATTTTATAATTTTTAACAATCTAACTTTTGTTTTTATACTGACGACATTATAATTTTTATTTTAACATTTTGATTCATGTATATTCTTTGCGTATTTATGACAATCTCTAGCACATGTAAGTACTTAACTTTGCATATATTCATTTCGTTCTGGTAATTTTTTCTTATAAATTTTTTTTCTTATAATTTTTATTTTTATTTGATGTATTTAGTTTTTTCAAAATACTTGCCTGATGATGAAAATTTAATGTTTTCGAAACGTCGCACATAAATACTTAATTTTTATTAGTAGCTGTTGGTGATTTTTCTCCAAAACCTTAACCTTCAAGTATTAATAGTACGTAATTAATAGTACGTATCGACGGCTTACTGCTAGAACCACGTATGCCGATTTTTCACTGTTTTGAGATAATTAGATATAAATGTTCAGAATCATCTTATACTGATCATAGGCTAATAAAAATTTCATTTTTGGTCTGTATTCTTACAATTAAAAATTTTACAAATTTTTTAAATCTATTTTTTATAGTGTACATAAATATCCAAACTACCTGTTTAAAAATTCTATAGGTAATAAATTATTTTATGGCATTATGATTTTTCTATACAAACTATACATACATACATCATATGAATACAAACACAAACAATATGCACATAACATACAAATTAATATGGAAAGAGATGATAATTATTATTAATACTTATATGTACCATAATTTGCTAAATTAATACATTTAATGCCACCTAGCGAAATAAAATGGAACTTGATGTGATTGTACTGTATATTATAATATACAAAGACAATGTGCAATCCAGATTATATAACTTGGAAAGTACCGCCAACTAAGCAAAAACGACGGTTAAATTTTGAACTAAAAAAACTACAGGAACGAACGAACCATAACGTTTCAATAGTACACTGGGTATGCTTGTTTAAATGAAAAAATATCTCACTGCCTAACATTCCTTAGTGGAAAGCGCCACCGATGTGTATAGGGAGTTAATGATCACTTATGAGAAATTAATTGATTAATTGTGAAAAATTAGCTATTGACCGCGTAACTTTGATAATGCGTGCCCGGCACGCACTTGGCGAATTTTTTTGTATTTTTTCATATTAAAATAACATTTTTTTTTTACTTTATATAACATGGCTATGAACGTAATAAAATTATTTTTTTATTAGATATCTTAAAAGATCGTAATCGACTAAGCATTCGCGCTCGCACCTACTGCAGACTTTCAATGTGTCTGGCAAGATGTAAAAACCATTAAAACTGTCCGGCTATTGAGGTAACATTTCTTTATAGGTCCTCATGTAACATATATAAAATTTAGCTTTTATACTATAACGAAAGTATAATTATAATTTATTAAAGTTTAGGGGTGTCTGGCAGGGGGTAGCAACTGTCATAAGTGTCCGGCAATGGATGATGAGATTTCTAAAGTTATCCCGAAGAAAATATAAAAAAAAAACGAGCTTTATACTTTAACGAATTTAAGGTACTATTTTATACACCTTTACTACCTGTTACCTGCCCAAGTAACCACAACCCAAACTCTATAGTCGCTGGTCGTTCTTACCTGTATAAGGAACATGCACAGAGAAACTTTCAGCTTTTATAAAATAACGAAGGTCTGGCCGTCGTGGGCTCTTGCTCTATTAATTTTGTTATTTTTACCTGCATAATCGCTACGATTACAGGTAAACGCAACGTCTCCTGCCAGCCAGACCGACCGCATGTTGTCTAGGTCATCAAAAGGAAGGAGATACGAGATAATGAGCCATGCTAAAATCATGTGATGAAAACGTTGGTAGCTCCTATACTATATGCGCATCCTACAACTAAACAGTTTAGTTGGGTTGAAATCATGAGGTTCGTTGATTTCGAATAAACAGTTTAGTCGAGATACTAATTGAGTGTATACGCCAGGCCTAAGAGTGTTGTGGTGTAATCGGTAGCGTAGTTGACTCATAATCGTAAATATGCGGATTCGAGCCCTACTGTCGTCCCATTTTTTTTTTAGCTTTTAATTAATTATTTTGATTTTTTTTTTAAATTTTGATTAATTAATTTATCAGAAAATCAATTAAATAATTCATTTATTTATGTATTTACTCATTTCCTTATTTCCTTGTTATCGATTAATTTTTTCCAAGTCAATAATTAAATATTATCTGCGATAATTAAAAATAAAATTAGGTAAATAAAGATGAAAATTAGTAGATAGGAAGTAAAATTTAAGTTCTTGTGATTTTTTTAAATTTATTGAAATAGTATTCTGTAATTACATATTACATATTGTCAGTTGTACATCATCGTGAATGATAATTATGGTAAAAACAGTCAAAACAAAAATTCTGTCTACACCAAGAACAACAAACAAATGCTACTTTTTTTTACAATTGCAAGGTGTTTTCAGGCGGTCTGATGAAAAATACGCTTCATTAACATCTGTAAAAAAATTTCTTGAATCACAGAGTCCACTGGCATACCAAGCATATTTTATCATGTCATAAAATATTGGAGCTGATACTGGTGGTGGATAATTGAATGGATTTTAAGACAATCCTCTCGAGAATGAATTTCACAATTTTTGTCCAATAATTCAGCAGTATTCTGTAATCGTTTGATAAAATTTTTTATTTGTTTATAGAAATAGACATCACATGGTTGAACTAACGGAGTACACTTTGGAGGTATAATTTTAATTGTACAGGTTGGCATTTTTTCGTCATCCTGAGATATTTCATCGTATAATTCTGCCTTTGTTTGTCCTGTCCATGAGTCAATCAGTACAAGAAATTTATTTTTTTGAACATATGGCATCAAACACTTCTTCAGGAAGGTTTTATAAAAATCAGAGAAGAGTTTTCCTGATTTTGACGATGTGGTGATAATATTTGTATACTTTTTTACATATCCTTCCACTTGTGTCTTTATTCTTGGCTCGAAATCACCTGTAGGCTCTTGTAAACAAATAAATACGTATGGTAAAACTTTTCCTGATAATGTTATGCTGTATTGTGCAGTGTATGTGTGAGACAGCTTGTTCATGTCTTGCGTTTTTACAAACACTGCTTTACTTCCTTTTTGCGTCAGTGTTCTATTAAACTTTGATTGGTATTGACATCCTGGAAATGTAACAAAATTATGATAAGGTCTTACGATTAATTTTGATTAAATTTAATAACAGAATAATATAGTACGTATTCATAGTTGAAAATTTTATATACCTGTTTGATCTGTGTTGATGATTAAGTTACTATCAAAGTTAGATATCAATCGTTTCGTTTGAATACGAAATATTTCTGCCGAGGCCAAAATTTCTTCCATTGTGCGTGCCTCTTTTTCTGACAAGAATTTGGTAATTTTTCGTTGATGAATATTGTGCTTTCTTTTGAATTTATTTACCCACAGTTCCGACGCTGTAAGCTGCAATCCAAGGAATTAGCCAGCAGCAGCTAAAGCCCATTGCTGTAAATTTCGCGTGGTTACTTGTTTATAATTTTTCCTTGCCTCGACAAAGCGGTCATACTATTCTTTTCAAACGATTACATTCATTTTTTTGTAGTGTTTCTAGTTTCCAATTAACCCTCGAATCATACGTACTCGTCAAAACGACGAACGAACTTCTCTACCTGCTCCAATATTGTGACTTGTCGGTACCTGCTCGCTGTGAAACTTCTGTTATCTAATTTATTTGTTATTATAATACATAAGACATATAAAGTTTGTTAATAGCTATTGCCGTTTTTTTTTATACTGAAATAGTGTGCGTCAAAAGGACGACGATGTATGATTAACCTATATTTTTTTTAAAGATTTTGTACTCCACATATAAAAGTTTTCCTAATTTTTCTAAAATTTATTAAAGATATGCATGTTATAATTAATTTATTCAATGATTATGATAATGTGAAAGATGATTACAGCTGTTTGACTTATAGAGACGACATAATACTGAAGTTTTAATATATTAAATCGAAAACTAAAGAATGCGTTTCGAATGACTTAATAAAAGATTAACAATTTATTTTGTGGAAAATATTTTAATTTTTATTATTTTTTGAGATCTTATTCAAAAAATTACTAACAAATTTTAGAAAATTTACAAATGTGCCTAATGGGGAAATAACTACATATCTATAGGAATATTTATGACTGAGAAATTTCACATTCTGTAAAGTCACACATGTCCACTGACTCATAATAGTTCATAAATTAATTATTACACTTGATGTATTTATCTATTTTTTAATTTTTATAATGAAAATATGCTTTGATAAAAAGATTAAAAAAATTAATAAATATTTATGTTAAGAAATTTTTCCAAATCCAATTTTTTTAAATATTTTGTTCGCTTTTGTAGTATTGTTATGTAAAAAAAATGTTTTTTGCAAATAAACTCTAAAACTCCCCGTAAAAAGTCCATTCGTCGAAACGACGCCGATGTATGATTAACTTGACTCGTAGACCAACGTATGATTCTAGGGTTAAGGTGAGCTTTTGCTATATTCAAAACTTTAATTTTATATTCCAGTGAAATATATTCCTTCGTTTTATACTTTTCTTCATCTGGTACATATTCATCAGATGAGTCGTCTTCAACTGCTTCAAAATTTCCAACTGTGCACTCTTCTTGGGCATGAATTAATTCTTCATCAGTTATAAACTTCTTTTCGCTCAACATGTCCAATGTTTTCTCATACAATTCTATGCCTATCAGCATACCATGTTCAGATAGTGTATCAGAAGTTGTTGGTGCAATTGAATTATTTTCAAGAAGTAAACTCTTATAATATACTAGTCCATCTTTTAGCTGTTGCAGTTGTTTCGATTCAGAAATCCTTTCGTCACAGGATGAAGTTGCTTCATTTGATGACATTTTTAAAATAAATTTCAACAACGTAAAGTAACAATCACAAAACAATTTGGATCTGCGCCTACTGTTTTACTATATTTACTGTGAAAATCATATCCGCAGTAGACAAATCCCTACTCACAATCAGCACACATTTTTGTACATAGCTGATAACAGTTCATCAGATTTCAAAATAAAAATAAAAGAGTATGGAAAAAATAAATCCATAAGAAAATAAGAGAATAAATAAATGAATTATTTATTTGCTTGTTTGATAAATGAATTAATCATAAATGTTGATGAACGATGATGAATCATAGATATTGATAAAAATCATAAATAAATTAATCAAAAATTTAAAAAAAAATAAAGTGTAAATGTGGACGACAGCAGGATTTGAACCCGCATACTTAAGATTATTAGTCTATTACGCTACCAATTATACCACAACACTCTTGATCGGCTGTTTGTACAACTTTTATAATATAACTTACATATAGAGTGCTGACGAAATTTCAAACTCGTTTTTCTCGGTTATTTTTGAGCGTTACATTTTAATATTTTACAAACATTATACCCGCATGGTATACTACCACTGTGCCAAAGATAATCAAAATCCGTTTCCCCAAAGCCGTGCACTCTCCTTGTCAGACGCTTTTCCGTGCTTTTTAGTGGCAGTGCTTGTCTGTCTACCCCACTAGTTTTTCCACGACGTTACTTGGCCTATATTACTCAGAGTAACGTAAGGATTCTAATGATACAACACACATTTAAATCGGCCCAGATATAGTTGATGCCATTTATCACCTAACAAGGGATCGATTTTGGCCAGGATATCACAGTCAGCACAAATATTGAGTAACTTGCTGTAAACGACTACATCAGTAATTGTTCAACTAAAAACACATTAGTACACTCGTCTAGGAGTTTTTGAAAGTGTTCTCATCATATCAGTGTAAAGATAAGTTGGTGGTAAGGAACCTTGAGAAGCATGTGTCCTTAACGAAACTGTCCCCGAACTGCGATAAAAATTCAAGGATAACCTGCCCTTAACTTTTCAATTTACCTTTTTGTGACGGCGGTCATGTTTTTTGATTTATGATATTTTGTGAGATCTTTCCATACTGATGAAAACACTGGTAATGAGCCTTGATCGCACACGCTTGGTTTTTTTAAGGGTGACAGGAAGGGGTCGCCATATTTTATGGCTAAATATGGCTAAACAAGCCCACTAAGGCGGCTGCAACACCGAGTGTCACTAGAACCCCTTGTATTTAAATCCTTAAATTAGCCTTACTTGGCCCAATTTTGCAAAATATTTTTAGACATACACATATTTACTAATTCAAAGGCGTAGATTTCAAAAATCTATGTCTCATTTTGGTCCAAAGTCGCGTTTTGTGTGTTTTTATAGGTCATTTTGAAATTTTTGCAAATATTTTCTTCTAAACACCGTGTTTTGGACAACTCTATGCTCTTATGGAGCTCTTAGAACCGTACATGCATATATATAATACTTATGCACTTGGGGGGAAGGAAAGTGGAAAAGCGGGAAAAGTCCAAAATTGAACATTTTGATACAATTCGAAAACGCAAAGCTATCTTGACCTAATATTGTAGTTATGGAAAACATGTGCAAGGGCGAACGCTACCATGCACTCCTGGCCCAAACTGGGCCTTAGGTAGATTCACCTATCTTATCGGGAGGGGTCCTTTAAGGGACATAATAATATATATTTTTTTAAAAAGCGTCTTACTGAACTGACTCTACTGAATATATGGCGGGACATTGAAATTGACCATCAAAATCTTATCGACCGATTCCGGATTCGCTAAGAAAAAACGAAACTAAATTTTATTTAATAAAATAAATCATTTTTAAATTATACGATTAATTCCATTTCTTTAGTACAAAATGTCCAAATGGTACATCTGTATTTTACTTGTAGTATAGAATTTCTTTATAGGTTTCACATTAAAAAAAAAAATCCATACAAATTTCGGCACTCTGTTAAATTTGCAATAACGACTAAGGTGTTGTCATAAAAATTGACCCCCCTAAGTTGAAGGCTGGATCCACCCCTGACACAAATACGATAGAATCTGACGTAAATTATAGCTTTGCAACATGGCATGATACTCGTTACTTCATGTGTTATGTGAGTTGTTTGTGCAACCTTTTTAACACTTGCACAATAGGTTGCAACGAATTCTGGCTCCATAACATTTAAATTTGCTTGTGTATGAGACCAAACAACCACAAGAATGAAAAAGCTAAAAGATTCCCGTCAAAATAAAATTGACGAATAAAAAAAAAGAGAAATGAAACAGAAATCAATATGTAACTCAATTGACTAAAAATATTTTTTTATGGCGGGTTACACACATAAGGAATTATCAATGTCTCCTTAAAATTCACTTGATGAGAAAAAAGTGTCTTAATAATACGAAAACTGTCTTAATAATACGGAATGTGGTACCCAAAATGAAATAATATCTAGTGAATATTTTTTATTCTCCTGGGGGGGGGGGGGTCCATGACCGCTTGTATACGTGTCTAATACTGATATTATATTATTGAATCATATATCTAACAGAAGCCCATCTATTCAAAATACCGATACAGATGGCAGTCATATTTGACTAATAGCAAACAACCCACCATATCCTAAAACTTTGAGACTATACCTAAGACTATACCAAATTTCAAAGACTTGGCACAAAGTGCAGGATTTTTGTGAATTCCCCCTATAGTCCATGCAAAATCAATCTACACACGTTCTTGCAAAAATTGTTAACAGGATAAAAAAATATGGTCGTGTAGAGAAAAAAAATCTAAGGAAGATAGGGTTTTATTTCTCCAAAATTTTCATGGCGAACCTAACCTAAAAAATTCGTAAAAATAAAAAAAAGTTTTTCGCTGATAGAAGAGAAAATTGAACTCAAATCGAAAAAAGTTAAATTAGAACGTTGTAGGTATTAAAATTATCTATCGATTGATGTATAATAAGTTATAGGTTGGTGCACAGGTCATTGAGAAAAATGGAAAAAACCGTTAAAAAGCACGTTTTTTTTAAAATTTGTTAATTACTTTTTTTTAATGCAACTTACAAATTTGTTATTTGGTAAAAATATACCCTCTCGTTAGCTAAAAAATAATTTTTTTGTTACGAAATCTTAAAAATTTTTCTGGAAATTTCAGTTTTTGTAAAAAAAACCTTTTTCTAAAAATGATGCTCTTGGTCAGGGTATTATTGTAGAGCAACGCTTAAGAGCTCAAAATCTTCTCAAAGATTTGTTTTACCATATGCAAGTAAATAAAGGTTGATTTCTTTAATTTTCGATGTTCAAAATGGCACCCAAAAATAGTGCCGATTTTGGGGTTAGGATTTTCCGCTGTATTCTTTTAAATTTAATATTTATCGAAACCAGACTAATAATGACAATCAAATTGGGTATACACACTCTATTTGGCTTAAGAAGTTACCCCTTTTAGACGGATTTTTGGCGACGCGGACTAGAAGTATATTTTTCAACCCTCTGAATGTCCAAATCTAGGGATTACTAAAAGATGGTTTCCGTTACTATGGTAACAAAAATTAAAGATAGATTCCTATAGAACAAAAACGGAAAAATAAAGTTTCTTGATATCTTGCTTCGTTTTCGAGATATGACGTGTTCAAGTTCTAAAACTTACTACATATATTGAATAGATAGATAATGTATTATACATCTTATACATACTATGTATTGTATAATGTATAATCCATATAGTATAAATTTTTATATGTATACTATTTATATGTATACTATTTTTATACGATAATATTTATTATCATTTTGACACAATCAAATCAATATTTACTAATAAAGCTGAAAATAGTTTAACCAATTTTAAATCATATCACATTGAGAATAGGCGCGAGAATAAAGTGAGGTTTCGCATCGCTCGCTAAACAGTTCAAAATTCTAAAAAAAGGTTAATTCCATGTAATGCCTAGCTCCGCTCGCCATACAATTTACTAATAAAGCTGAAAATAGTTTAGCCATTTTTAAATCATATGGGATTGAGAATAGGCGCGAGAGTAAAATGCTTCGCTCGTTAAACAGTTCAAAATTCTATAAAAGGTTAATTCCATGTAATGCTTCGCTCCGCTCGCCATACGATTACGAAAAATTAAAAAAAAAATTATCTAAAAAATATAAAAATAAAATTTGGGGTGGACCACGTGCCATCTGGTGGTAACTTCCATTAATACGAATATCATATTCATCTTACCCATTAAAAATACACCATCATACTGATTTTCATGACAATCGGTTGAACGGGGCAGAAGTTGCTATTCTGCAGCGCCACCTGGTGGCGAGTAGCATCAATGAGCATACCATACAACCTTCTCCGTGGAAAAATACATATATATACCAATTTTCATAATAATCGGTCCAGTAGTTTTTGAGTTCATCGATGATATACAGACAAACATTCATTTTTATATATAAAGATAAGCTTATTTTAAATGCAATATTCTTAATATTATATTACGGTTTTTAGTAATAGAAGTGAAAAATGAATGGGAGAACATTGAAACCTCATTTTCGGGCAAAAGGTAATTAAATAATATTTAGGTAATTACAAGGCAGGAGCCCCGTTTGTAAACAATTACCCTTTGCCCGAAAATGAGATTTCAATGGTAAACTTACCGAAATTAACCTAACCTAACCTTAAGTAACCTCACTATCTGGTTTTTATATTAAAGTCGAAGTATATTCTTAAAATTAACTAAACTAACCTAAACTTAGCTAACCTCACCAACTAGTTTTTATATCAAAGTCGAAGTATATTGTCAAAACTAACTACACTAACCTAACCTTAACTAACCTCACCACCTAATTTTTATATCAAAGTCGAAGTATATTGTCCAAACTAACTAAACTAACCTCACCACCTAGTTTTTATGTCATCTACTATTTGATCGTAAAAAATGTTTCTCAGGCTAATAGTTTAAAAATTACGTCCAATATACGCTATAAATAGTATATGATATAAAAACTAGGTGGTGAGGTTAGTTAAGGTTAGGTTAGTTTAGTTAGTTTTAACAATATACTTCGACATTGATATAAAACCTAGGTGGTCAGGTTAGTTAAGGTTAGGTTAGTTTAGTTATGTAGTTCTGACAATATACGTCGACTTTGATATAAAAACTAGGTGTTGAGGTTAGTTTTGTTAGTTTTGACAATATACATCGACTTTGATATAAAAACTAGGTGGTGATGTTAGTTAAGGTTACCCTTTGCCTGAAGGT
Organism: Brachynemurus nebulosus; assembly: GCA_035578155.1. Taxonomy (NCBI): domain Eukaryota; kingdom Metazoa; phylum Arthropoda; class Insecta; order Neuroptera; family Myrmeleontidae; genus Brachynemurus; species Brachynemurus nebulosus. The sequence goes on along the minus strand of JAPWDM010000001.1, from coordinate 74,899,806 downwards.
TAGGTTAGTTTAGTTAGTGTTGGCAATATACTTCGACTTTGATACAAAAAATAGGTGGTAAGGTTAGTTTAGTTCATGTCCCTGCCACCTGTTTTCAAGGACGGACCAATGACTGTCACAGTTTGCTAGGAGGCGCTGATGGTAGGGGAGTATACTAAATAGAGTTGGGACATGTGAGCATTTTTCATCAAATAGATGTCAAAATTAATTATCATATGATTGAGTACAAAGAATTAAAATTTTTTAATTTAATTAATCTTTCTAGCTTGAGTTGAAGTATTTTTTTTAAATATTTAATTTATTTCCAATTTATTTTAGATGAATCTGATGGAAAATAGCGAACTATCGAAACTCATGTCCCGACTCTAATTTTAATTCCCTGTACATCAACGCCATCTGGTATATTAGTTACAGCGGGTCAGAAAACGATCCATTTTTTTATAATGGACTATATGTATGGACATGGTTTAGTTAGTTTTGACAATATACTTCGAATTTTGATATAAAAAATAGGTGGTGAGGTTACTTTTTGGTTAGGTTAGTTCAGTTAGTTTTGACCAAGGGGCCAAACTACTATTATGATAGTTAGCATTCCGACAGTAATCAGAATTTTACATCCTCAGACTTGGTAGAGAGGTGGGACGTTATATACGTATTTAGAGTTTTGTTGGTATGTGTAAGGTAGTGGATGTGTAATACTCTGTATGTATGTAGCGGTGGTCCAAGGTGGGAATGCATACGTATACTCGAACAAGCGTATGCATGTACCTGCTACTAATGTTGTAACAATGAACAGCCATCACTGTGGTCACGACTTAACAATGAATGTGTACGCTTGAAGAGCTGATGGACGACTAATCAGTAAGCAGTATAAATTGCTACTTATTGCAACTTTCGGATCACACTTTTTTGTATATAGGCTTAATCTGTCTCATCTGTGGTTTTGACAATATAGTTCGACTTTAATATAAAAAAAAAACGCCGTGAACAGCGGAGCCCCATCACGGAAGTCGAATTTTTCCCTTCATCTTCGGCATTGAATGTCTACAAGCGAAATGTAATTGAAAGTCTACAAGCGATTTATCATTTTAGTGGTTTCAAAACTGATGATGAGTGTTCGGCTGATCGAGGCTTTAAAAAAAGGTTTTAAGTTTTTAAGGGCTGAATCTCAGTAAATTTCGATTTTATGTCGATAGCAGTTAGCAGAAAAAAAGCCAACATAATTCGTACGAGGACATTCCTACCCATGCTTATCCGCCAATTGCTTTTTTCCTTTATTTTTAAATATTGAAAAAGGACCTTAAATAGTAAACTGGAAGGCCTTTATGAAGATATTTTTTCTTTCCAAAAAAATCCAAAATTTTTAGCAGTAGCTGGATACTAACTCAATACACGTACAAAATTTCAGCCCTCTAGGTTTATTTGGGGAGATTTTGACCCGAACGAAACTGTTAAAAAACAAGAAAAATCATCTTATTTTTGGTATAAAAATGACCCTTTTTAAATATTAAAAAAGGACCTTAAATAGTAAACTGGAAGGCCTTTATGAAGATATTTTTTATTTTCAAAAAAATCCAAAATTTCTATTTTATAAATAAAATAAAAAATTACATCAATAACATTTTTTAAATTAGGTACTTACATATTATTAGTCGAATTTTCTCCGAAAAATTAGACTTATACAGTCTATACGATAAGAGCTGCGAGAGGCGAGAGTAGGGGCGCTATCCGTTTTCGGACCCGTAGAACACGAATATGTAGAAAAAAAAAATGTCTGATATATATATATATATATACATATATATATATATATATATATATATATATATATATATATATATATATATATATATATATATATATATATATTTTCCCGCCACCTTTTAATTTGTGTAGGGCCCCCCTATGGAAGTTAAGAGATGAAATTTGGTAAATGGGGCTCATTTTCGAGGCACCTCATACTATCAAAGTGGGGTCAAATTTTGGGCAAATTTTTTTTCTGACCCGACCTTTAAGGGGGTGGTGGGGGGCGGAAAAGCAATAAAACTTTTCCAAACCGGTTTTAAATAATGTTTCGGTCAATTATCTACAACATATCCAAAATTCAGCTTCCTAGGATGATATGGTGGGAGTAGAGGGGGGAAAAACGATTTTCGCTGGATCTAACAGGCCCCCAGCCCCCCAGAATTAACGTAGAGGGTTGAAATTTGGTGTGTTGATAAAGTTCGTACCTAGGTTGTGCTTTTTGGAGGTTTTAATATTTTACCTCCACCCATCTCATTTTTAAGCTACAATTTCATGCATCTTCGACGTTTTCGAAGTTTGTACCACTCGCACAGGTCACCCGAATAAACCTAGAGGGCTGAAATTTTGTATTCGGATTGAGTTAGTATCAAGGGGGTGCCTTTTGGGGGTCTCGACTTTTAACCCCTACCCCCACCATTTTTATACCCAAAAGAACATGATTTTTCTTGTTTTTTAACAGTTTCGTTCGGGTCAAAATCTCCCCAAATAAACCTAGAGGGCTGAAATTTGGTGTACAGGTTAAGCTAATAGCCAGACACTGTTTTTTGGAGGTTTCAAATTTTAACCCTTACCCCCACGATTTTTACGCCAATATTTCCTTTTTTTTTTTGCTTGTTTTCTAACACGTCTAGAGACTCCATAAGGAAACCTAGAGGGCTGAAATTTTGTACGTGTATTCAGTTAGTGTCCAGCTAGTACCTTGTAGGGAGTCCGCATCACTTTTCCCCCCACTTCTCCCATTTTTACATCGGAATTGAATGCTATTGTTAAATGTGTTTTAAAAGCATTATGTTTATTCTAAATACAAGTAGGCGAATAGTAATTTTAAAAAATTTAAAAAAAAGTGAACTTACTTTTATGACAAATGAAATACATACATATTAAGTAATTTAAAAATGTTATTAAAGTCACTGTTTATTTATAAATTAGGAATTTTGGATTTTTAGTATTTATAAAATAGAAATTTTGGATTTTTTTGGAAAAAAAAAATATCTTTATAAAGGCCTTCCAGTTTACTATTTAAGGTCCTTTTTTAATATTTAAAACTAAAACATAAAGGCAATTAGCGGATAAACATGGGCAGGAATGTCCTCGTACGAATTGTGTTGGCTTTTTTTCTGCTACCTGTTTTCGGCACAAAATTGAAATTTACTGAGATACAGCCCTTAAATACTTAAAACCTTTTTTTAAAGCCTCGATCAGCCGAACACTCATCACCAGTTTTGAAACCAACAAAATGACAATTCGGTTGTAGACTTTCAATCACATTTCGCTTGTAGACATTCAATACCGAAGATGAAGGGGAAAATTCGACTACCGTGATGGGGCCCCGCTGCTCACGGCGTTTTTTAAATTTATGTATTGCATTTGAAATAAATGATAGTATATAAGTACTTCACTTGTTTCTTTAGATTTAGTCTGCCTACTGTATTGTCATCAATATAAATTACATTTAACCATATATAACAACGCTATTGAATTCCGATGTAAATATGGGAAAAGTGGGGGGCAAGGTAATGTGGAATCCCTAAAGGGCACACCTTCGGTATTAACTGAATACAGATACAAAATTTCAGCCTTCTAGGTTTGATCAGTCGGTCTCTAGGTATATTAGAAAATAAGCAAAAACAATCAAGGAAATATTGGCATAACAATCGTGGGGGTAAGGGTTAAAAGCTGAAACCTGCAAAAAGCAGTGGCCGGCTATTAACTTAACTTGTACACAAAATTTCAGCCCTCTAGGTTTATTTGGGGAGATTTTAACCCGAACGAAACTGTTAAAAAACAAGAAAAATCATGTTCTTTTTGGTATAAAAATGGTGGGGGTAAGGGTTAAAAGTTGAGACCCCCAAAAGGCACCCCCTTGATACTAACTCAATCCGAATACAACATTTTAGCCCTCTAGATTTATTTGGGTGACCTGTGCGAGTGGTAAAAACTTCGAAAACGTCGAAAAAGCATGAAATTGTAGCTTAAAAATGAGGGGGGTGGGGGTAAAATATTAAAACCTCCAGAAAGCACAACTTAGGTACGAACTCAGCCAACACATCAAATTTCAACCTTCTACGTAAATTCTGGGGGGCTGGGGGCGTGTTTTTCCTCTACTCCCTCCAAATCATTCTAGGAAGCTGAATTTTGGATATGTTGTAGATAATTGACCGAAACATTATTTCCAACCGGTTTGGAAAAGTTTTATTGTTTTGTTGCCCCTACCACCCCCTTAAAGGTTGGGTCCGATCCAAAATTTGCCCAAAATTTTACCCCACTTTCATAGTATTGTCGTGCATCGGAATGAGCCCCACTTACCAAATTTCAGTTCTTAACTTCCATAGGGGGACCCTGCACATATTAAAAGGTAGCGAGAATATATATATATATATATATATATATATATATATATATATATATATATATATATATATATATATATATATATATATATATATATATATTCGTGTTCTACGGGTCCGAAAACGGATAGCGCCCCTACTCTCGCCGTTCTTATCGGATAGGCTGTATAAGTCTAATTTTTTCAGGTGAAAAATTCGACTAACTAGGTGGTGAGGTTAGCATATGTTAGGTAAGGTTAGTTAATTTTGACAATAGACTTCGACTTTAATATAAAAACTAGGCGGTAAGGTTAAGTTAGTTTCGCTACCATAGTAACAAAAATTACAAACGATATATTTTTAAAGTAGGGGAGACTGGGGCTAAATGGTAAATTGTCAAAACCATGTTTTTGCATTATCTTTTGAATGTCAATAGCTACAAAGCTGAAATTTTGACCTTAGAGGGCTTTCTTGACTAGAAAGCAAAAAACGTTAGTAATGTGAAGTTCATCTGAGCCTTATGGTGTACATATACTTAAATATGTTTCGCTAATGCCAAAGTAATTTTTTTACTGCCATACTTTCCATCCGAAAAGGAGTTTTGTCGGACATATCTTCATCAAAGTAAGTATATTAGTTCATTTATGTATTGTGAATACGAATCTTTAAAAAAAAACTTTTGTATATTTATCGTTATCATTTGTGTGGTCGTTGTCAAAGCTCAAAATGTACCTTGGGGCTAAGTGTTAAGTCATTGGTGGGGCTAAATGTTAAATGTTTTTTTTCTATTTTCTCTTCTTATTTGTCGGTGTATATGTTCAATAAATTGTTTCTATTTATTATTTCAAATATTTGTGTATAGGTCTTCTGATTTCGGTCTATTATAAAGTGTACCTGGTTTTTGTTATGTCTGTGTATAAATGATACTTTACGTTATTGAAAAATTATCGTAATATTTATGTTATCGTAAATATCTTCTAAACTGTGTATAGTAGCGAAAAAGTAACGAAATTTATGAAGGCTTAAGCGAAACAAGTTGTGCGTATTGAAAACATATTGGGACTATCAAAACTTACTTTTCCTTATCGAAAATTATCGATACTAAGTTACTCATTGCTTTAGTCACAAGGATATAAAAAAATTAAAAAATATGTATTTTTAAAATAAACAAATTAATTATATATATATATATATATATATATATATATATATATATATATATATATATATATATATATATATATATATATATACAGGGTGGAATTTCAATAACTCTTATACATTTTGGTGAATTTTAATAAAATTTTACGATGGCTTAAAACGGGATTTGTTGGAAACAACATAGCTTTTTAGAAGTAATATTATACTTAGTATATTTTAGAATACAAAATTAATACATCTCGCGTCATCAGTTGATTATGGGAAAATTGTATTTTGTTCAAGCAGATTTCTAATTAATTAAGTTTTTATAAATATTATTTTAAAAAAAGCTATGTTGTTTCCAACAAATCTCGTTCCAAGTTGTCGGATAAAATTTTATCAAAATTCACTGGAAGATGTGAAAGGTACTAAAATTCCACCCTGTATATGTATAATGACTTGTTTTTGTAAGACTTGTTTACAACGTGCAGCACGTGTAGTTATTTTTTTAATATCCGTGTGACCAAACATAGCAGTTACCTTTCCTTGAATCAAAACAAAAATTTAATTCACTAATTCAGGCTCATTAGTCAAATTGATTTGGTCTGTAATAGAATATTTTTAAACAAAAATTAGTTCTCGGCACTACTTTTTGTGAACGTTAACTTTTAACCGTAAGTATCTTATCTTTTGTATTATAAAATTTTCTACAATTTTTTGGTAGCTTTTATTTCCAGTTTTTTTCCTTTATAATGACAGATTCAATTTACGCGCGTTTTTTCTTCCCGTAAATTGAATCCCTGTGAAACGGATATTCGCGTAAATTGAGGGACCGGTGTATCTGCTAATGATGTGAATTTGTATTCGTGTAAAATTGTGAATTAGGATCAATGAAACATCAAAATTTTCAACTGACATGTCGTGAGTTTCACAAATGATGGAAAACAACTGGAAATCGTCGCTTACCTACATAGTCTTAAAATCATTTTCTCCTGTTTAGAAAAATGGTTCGTCACTATAAGCGGAAAAGCGTCCCAATTAATGCTAATAAACTCGCTCAAGCGGTTCATGCTGTTCGAGCAGAAAAGTTATCGGTGCTCAGTGCTGCCAAAAAATTCGGAGTTTCTAACATGACTTAAAAAGATATTGTCAACGTGCTAATTCCTCCGATGCTGCTGTACCTTCTACTTCAGGCACCAGTTCCACCGTTCAATCGATCGAGTTGAAGAAATCCGGACATCTAACCATGTTCTCTGAGGAACAGGAGGGTGCATTAATAGGATACTTGCTGAAATGTTCGGATCTCTACTTCGGACTTTCTCCCAAAAATGTGAGACGACTGGCTTTTGAATTCGCCCAGAAATTGAACATTTCTGCTCCTGGTTGGGAAGTCAAGGAAATGGCTGGAATAGAATGGTTAGACAGCTTTATAAAGCGCAATCCTTCGCTTGACATTAGGAAACCCGAAGCGACGAGTCTCCAACGCGCGATGGCATTTAACCGAACCAACGTGGAAAAGTTTTTCAATCATTTGAAGACACTATATGAGCGCTACCATTTCGAAGCAAGTCGAATTTGGAATGTTGACGAGACCGGGATTACGACTGTCCAAACTCCTGATCGAGTTATTAGCCGTAAAGGGCAGAAGCAAGTTGGCCGTATCACGTCCAGTGAACGTGGAATCCTCGTTACAATGGCGCTGGCAGTAAGTTCCATCGGAAATGCCGCACCGCCATTCTTCATTCTTCCAAGGATGATACTTTTCTACTGATACTTGATAATCACGAGTCACACGTGTCTATCGACAATTTGACGTTTTGTTCTGAAAATGGCATTGTTGTACTCTCGCTTCCACCCCACTGCAGCCATCGACTCCAACCGCTCGATCGAACAGTCTTTGGCCCATTCAAGAAAGCTGTCAATTATTTTTCAGACGCGTGGATCAACGCTAATCCCGGCCGCTCCATGACAATTTACGACATTCCATCAATTGTTTCCTCAGCTAAGGATGTTGCGATGACTCGCAGCAACATCATTTCCGGCTTCAAATCAACAGGAATTTGGCCGATTAATGAATTCGTTTTCACCGATACCGACTTCATGCCCTCCGAAGTGACCGATCAGCCAGCTTCGACGTCTAATGTTAATCCAAACGAAGGACGAACTTCAGCTACAACTTCGAGAAATGAGCCGGGACAAACAGAAGTAGAAGCATCAGGCAACGAGGCGGAGGAGGCATCTAGTTCACTGAGGGGCTCGACAGTTTCAAATGATTCAAGCCATGAAGACATCAATTTGGAAAAGACTCTCGAGTCGATTCAACCCTACCCGAAAGCCGCACCACGTGAACCCTCTCGACGTGGAAGAAAAAGACGTTCGGCGGCTATTTTGACTGATCCGCAAACGATGAGAGAGTTGTCGAACGAGCAGAAAGGAGCCAAACAAAAGAAAAAACAAAAAGAAGCAGAAACACCTCCGAAAAAACGAGGCCGGCCACGAAAAAATAAGTCAAACTAATTATTTTTTATTTTACTTCTTGTAAAACTTGTATTTTTCAATAAACGGGCGTTTTTCTTTACATCATCAATCGTTTTCATATTCTTTTACATATTTACTCCGTTATACAACTCAAAAAGTGATTTCGGTAGGCTAGGAATATGTCGAAACACTCAGTTTCACCCATTTACCATTTAGCCCCACCATTTGGAAATTGTGTATCTGTATTCAGTTAATATCGATGGTGTACCCTTTAGAGATTCCACATTACCTTGCCCCCACTGCTCCCATTTTTACATTGGAATTCAATGGTATTGTTATATCTGTTAAAAATGATTTATTTTAATACTAATATAAGTAGGCAAGGTACAGTCAAACTCATGTATTTTCAACCTGTCGGGACTAATCCGCTCATGTATTTTCAACTTCTCCTTCATCCTCACTCCGTGGCAATCATAGAACCACTTGACAGACATAGAACCAATCACAAAAAGCCCGCGTAAATCTTTACACAATAACAGTAGTCACGTGTACTTCCCCAGTAAATAACCTTAAAATGACAGAATGTCAAGTAACATATTATGATAAACAAAAAGTGAAACATGAAAAAAGTGTAATAAACTTGTAGTAAAATCATTTTTTTAGGAATTTCAAATGAAATAAAATCATATATTGTAGGATTATAGGATAAAACCACTAGTGGTCGATCAGTTAATCTGACAGTTATTTTTCTGTATTAAAGTATTGCGTGAGAAGTGGGGACCAAAAACTTGAAAATACGTGAGTAAAATCAGTTGAAAATAGATGGTGTTGAAAATACATGAGTTGAAAATACATGAGTCCGACTGTAAATTTAGAAAATAAAGTGAACTAACAAATATTGTAATAAAAAAAAAATATTATTAAAGTCAGTTTTTATTTATAAAATGTAAATTTTAGATTTTTTGGAATGAAAAAATATCTTCATAAAGGCCTTCCAGTTCATTATTTAAGGTCCTTTTTTAATATTTAAAAATAAAACACAAAGGCTATTGGCGGATAAGCATGGGTAGGAATGCCCTCGTACGAATTGTGTTGGCTTTTTTCCTGCTAACTGCTATTGACATGAAATTGAAATTTCATGTTGCGAGAGTGGCTGCAAAACAAAAGTGTGCAGTTGTAAGAAGAAAGTTTGAAGTGCACGAACGTGTGTGAATTGCGATGAGACGCCATATTCAAATTTTGAAATAATACACGCTAATAATTTAATTGATCATTCAAGCGACTTTCGGGAAACAGAAGATAGTATGTTACATGAGGAGGAACGAAATTGTACGGACGTTGCAAACATTGAAGATGGGAACGTGGCTGGAGTTCCGAAAACCGCATACCTCCGATTGAGCTCAAATTGGGTATACACACTCTCTTTGGCTTAACAAGTTACCTCTTAGACGAATTTTTGGTGACTCGGACCGGAAGTTATACTTCTGAGGGTCTAAAGTAGCAAAAACTAGTATAATCGAATACCTTCGATTGAGCTGAAATTCAGTATACATACTCTTTTTGGCTTAAGAAGTTACCCCCTAAGCGGATTCTTAATGACGCGGACCGGAAGTTGTATTTTAAGAGTCTAAAATAGCAAGAAGTAGTATAGTAGATGTAAATAAATATACTATTGGATATTTCCAATTAAACCATGGTGTTTTTAGCAGTAAAAAAATAGCAGAAAAAAATCGCAGCGTCAACATCATGCGTTAAAAATATTCTTTGAGAATAACCAAACGATATTTGAACAGCCGAACAGTTAGCACATATCGACTAACTGAACTAACAACTTCCCGTTTCCCTTCTAACATGTACGTTACTCACGACATATTGAACGAACCAAAATCATTAATAATTTTGTTCCAAAATAAAACGGAAAAATTTCAAAACTGAAAAGACTTAACGTTTTGAAATTCACATCGATACTTTATACAACTAATAAACTAATATACAAGAAAATTTCAGAAAATTTTTCCAGCATTAAATATTGGAAAGTAAATGATAAAATATAAAAATTGTTAAATTTTGTATCGCGCATACATCAGTTATCGTCAGTTATCTGAATACAGATACACAATTTCCAATCCAAAATTTCTATTTTATAAATAATAAAAATCCAAAATTCCTAATTTATAAATAAACAGTAACTTTAATAACATTTTCAAATTACTTAATATGTATGTATTTCATTTGTTAAAAAATTGTATTCACTTTTTTTTAAATTTTTTAAAATTACTATTCGCCTACTTGTATTTAGAATAAAAGTAATGCATTCAAAACACATTTAACAATAGTATTCAATTCCGATGTAAAAATGGAAGAAGTGGGGGGAGAAGTAGTGTGGACTCCCTAAAAGGTACTAGCTGGATACTAACTAAATACACGTACAAAATTTCAGCCCTCTAGGTTTCCTTAGAGAGTCTCTAGACGTGTTAGAAAACAAGCAAAAAAATTAAGGAAATATTGGCGTAAAAATCGTGGGTGTAAGGGTTAAAAGTTGAAACCCCCAAAAAGCAGTGGCTGACTATTAACTTAACCTATACACAAAATTTCAGCCCTCTAGGTTTATTTGAGGAGATTTTGACCCGAGCACAACTGTTAAAAAACAAGAAAAGTCATGTTTTTTTTTTGTATAAAAATGGTGGGGATAAGGGTTAAAAGTTGAGACCCTCAAAAGGCACCCCCTTGATACTAACTCAATCCGAATACAAAATTTCAGCCCTCTAGATTTATTTGAGTGACCTGTGCGAGTGGTACAAACTTCGAAAACGTCAAAAAAGCATGAAATTGTAGCTTCAAAATGGTGGGGTGGGGGTAAAATATTAAAACCTCCAAAAAGCAAACCCTAGGTACGAACTCTATCAACGTACCAAATTTCAGCCCTCTAAGTTAATTCTGGGGGCTGTGGGCGTGTTAGATCCAGCCAAAACGCTTTTTTCCCCCGCTACTCCCTCCAAATCACCCTAGGAAGCTGAATTTTGGATATGTTGTAGATAATTGACCGAAACATTATTGCCGGCCGGTTTAGAAAAGTTTTATTATTTTGTTGCCCCTCACCACCCCCTTGAAAGTTTGGTCGGATCCAAAATTTGAACCCACTTTGATAGTATTTGTTGTGCATCGGAAATGAGTGCTTCTTACCAAATTTCAGCTCCTCCCGTTCATAGGGGGCCCCTACACATGTCAAAAGATCAAAAGGTAGCGGGATATACGAGGGCGAATCAAAAAGTTCTTGGAATCACTATAAAAATATATGAAAATTCAATCAAAAATATTTTATTTTTTTACCTAATTCTATATATTTAGAATATCTTCCTTCTTTAAAAAAAATCATTTCCTTTACTCTCAAAAAACTCTTCTACGGCAACCATAACCGCAAAACCATCATCGTCAACTTTCTTCCCCCGGATATGTTCCTTTAATTTCGGGAATAAGTAAGTAAGTAAGTCCAGAGAATATAGTGGGTGGTCCAATATTTCGATCCAGCGCTGCGAATTGCTTGAAGCACAACTTTTGACCGATGAGCAGGAGCGTTTTTGATAATTACGTATTTACACAAAATAATTCATAACTTTAAAATAATACGATTAAATCGATTGAAACTTTGCATAAATATTATGGCAAGGACGCTCTTCAAAATTAATATCAAATTACCTCCAAAAATATTATATGAATATGCGATTCTAAGAACTTTTTGATTCACCTTCGTATATATATATATAAAGATTTTTTTCTTCAGAATCGTGTTCTACGGGTCCGAAAACGGATAGCGCCCCTACTTTCGCCTCGTCCTGTTCTTAACGTATAGGCTGTATAAGTCTAATTTTTTCAGAGAAGAATTCGACTAAAAATTACTTTATAAATCTAACTATAAATTAACAGTTCGAGTTAATTCTTAGTAGTCGCTCGTACGTTCGAGTTAATTCTTAACAAAAAAATATATCACATGTACAACAAATTAACGGTTTTATAACCACTCGTGCGTTCACTCAATTTTAAACAGCGGTTATTTTGCCGCAGCGGTAAAATAACCGCGCAGTGAAAAAACCGCTCGTGTGCTATTCGTAAAAGTTTGATAATAATCGATACTTTTATTTTGATTAGTCTGGAATCTGAATTGCACCAAAAAATTTTCAACGGATTTATAATATTCACTCTTTTTGCACCAAATAATATTCACACTCTTTTGTAAAAAATACTTCTAAATCTGTTTTATAAATTGATGCCGCGACTAGTGAACCGCAGACAGTTCAACCGCGACAGTTGAACCCCGACAGTCCAACCGACGACAGATTAACCTAACGACAGATCGACCGACGACAATTCAACCTAACGACATTTTAACTGAAGACAATTCAACCGTTGTACAATCTATTAACTAATAAGAACAAAATTATTTGAATTTTATCTAACAATGAAATTTGCCTCCCTTGAGACTTGAGTCTAAATAAGTATTTATGTAGTCTCAAATCTCAAGGGCGACTCTTTACACAATTAAGGGTATACTATTTGGTTTGGTTGTGTTGGATTTGGTTACCTTTTATTGAATTCGATTAGTTTAGGTGTTGTTTGGCTAGGTTAGTCTGTTAAGTTGTATTTGGTTACGTTAGGTTGGGTTTGTTTATAATTTGTTGAAATCGGTTAGTTTAGGCTGGCTTTGGTTAGGTGAGGTCGGATTTATTTACAATTTGTTGAGTTCGATTAGTTTAGGTTGGGTTTGGTTAGGTTAGGTTGGGTTTGTTTATAATTTGTTGATTTCGGTTAGTTCAAGTTGGGTTTGGTTAGGTTTATATATAATTTATTGAGTTCAGTTAGTTTAGGTGAAGTTTGATCAGTTAGGTTTTATTTGGTTGTGTTTGATTAGGTTAGGGTGGGTTTGTTTATAATTTGTTGATTTCGGTTAGTTTAGGCTAGTTTTGGTTAGGTTAGGTTGGGTTTGTTTATAATTTATTGAGTTCGTTTAGTTCATGTTGGGTTTGGTTATGTTGTTTTATATTAGGTTAGGATGATTTTGTTTATAATTTGTTCAATTCGGTGAGCTTAGGCTGATTTTGGTTAGGTTAGATTGAGTTTGTTTATAATTTACTGAGTTGGGTTAGTTCAGGTTCGGTTTGGTTATATTAGGTTATATTAGGTTAGGTTATAATGGGTTTATTCATAATTTATTGAATTTGGTTAGTTTAGGTTGGGTTTGGTTAAGTCAGGTTTTATTTGGCTGTGTTTGGTTAAGTTAGGTTGCTTTTATTTATGATTTGTTGAGTTTGATTAGTTTAGGTTGGGTCTTGTTAGGTTAGGTTGCATTTGTTTATAATTTATTGAGTTGGGTTAGTTCAGGTTGGATTTAGTTAATTTATATATTAGTGTTAAGCAGTTAAAATATCCTATGGTTTAACTGTTCTTCAGTTCAACTGTCGTTTGGTTTAACTGTCATTAGGCTGAACTGTCGTGAGGTTGAACTGTCATCGGCTAATCTGTCGTTAGGTGGAATTGTCGTCGGTTGATCCGTCGTCAGATTGAACTATCGTCGGTCGAACTGTCGGGGTTTAACTGTCCGCGGTTTGCTTGTTACAGAACCATTGCATTGAGGCACGCTGAGATTAAGTATAAATTACAGTTGAAATAACTTAAATATACCTTGTTAGTAATTGTACACATGATTCCACTAATCGTCGGGTAGATATTCAAATCCCCGTAGTAACGATCCCGTACTTGAAAATATACCTGAGTTTGACTCTGAAGTGAGGTATATTTTAAAGAGACATTTTTTTGGTTTCTGTTTTTTAAAGTATACTCGATCCTAGATCGTAGTGATGGCAATAATCGAATATTATTCTGTTATTGAGATGCGATAAAAAATTAAATTTTAATTTTGTAATTTTTCGGAATCCTTTTACTGTATTTTTTATTTTCAAATTCAAACCTATAATACAATATTATTTACTTGTATGAACCATACAACCATAATCCACCTTTCAGTTCTTTTGTTTTTAGGTGGTTTATCATATTATCTTCAAAATTCTTTTTTTTTTTTTTATAATATTAATGTCCATTAGAGATTAAACCAGTACTAATTACAGTATTATCGGTTTTTCCATTTTAATAGTCGGCATTTTAACACGTTGAGGGTCATAATCTATAAAGACGAAACACCCCACTAGCGCAGTATTTTGACAACTAATACACTTTATATATAGAATTGTTGACGTAGTACAGCGTTGTGTCTTAGTTAGTTAGGTTTTACTTGACGGTGCACATACAGCACCCATGACCATTAAAGTATCAATAAGGAAGCACCCCTGCTAGGTTGTGCTATTCATCGTATGCAAAACATTGCCAATCATTGTTATCATAAAACCTTTTTTTTTTTAATTTAAACTGTTGTCTGTTTTCAATAGACCCACTAAATAATTATTACCTGGTATTTTGTAGGATCACTTAAAAGAATCAAATTTGTTTTATCTCGAGATATTTTTAAAACTGTTCGATTGAAAAATAATCGAATGATTTAATATCCTAATTATATTTTTTTTAAAATCATTCGAATGAAAAATAATCGAATGATTTTATTATATCTCGAGATATTTTAATAATCGAATGACCGATTAATTTTCATTCGATTATGCCCATCACTACTAGATCGATCAGTGACGTCCCTAGCTTTGACATCGGGTATATTTTCAAAATAAGCCTCCAAGACTATAGCGAATCGCCATGAGTTAAGCTATATGAGCCTGTTAAGCTATAAGTCCTGGGGTCCCAAATGTGCCAATAATTAACTACCCACGTTATTTGGAAAGTTTTTCACTGTCAAAGAACTAAACTATTTCAGATGGATGAAAGTCATGTTAAGGGAGGTCCTCGAGACCTTGGTGAACCGTCATAAGTTATATGAGGAGCGTCCTTGAAGCTCTAAAGCGGCAAAAATAAACTAACCAACCAATTTTGAAAATTATTTTATTGTTAGAGAGCTATTATAAACTATTTTAGATGGATATTGGTTATTTTATATGAGGTCCGCCAGGGTCCTGGTAACCCAAAAACGACAAAAAAATTATATAACCGATTTCGAAATTTATTTCATTGTTAGAAAGCTAATATATTTTAGATAAGTATAAACAATCTTACATGAGGTCCACTTGGATCCTGAAGATCGAAAAATACCAAAATCAAACTATCCAACCGATTTTAGAAATTTTTTCATTATTAGAGAGTTGAATTATTTTAGATGGACGGGGACTATGTTGTATGAGGTCCGCTAGGGTTCCAAACCCGCCTAAAATAAGCTATCGAACCGATTTTGGAAATTTTTCACCGTTAAAAAATTAAACTATTTTAAGTGAATATTGGTTATATTATATGAAATTCGCTACAGTCCTGGGGATTCAAAAGCACCAAAAATTAATTACTCAACCGATTCTGATAATTTTTTCATTGTTAGGGAAGAGTTTTCACTTTTTCATGGATACAGGTTGTTATATCAGACCCGTCAGTGTTCAATCTTTGGAAATTCGCTATGTTATGCAGATGCTGCGGCAGGGATATTATATACTTCTCATTGAGTTTATACCAATACGTTGTGTGAATGACGTTGCGGGTACAGCTAATCTATATATATATATATATATATATATATATATATATATATATATATATATATATATATATATATATATATATATATATATATATATATATATATATATATATATATATATATATAACGAGAATGTAAATTTGTACATGGAATGTTTTTTGAAATGTGTACCGGTACTGTATGAGTCGTCCAACGGCAAAACCAGCTATGTGCATCTCAAACGATTTCGAGTTATTCAACAAAAACTGTTAGCTATATTTAAATCATTGCATGGTTTTGATGTCAAAAAAAGTATTAAATTCATATTGATTCCTAGTAACAATCTGTATAATGTAGGGAAAGCACAAACAATTATATTTAAATAAATAAAACCCACGTAACTTATTTTGGAACTGTCAGTTGGATATAACTGGTTTTGGAAATGAAGTGTCAGTCATTTTGAACTTTCTAACATGCAAAAGCAGTCAAAAACCTGGTAGAAGGTAAAAGAATGAACATATTTTTAGTTTTTAGAACAATTTTATGTAGTAAAAATGACAATATTTAAGTCTTTATAGGATACTGCAAAAATAGTCACTCTACTACTGAAACTAAAGTACATGTACTAGGTTAGTGAGAGATTAAAGTGGTCTTGCTGCTGCATTTAGAGGGCAGCCATTATTGTCTGTGGGATGTAACTTATTTTGAAACTGTTAAAGGATAGAACTGGTTTTGCTACTGCATTTAGAGGGCAGCCATTGTTGGCTGTGGGATGTAACTTATTTTGAAACTGTTAAAAGATAGAACTGATTTTGGAACTGTGGTCATTTGAGATATAACTAGTTTTGCGTCTTTCGTCATTTTTCTTCATTTATTTTCAGTGGGATAAAGTTCATTTTAGAACTATTTTTCAACGTGAACATATAGCAGATGAACTGAAGTATCCATAGCAACTAAAATGTCATTTTTTATTTTTTTGGATATAACGGACTTTGCTTTTCGACAACTCGTATATAGTTATCGATTTAGATATCAAAACAACGATTTTTAAAATTTTCGTCTGTCTGTTCACGCATCACGCAAACTACTGGAGGGATTCTGATGAAATTTGGTGTGGTTGGTGTAGTAGGTTTCCCGTTGATGATAATAAATTGATCTTGTTTATAGGTCGCTGGATTTTGTGTTCTCTTGGATAGCAATTGTAGGAAACGAAGGACCAGTTTTTTTACACAAGTTTATTTTTTGAATTTTTCTTTTATTTATTAATTAGACGGTAAAAATATGTATATGTATTTGAGGCTACTTCAACCGAAAGTATTCTGGTTGGTTACATTTCTATTACATCCAAGAAAAGAACCTTTTCCAGTACCATTTCTATCATACAAATTTGGCTGTAATAAAAATGGCAACTCTCAAAAAACTCAAGAGTACCTGTATTCTAAAATTTTCAAACATTTTTTTCGAAAAATAACGAAGATATCAGCTGCCGCGCACTGTAAGTCGCCACCCGGCTGGGCAATTTGCGTACATCTTGGAGGTCACAATTTTCATCCGAAATCATTTTTTCAACTTTCAATTCCCACAAAAAAATTGAAAATTAATATTTTTTGAGGAATGTGAATATTTAGTATGATTTTTTGCCATATTTTTGCATTTTTTTTTTTTTTTTTTGCAATAAAAAAATAGTTAAAAATATTATTTAGGATTGAGGTTCAAATAGAGCATTTTTATATAAAGAAACTGTGCTGAATTTGATAACGATTGATCAAAAACTGTAGAAGCTTGTGTACGCAAATTCTAAAAAATTAGTTTCTAGAAAAACGCGTTTAAAAATAAGAGTGACAGTTACATATAATCATATACATAAGAGTGATATTTTATTTATAGACGAAACTTATGCGATAGAGGTCGGTTTGAAACTGATTTTAAAACTTATACGTCGCTAATGTTCTTCTATCTTTCCAATACCTACCAGATCGTTTATGAATGACTAGTTGCTCGACCGCTCCGTACTACATGCCACGTACTCCAACCGTTCGATCGAGAGACACTCACAAAACGCTTATAACTTCTAAACGGCTTGGAATTTTATTTTGAAATTTTCAGAATATATTTTTGAATAATCCTACCATGGAGACTACACAAGGAGCACCCACTCAAAAGGGGGCATTGCCAGAATCTGTCCACGCAAATTGTACAATTACGTTTTCTTTTTTCACCACTTGTGGCGCTAATATTCCTCTTGTACTGATGTGAAAATAGTAGGATAAATTTATTATTATCGTTTACTTCTTTATTTTTGACTATTCTTTAATAATTATTGATTTTATTTCCATTATTTATATTTAAACAACGTAAATGACTTATTTTATAATTTTAACTTATTATCTCTATTTCAAACTGCCGCTTCATTCCCCTACTGCTTTGGTACACATGGAACATTAATGCCTTCTTATTTTTACAACTCGGGTCATACCACATTGGACCAATCTTCTTCAGAAGAATGCTGGTGTCTTAGAGCCCAT
This sequence comes from Brachynemurus nebulosus, assembly GCA_035578155.1. Classification (NCBI taxonomy): domain Eukaryota; kingdom Metazoa; phylum Arthropoda; class Insecta; order Neuroptera; family Myrmeleontidae; genus Brachynemurus; species Brachynemurus nebulosus. The sequence goes on along the minus strand of JAPWDM010000001.1, from coordinate 74,881,693 downwards.
TCCACACGATTCTTCTTGTTGTTGTCGGAGAGCCAAGGTTTCTTCGTAGTTTTCTGGCTTTTTAAGCCTGCTTCTGTGATTCTTCTTCTTACAGTTCGAGAACGAATTTGTTTCCCAATGTCCTCCGATAAAACTGCAGCGAGCTCAAAAGAAGTTTTTTTTTGCGGCCTTAAGTGAGTCACGGATAAGTTTTCTAACCTGACGGTTAGTAGTAATGCATTTTCTACCCATTCTCATTTTGTTTGTATGGGAGCCAGTCTCCGCGAACCTTTTAATGGTAGATTTCACTGCACATCGTCAAACTTTTACTAATTTAGCAATCTTTACTTGAGTCTTCCCTTCTTCATATAACATCTGGATTTTTATTCATGTTTCTGTGTTAAGTTCTCGTTGTTTCGGCATTTCGTATTACAAACTGTCTCTACTACACAAATAAACAACACTCAGCAGCTTCTTGTTATCCCGGAAGTTAATAAAAGACTAACAAATAAATTACATTATTTTTCAAAAAATTTCATATTTCACGTTTTGTGGACCAAGTGTTTTATGGTACCTTAAAATCCTTTATCTATTGTTTAAAATTAACTTTTAGTATTGCCTTTCATTCTATTGTTAAATAGATAAGTTATTTTTAAACTAATTTATGAGTTACACGTGTTTTATTGGGGTGCCTAATACTTTTGGTCAAGGCTGTACATACATGGAGTGCGTGCACCTTATATAGTCATCATGAGTCCTACAATCGATTTATGAAAAAAAAAAATTGAATTTTTTGAAGCCTCTACACCTATTTCCTCCCTTAAACCACTTGACTGGGACTTTTCCAGTATGATACTCCTACGCATTCCAACGAGATTAACCTGCGATAAGTCATCAGTTCCCTTGGTTATAACACGACTTCTTTGAAATCATTACGAGCCGGTTTATGTAATTCACTTAGAACTTGTTAAATTATGTGTCCCAAATGCACAAATGAGTAGCTTAGATAAGTAAATACTACTCTTGCTCCTGTTCCTGCTTCTACTCGGAATCATTCTGAGCAACAAAAGCACAACTAGAGCTGATTGAGAATATATAAAAATTGACGCACAATGAGTCTAGTCAGTTGTTGAATAATTCACAAACAAATTGCACTGTTAAGATATGTATAATTTTTGTGGTAAAGCATTTACGCGAAAGTTCAATCTTTCTCGGCATTTAAATACTCAACATAATTCTTTAAATTATATTAACGATACAAAGAGTGGAATGAATAAATTTAAAGATGATGTTTCATCAAGTACGATTTTCTAGTCAGAACAGCCAAAAGTCAAGGCCAAAATCTAAAAATAGTTACCTATGACATGACGGTGGGGTCGTGCATGCGAAGGCCGAAAATAGAGATGAATTTCTCTGCAAAATAAATTCCAATGCGGAAAGACAAAAATCCAAAATACAATACCAAGTACAGTATGCTTCAAAAATTATACGGGCACTAACAACGGGAGTCCATATTTTTGACGGAGATTGTGCCGCCGTGATCAGGCATCTTACTTATTCATGACTGTTTCAATGTCGGTGAAGCTAGCAGCAGTAGCAGTGGTGAAGCACCGTCGTGGATGGATATATCGGAACACACTATTTTAAAAATAATTTAACAACAGTAAATTATTTGCACGGACATATATTGTTATTAGGACATAACCATTGTTTAAAAATAATTATCAATCCGCGGCACTCACAATTGTAATAAATTATTCTTTTCAACAATGGCCAATCTATTTTATTTGAACTAAAATTGCCTATAACAGCCAACGGCATTTTTTTTTTTTTTTTTTTAAAAAAGCAAATAATTCTAGGTTCTTGGAGAGATTTAATAAAAGCAGGAAAAAAATATTAGACCGCGGAACTCACAATTGTTAAGAAATTATTTCATTCAACAATGACATGGAGTACTTGACTACTATTAAAAAATGATTCAAAGTGGTTATTTTACGTACGAATTAATTAATTTTTGATAAATTTTATAAAAATCATTAATAAATGACAGTTTAATTTTAAATGAACAAATTGGCGCGAAAAATGACTTGGCGTAGTGACGTTTGTAATGACGTCACGATTTAACTCAAACAGATGTCTCTTTCAGCCATGTGAACACAACACTATACTGTGGTCGCGTACACAACACGGTTTTAGCCGTGTATACACAACACACGTGTATACACACTTTCAGCCAGGTGTAAACAACACGGTTTTATATCTATAGTTCTATATTTATCATATATGTAATACTTCTATATTGCTAGTCGGGTAAGGAAACATGCGAAAATACAACGGCGCCGACAATTTGTTTGTTTCACTTTAATAGTAAGCACCTAGTACCTTATGCGGATAGGTAAAATTCAAATTGTTAAATACGTGGACATTCATTGGATATATGCAATTTATGCCAATAATAGCCACTAGCAATATAGTAGTATTACATATGATATTTGTACACCTAACCAACCATACTGACAAGGAAAGGTATACGACTGTACCTCTCAAAAATTTTTGAAACTTTGGTGGATTGTAGATCTTACTAAAACTAATCACCAGCCATATTTCGTTCGTGCCAATAAGCGGTTTAAGGGGTTGAAACTCACCCTTGAAAATTTGACTTTTTTTCAATTTTCTTAAATATCTTGGAAATGGTAAGAGCTTTAGTAGGAAAACTATATATATTTGTAAATGGCACTTTAAGATCTTTATTATGATACCAAAATTAAAGTTATAAAATCATTGGGGTTTCATCCTCCACCCCCAACCTCTAATTTTATCTGGTATTTTTTGGTAAAAGAGGAGGCTGTTAGGTGTAAATAAAAGAACTTTTCATTAATATATTTTACATCACAACAGTTTATTTTTGTTTGCATAAATACACCCTTTGCTAATATTAATTTGGGAAAAATTTTAACTTTTTGATTTAGGTAATAATGAGTAAAAATATGGTCAAAGAATCTCGTATTTTAGTAATGAATTGTTACAAACTTACGATATGCTTTAAAGTACATAATTAAGAAAGAAAAAATACAGTACACCCCCCTCCCTCCTATGCTTTACTGATATCTGTACAAATCTTATTTACTTATTTATTATTTTTATTTATCTATACAATTGTCACTGTTTTAAGGTTTGTAATCTACGCAATAATGATACTGTTCATAAAAATGTTCAAAACAAAAATATTCTCCACACCAAGCACATCTTATGAAAGCGGGTTTACCACATACGCTACACTTTGGTGCTTCTATTTGTTCTTTGAAAAAGCAATATGTTATAGGATTTTCACATTTTTCTGGTCGTTGGTCAATATATCCACTTTTATACCACCCATGCTTGAACAAATTTTGAAAACGAGGCGACGAAAACTGATTGTGAACTAGAGACTGGAGTTTTAGAATATTGTTACGGCGATGAACATCGATATCGTATTTACTTAGAATTACATCATCCGAAAATACTCTGATGAAATGTTTCCAAAGTCGAAATCCATACACATCCAGAGGTTGGACAAGTGCAGTTGTTTTTTAGGTATAGTTAAAATCTTTACATGTTAATTTTTGTAATTCTTCTGGGCAATGTCTAGACCACGAATCGATCAAGAGCATACTTCGCGGTCCTGTGTTTTACAAATAAACATTTTGGAACCAATTTTTAAAGTGTTGTGTCGTTCATTTTCCTGATTTTGAAGATGATATATATAAATTGGTGGGTCGAAACAGCGTTTGTTCGACTCGTGGGCCAATGTCACCAGTAGCTTCTTTTAAAACAATAAAAAGAGGTGTTATCAATTTTCCAGATGCAGAAATAAGCGGCATTATTGTACAACTGTGAGTTGTTGATGATACGGATTGCACAGATATTTCAATTTTTTAATTCCGGAAGTTGCAAGCGCCCGACCAGAGTGTATTTCAAGCTGAAATCCGCTTTCATCTGCATTGTACACTGACTCAGACCAAATGCAATAATATGAGGCCTTACTAGTTGCACAAATGACTCTGCAATGGCTTTTGTATTTTCGTCATTAAGCAAAGCAGACCGAGTTTTAAATACTGTGATTTTGCGAGATACAATTTTATGCGCCTTTTTGAATTTCTTAATCCAAAAAGAACTGGCTTTGAACATGGGAAAATCAATGATGTCCTTTGTTTCTACTGCCCATCTTTGTAAATCAAGATCATGAATAGCAGCTTTTCTGTCGGAGGCTTGTTGAAATTTAACCAATACATAACTGCTAATAAATATTAATTTGTCAAATCTGGAGCCACCTTTCTGAATGTAATTTTCCCATCGACGGAGTTGTGTGATGGATTTTACCTTTCGAAAGTGGCGTTGCACTGTAGATAAAGACAAGCTTTTTCTTGTAGTCAGCATCAACAATGGCCCACTCTTCATCTGTAATACATTCTTCATTAAAATCATCTTCTTCATAAGAGTTACTTTCTTCTATAAACTGAACTTCGTGTGGTTCCACTGGATTCTCAAATTCGAGTAGGTACATAATCGTTTTCAAAACCAACTTCCACACTTATCGCGGTTCTTATCATTTCACTAATTGCATCGTGTAATTCCAGTTCACGTAAATTCGTTGGCGACTTTGATAAATTGACGATATTAAATGTAATAGTTAATAAGCGAATAATATTTGCAGGGACTAATTAACGCCATACATATATATATATATATATATATATATATATATATATATATATATATATATATATATATATATATATATATATATGTATATGTATATATATATATATATATTTTTTTTTGAAACAACCGTTAAAGAAATGCAAAATGACAAAAATCCACAATTTCATGAGTATATTTATATTTTAGTTCCCCCAGGATATCGAAAAATAATGTCACCAAATAAAGCTTCAGTCAACTTCACTGCACCCGACTCATTCAAAATTAAATTGTAATGTCTTATTTATAAAATAATATACATACTTACAATTTTTTGCAGTTTATTTTATTTTATTTTTTTATATTTATTTATTTATTTATTTATTTTTTTTTTTTTGAGTGACAGCCAATTTTTGTATTGATATAAACATGCTTATATACCTACTGTATATTTGAAAAATGCAACAAATAAAGAAAAATTTAAAAAAAAAAATTAAAAATGGATTCAAACTTTTTCAAAATTACTATTAACAAAGGGTATATTTAGGCAAAAAAAAATAAATAAATAAATAAACTGGTGTGGTGTAAAATATATTAATGAAAAGTTCTTTTATTTACACATAACAGCCTCCTCTTTTACCAAAATATACCTGATAAAATTAGGGGTTGAGGGTGGGGGATGGAAACCCCAATGATTTTATAACTTTAATTTTGGTATCATAATAAAGATCTTAAAGTGCCATTTACAAATATAGTATATTTTCTTAGTTTAGAAATGACGTCATTATCATCTCTTTTCATCCAGTTTGAGGCGGTTTTCCTTAAACTGGACGGTTTAGAAGTAAAATTTGCGGTGAAAATTTCTGGTTTGCGACTTTCCGCTTTTTAGGCGGAATTGAAAATCAAATAAAATTTGGGTGTTGATGATTCTTTTTGCTCGCCAACAATATTTTTGGGGAAATAAATAATTTTTCTCGTTTTTTTTTGCTTGCCAGCAGTATTTTTCGGGAAATTTTGTGAGATTTTATTGTTTATTACCTATTTAAACATTAGATAGAACCTTTAATAAAATTTGTATTTATTTCTAATTTGTTTTTCTTTGTTATCTGTTTAAGGCTGTTACATCAAAAGTTTTAATTTTTTTCCTTTTTCTTTAGCAATAATAAAATGTGAATCTAATTTAAAAACTATAATATATCTAAACTGACTAATTTCAGAACTAGTTATTTTAAAATTTTAAATTTTTTGAAGACCTTTAATTCACACTAACCGCAATTAACAAAATAAAAATTTCAATATCTTTTACTCTTGGCGCAGTAAGCACAAATGGCTGGTCAAAAATTTAAATATTTTTATTTTGCAATCAAAGTGCTGGGTCAGAAGGTCTGTTATAGAAAAAAACTGGGCTAAGAAAGACTACAGATTTCCAAATAAAAATAGATAGAAAATAAGTCTATTTAAAAATATAGTAAAAAAAGATTGTCTCCCCAGGTAATAATTTCACGCGTCGCCACTGGTGCAAACTGTAAACAGAACAGGTGAATGATCCGATGATAAGTCAAAACATGACTTTATCTCCATATATCTACCAGACATATTTTTCGTAACAAATAGGTCCAACAAATCTGGAATTTTATTTAAGTCAGATTGCCAGTAAGTTGGTTCACCCGTAGATAGATGATTCAGGTTGCTTTCATCGATAACTTTTAGAAGATTTCTATCTTTATAGGGTTGATAAGCCTAGAACCCCAATGCGTGTGCTTGGCATTGTAGTCACCGCCTAAAATAAATCGATTTCTAAGGATGTGAAAAAATTTTGAAACAAATATGCAGGTATATTGCATTTGATGTGATTAATGTGAATAAAAATGAATAGATATTTTGATAAAACATAGATATATATATATATATATGTATATATATATATATATATATATATATATATATATATATATATATATATATATATATATATATATATATATACAACTCACCCATATTATCTGTCTATCTGCCTGCATATAAAAAATACGATACCTGTTTGATCCGAAAAATGTCCGATACCTAGTGATTATATTTGTACACCACTTGTTTTATTTTTTTAATTTCCACGCGCTTATGTTGCAGCAATATAAATACATTGTTAAAAAAGCGTTGTAAAAACGTTTTAAAATGATGTTTATAAATTATATTTCAAAAACAGCGTGGTGAATAATTTTTATTTCTTATTAAATATGGTTTGTAAGTTTGTATTTTATAACATATTAAATTTTTATCAAATTCCTTTGAAACGTTTTCATTTTATACAAAAAATAAATAAATAAATAAATAAATAAATAAATAAAAAATAAAGAAAAAAAAAATTTAAGTCATTTGAGTTGGTGAAATTCTCTTGTACGAAAATCGCCTTCCGAAAACCGAAACAAAATCCATCTAATAATAAAGAAATTCCCATCTTATTTGTAGATCTTCGTGTATTCTACAAAAAATTTTACGGATATACGTTAACACTTTGAACCCTGGGCTCTTAATACATGTTTTTCCATGCTTTACTGAAGATTTTTTAGTATTTAAAAAAAAAAAATTAAGATATTAAGCGTAATATATTATGTATCATTTTAAAGCCAACAAAATGAGCTTTACTATTTATACACTTGAAAGTTTATTTATCAAATAAAATTTTAATACGGACTTAGCCCGACCTATACTCGGGCTCAGGGTTTAAGGTGTTAAAATTAAACGAACAATCAAAGTTCATCAATCAAACGTTTTTTCTCTCAAAGATTCACTAAAATTAATACATTAATTAAATAACAATTTTTTTTTTTATTTATTTCAACCTACGAACAAAATGTAACAATATTATACAATAATCGTTTTTATAAATTAAAATAAATAATGAACGTTTAAAAAATAATCACCTTCTACCCATATTTTAATTTTAATAAAAACAATAGATACTAAAATACAAGATTATTTACATTTTTACATTACAATTACTATAGTCCATTTTAATTTTTAATGACACAATAATTTAATAGCCAAGGAATGTTTTGTAATCTTTATTATACTTTCCCGATTGCAAAGTTTACATAATTTAAAACATTAGAAAACTGTAAGATCACTTAGGTCGCTTCACACGCGGAGAATTAAATCGTATCGTATTAAAAAAAAATATGTCCACTTAAAAAAAGACTGCCTCAAGTTTTTTGTGAACAACTTAGAACTTTTAAGATAGACAAAAATTAATTTAATGTTTAAAGGAGAAATTATGTAGAGAAGTTTCATTAAAATGCAGTCTGTTTCTTCAGTGAGTATAACCGACCAAAATTTTAGTACAGTTGATTTTTATCTAAAAAGGTACGATTTCTGCGAATGTGTCACCATATGCACGACCGACGAATAGATTACACATTATAGTATACGGTGTAGGTTAATACGAATGCATGGATTGGAAAAGAATGGATCGTTCCCTTTTAGAAGAAAATGTGAAAAAACCGACCTAGGTGTACACAAATATTTTATAAAATACTGGGCAAAGATGATGGAATAGAGGAAAAAATAATGTAAATTGTAAATATTACTACACAACCATCTCCTGTAGTATCAGCTCCTGAATAAGAAATTTTATCCGACAAAACGACTTTGCAACGACTTTACCATGGCATTCATTGAATAAGTTGCTACTTAAAGCAGTTACATCAAAAAATAAAGCACAATTTTAATTTGCTGTGTCAACACTTGCGTATTTCTATTTCAGTTTTCTGGTTTTGCTTATAAGAGGTTTTATTTATTTATCATTGTTGATTCATATTAACATTTTACGGTCCGCGATTTCAACATCTGAAAATAGCTAGAACAACCGTAGAGGCCGGTTGCGATCAATGATCACACATGTGTGTGATCTTACCGCAAGTAGGTATCGACCAGTAACCAAAACAAACACACTCTTTGTGTGATATCTGTAAACATTTATAGACGGATAGCACAAAAATATAATTTTATATTATCAGTTATTTTTCTTTATTTTTTTTTGTAATTGTATTGAAATGCGTACAGGTAATAAAAGTATTTAATTGTTTGTGTTTCTTTCTTTAATATATTTTTTTATGTGTTTTTATTTCGTGAATTTATTTATATAAAGTTTTCTTTTTCTTTTAATTCCTTAAAAATATTGCCGACCCTTGGGGAAGTTTATTGTGAAAGTGCGCGAACCGTATAATTTTAACATGCAGCAATGTCGCTTAGTAAATCTACAGCGACTTTATGGAGTAACGTGTTTTGTCGGATGTAATCATTCAATTAGTAAGACTATGTGTAATACTTACATTATTGACTTCATGCTATTACTTAAACAGGCTCCATTGACACGCTAAAAAAACATGTATGGAATTTATGTTCGATTTGAAAGATTTTCCTCTCTTCCATCCGCTTTAATACTGAGCAAATAAATGTTTTGAATAATTTTGAAATGGTACTACATATTTGAATATTAGACTTGATTTTTAAATTTTTACCATGTTATATCTATTTTTAATGTTCAGGTAAAGGAATAATTATTTATATCTGTAATAAATTTAGAAAAAAGATTTTGCCAGTTGCAGAAATCCAATTATATGAAAGTATGTATATCCAACTGCTGAATTTTTATAATAGAAGTATATTCACTAATTTTCTTTCTTCATTCTATTGCTGGTCATTCTATAAATTATTGAATCTCGTCCGGGGTCCATAGTAGCTATAATGTAAGAAACGGCTAATAAAGAGAATAAGAACGCTACACATAACCACAATACAATATGGAAGATAACGGGGTAATTTTCACTGTAATCAGGAGCAAGATTCCAGTCGTTCACCTTAAAAAGAGAAGAAAATTAAAAGTAGAAATCAAATATTATGCATGTCATTTATATGTATAATATACTCGAATTTATGCATAAAGAATGCACATAAATTTATGTATCAGATAAGCTCGTAATATAGCTATCTCTTAGAAGATCTACTATCTAATATTTTGAAAAAGGATAGTAGAAATTATAACTTTTATGTGTGACAAAATTTTATTCTTACATTTTTAAGTTATGAGTTATTCTCATTTAATATAAATTTGCCTGTAGTAATATCTATAGCCATGCATTATGCAATTCAAAATAAATAGAGAAGAATTTCGATTAATATTGTAACCACCGGAACCGAAACTGTGACGGTTAATCGAATTAGACGAATAACAGAAATTTCTTAGTAAATTAATTTTAAAATGAAAATGTTTACAAATTGATAATGCATATTTAATATATTTAATTTTACAAAGTTACTCATTCATATAAAGTTAAGGTTACAATAAGAACTTTAAGTTAGGCTTTAGGTTACAAACGGAAAAAACCCCTACATATCATTACCAGTATGTACATAAAATAATTTCAAAATCTTTGCAATCATATTCTTTATTTTAACAAAATATTTATCTTTCTATGGAACTATGTATTCATTTGAAAGCTAGGTTTGTATATCTAATGCCAGAGACTGCATTATTTTTTTAAATAAACGTTGACAGATAATAGAAACTAACGGATAATTGAGTGACGGTTAATCGAAGTTCTACTGTATTCTTACAAGGGAAATTCCCAAATTACCCAAATTTTATGTTTTGCAAGTAAGCACCTAATAACATAAAAATTTTCAATTGGTACTAGAAAACGATTCTGAGAGGTGTACAACATCGTTTTCAAATTTGAAGTCAATTTTTTATTTTTTTTTTTTTATTTTCTTTGTTTAGGTGCATCAAATGCAAGGTTATTAGTACCGTACATTAGATAAGTGTGATACGATATATTTATGCTCTGTTGGTTAAATAATAATATTAATGTTAAAGTGTTATTTTGCTGTAATTATTAAGCACAGTAGAATCCTTTTTTATTTTGATTGTTAATATGGTTCACTGATATAGAAAACAAGATGAATGTAACAACATATTTATCAAAAAAGAGAAAAGATACATAATGTTAGAATGAGTACGTAGATTGCTTTATATGTTCTATTGGCGACTCTTTAAAACTGTTTGTTTATTGGCGACGCAAAGATTCTCACTTGCGCCTCTGGTGGTAGAATTAGAATTAGTATCAAATAAAAATATACGTATACGTTTAACTGGTTATATAAAATCTAGTAATCCGCACATAATTTATATAATATATATTTTCATTGACAATTAAACGTTACAGAAAAAATTTTACTTGATACAGCTTTATGGGTCGATTCTGTAACTACATTATTACAGACTGTTATTTTGCAGTACAGAGCTCTGTAAAATTGTTTTTAACAGAATGTTAAAATTTTGGTATTCTGTAAGACACTATGTTAAGATGCCAATTACATTTTATACATTCTACTGTTGTTGAACTATTTATGTTAAATTACCATGGATTTGTGAAAATGTAAAAAATTTTCTTTTATAGCGATTTATGTTAAATGGGGAGGTAAATTATGTGTATTACCCACGTATATTAAACTCGCGTAAAATTATCATGATTATGGGTTAAGCTATTTCTAAATTAGATATTCGGGAATTCTCTAGATAACCAGTTCCTTATAATGGTATAATATTTCACGACACTCGTCAAATGGTAAAATAGGCATAAATATGTACCTATAATGCGATAATTTCGATATCTAGTTCACACACATCAGAGCTTTCCGTAGATGTCGATACTGATAGTTTTATAAATACTTCAAGCCCACCAAGTCTCTGGGGAAAATTTTTCATAAATTACTGACACTTTTATGGGTAATAATTTTTTTTAAATATGTGAAATATTTAATTGTGAAAACAGGCAAAAAGACAATGCATTGTGTATTAAATACGTAGACAACAAAATAAGAATTGACAATACTATGAATAAGAATACTTGATGAAATACATTAAATAGCTGAAGCACTGTCGAGAAAAGGTAAAACGCTTCATGTGGACAAATTGTGTCAGTGCGATTTTGCCCCGAAAAAATTCACTGTTTATAAAGAAAATATAATTCATAATAAATTTATTTTATTTGAAATTACATCCTGTCCGATTTAAGAACACTGCACTATTTTCTCAACAGTCTTCTTACTACAAAAAATACTTCATGGTTAGATATTTACGGATATCAAATAATTCAAAAAATGACAAACTAAAACGTCAAAATATTGAATTTATAAAAAACGCAAAAATCAAAATTATCAATATTTAATAATATCCATAGTAATTAGCCTATTTAACAGCTCTGTAAAGTTTATGGCGAGTATTATGAATGCTGTAAAGTTTACAGAGAAATAACAGAATGTTAGCTAACATTTCTGTTAAAAATGGCGTACAGAATACCATTTTATAACATTCTGTAATTTAACAGTCTAACCAGGGTGTCCACAACCCATCATAAAAAAAAAATCCCTGACTTTTCCCTGACTTTCCATGACTTTAGGTTTGATTTTCCCTGACCATTACTTTTTTGTTTCCCATTAATGGTTAAAAATATAAATGTCCAAACACACGATTTTTATTTAAATTGTAATACATACCTACATAATTTTTTATTTTATCGAATAGATACGTATAAGACTGAAATTAAGGGATTGGGTAAACCTAAATTAACTACATAAAAAACTATTTAAACAAAATTATTATTTACGTATTGGCCCCAAATGCGGTAGTTGACACTATCAAAAACAAATTGCAAAATTATTTAAGGTACTGTTAATTAGCGAGTGAAGTTAAAAAAAAAGACTCTTTTTAAATAATTTTTTTTTTTTTTAAGTGAAAAATTTATTTTTAGGGAAATTTTTTTTACGTATGGTAACTTAGGATCTATATTTTATGAAAAAAAATTTTTCTCTTTATAATTTTTTTCACTAGTACAGAAGGGCGCTGAAGTTGACGTAAAAAAAAATGACGTCACAAAAATGAAGACTAGTGTTTTCACATTCAAATAAACAATTAAAAATTACAATTTTAAGTTACTTAGTGAATTAATTCAAAGAAAATAAAAATATCCGTGAGTCTTTATTATAATTTACGTGATATATTTTCGTGAACATAATTGTGAACATAAACATTTTTCTTCATTTACAATCATTGGGAAATATATTATCACCTATTTTCCCTGACTTTCCAGAATATTTCGTGAAATCCCTGATTTTCCCTGACGCCTAAGAGCTTCCCTGACTTTTCCCTGACCTTCCCTGACTTTCCAGAATGTGGACACCCTGTCTAACAGAGGTTTTACAGACTGTTAATAGTTACAGAATCGACCAATTAATCTCTGGTTTTACAGACTGTTAATAGTTACAGAATCGACCAATTAATCTCTAATTTAAAAAACCAGAGGCGCTCGCGTAATCTTTGCGTCGCCAATAAACAAACAGTTTTAAAGACTTAATAAAATTCATTTGTCATATAGTTTCTATAGCTATAAAAAATAAAAAATTTTGAAACTATAAATATACTGAATGATTTTTTTTTTAAAACGTTTATCTTTTAAAATTACTGTTCATTTTTCTCTTCGGTACTATCGTGTTGTCTTTAAAACATATGTACGTATAATACAAACTTTAACTATTATATTTGAACAAATATCAGGATTTTTACATAAGAATCCCATTCTTGATTATCGGGTAAAATTTTATCAAAATTTACAAAAATAAAGTTATAATATTTTTTTATATCTGTGTGGCCAGTACATATGCAACTGCTTTTCCTTATTTTAAAGCTCCACGCTCAAGCTTTACCACCGACTTACTTGTGCAAACTAGTTTGCACAAGTGCAGACTACTCGTACAAGTAAACGTACGTATGGACGGGAAAACTGTATCTCGTACAAACCCATTGGTGCGGCTTGCGTAAACGTCGCAATGCTGAAGATTTTACTTGGACAAATCAAGTCGCACTTTAGTCGTAGCCATATACAAATCATAGTGTAAGTACTCTAAGGACTACTGCAAACAAACGGAATTTCTCATATATCATGCTAGTAGTGGTGGAGAACTACCGATAACTATCGATAGTTTTGCTTATCGAAAACAACCGATTTCCAAATTTACTTTTAAATTTCATATTACAAATTTTTAGAAGGGTGGCAAAATTTGGAACACAGTGTGCAATGGTGATTTGGCTTTTTTTTTACTCGTCACTTATTTTTGTAGGAAAAAAGTTATTAAGAAATTTTTTTATCAATATATTTTTTTTTTTTGCTCGTTGCTCTTTTTAAGGGAAAAGAGATTTTTTCCAGAAGCGGCATTTTTCACGATACCCAGGGCGGCACTTAAGGTAAGTCCGGCCCTGGGTACATTGTATTAGTCTTAAAGTTCTATAAAATATGATTTTAGTAACAGAAACTTGACTATCAAAAACTATCGATAAATTACCGATAACTATCGATAAGTATTGAAAGTTTCACGACTGACTATCGATAACTATCGACAGTCCTGACTGTCGATAATTCTCCACCACTGCTAAGTGTGTGGCCATCGCAGAGCCGGATTTACATAAGGGCATTTGGGGCACGTGTCCCGAGGTCCCCATACAATAAGAGCCTTCACAAAATCTCTCAAAATAAAATAAAATCTCAAAAGAGTGGAATAGAATAGAAAGAATAAGCGCTATTTCGTTTGTCCTTTTTTTGCTCGTCAACCTTATGTTCTGAAAAATTTGCAAGGGGAACCCTGTATAAAAGTATCCAGGGCTCCTCACATGGGAAGTACTCAGGGGCCACCACATGAGAAGTGTATCGGGGCCTCCACAGAGCTAAATTCGGCCCTGGGCCACCGTACCATATTCCGTGTTATTGCACAAACTTATTTATACAAACCGAAGGCGCAGGCAAATGGTTGTAGTGTAGACGGTCCATTAAACCATTGATTACATTCCGGAATTAAAACAACAATCTAAACAATGGAAAAGACTTGAATCTGCGACTCCAAGGAAGGCAAAAACAAATCTATTGATGAATAAAGTGATCAGATGGTGTCACTTTTTGGGATTCTAAGGGAATGATCTTCGTTGATTACCTCGGAAAGAGTCAAACGATAAATTCTGCTTCCTATTGCATGCTACTATGTCGTTTAAGAGAAGAAATCAAAGTTAAAAGTTCAGGAATGTGAGCAAAAGGTATTGCTTCACCAGGACAATGTTCACGTCCACACTTCTGTAGAATCTATGGCGGGAATTCACAATTATGGATTTGGATTACTTTCGCACACACCCTATTCACTTGATTTAGCTTCGTCGAGCTTTAGTCTATTCTCAAACCTAAAAAACACCTCCGAGGAATGAAATTTTTGACGAATGAAGAGGTTCAAGTCGCTATGGATGACTATTTTGAGAGCTTCGAGGAATCATTTTTTTTTTTTAACTGAGATAAAGGCTTTGCCGGGAAAGTGGAATAAATGTATTGAGCTAGGAGGTGAATATGTGGAAAAATAAAAATACTTTTGCTTGCGTTTACCTTTGCTTTTATAGAATGGCTACGAACTGTCCAACTCACCCTCATACTACATTAAAAAACAAATAAGTATGTATATGATTTTCTGTTAATACTTCATCTTGTCCACAAAAAAATGATCTAATTTTATCCCGACATTCGGGTTTTCCATTCAGTGCAACCCTACCAATGCTACCCATTATTTTTCATGGCACAGTTACGTAATTTCATGGCACACACTTTGGCAACCCTGATTAATGCTTTCACCAAAAACGGCAGAAATAAATAGCAATAAGAAGTGCAATTGCATTCACTCAAACTTACATGAAAGGCAATAACATACGCCAGAAAAAATTCGATCATATGAAATAGAAGCAACAGAACAACATTTCAGCGTGCGCAAAGAGATTCAAGTAGCAAAATCGAAATTAAAAGTCTGAGATCACAGTTAAAAGTGATTATATTAAAAATGTAATATCTAAAATTCTAAACCAATAATATAAAAAATGTTAATATAAGTAGCTTGAAAAATTTATAAAAAAAAAAAAAAAAAAAAAAAAAAAAAAGAAAAAAAAAAAACAAAAAAGACAATTCGCCAAGTATTTGTTAAACACACATTAAGGGGTTATTCAGGGTTGTAAAAAAATTTTTTTTCTTCAGTATTTTTATTCCTTTATATCTCAAGAATCATCAGCTAAATTTAGAAACGAAATATGAAACGGTCGCCGAGTTATACAGGCTAAGTTTTCTGAGAGTTACCATTTTTATTACGACTAAACTATTGACTTAATCAAAAAATTGTTCAGATAAAAGTCGTAGCTACTGGTGGGGGCAACCGATTGCTACGTTTAGAAATTTTCTAGCTCTTGTGATTTTCGAGATATAATACAAAGTAACCTTTTTTTAAATGGAATAGTATAATTATTTATTGATAAAAATTATCCAATAGAATAAAAATAATAAAAAAATAATTTTTTTCTCTGCTTTATTTTTTAAAATTTTACAATGTTTGCGCGTAAAAGTCAGGAGTGCTGGAGTAGATTTTTTACGGCTTTGTTTAAACGTCATCAGAAATTACGGTAATCTTATTTACATGACATCAGTAACAACTTGTGTTGCCACCTATTTTCAAAAATATCTAATTGTAATAACAATTAAGCATGTTATCTACCTTACATACCAAATATACGTACAACTTATACATCATACACGTACACTTTTTCAAAGAAGATAAATTTCCAAAGTTCATAAAATTATTCATTAAAATTTATGGATGTTTAAAGGTTGTCTGGAAATTAAAGTAACATTTCCGAATTATTAAAAAAAATCATACGAACTCAAGATGTATGGTTAACATGTTACTGATTTATACATAATTGTGCTATCTATCAGTTTCTGTAGGAAACATACAGAAATACTAGAAGATAATTCAGATTACAACCAAATTATAATTGAATATTTTTTGTATAAACTTTTTTTCAGTTAGATGAATATTTAGGTAATAAATCGAATGGCAACTCTCAAAAAACTCACTCGGTATGTATATACATATATGCAGTAAAGTGATTAAATTGTCCTCTTGGATATACGTGTTTTTAATAAAGGATCAGAATCCTTACTAAAATTTTTCGATGTGTCGGGGTTTAACGTTGGACCGCACGCATACAATTACATTAATAAAAGAGACAAAGAACGTGTTAAATTTCGGAAAAACACTGTATTGGAAAATCTAAGAAGGCGAGAACTGCTAAAAAACAAATGATTGCTGAGAGGGAAAGACTATATGATGAAACTTTCGGACTTCTGTATGATCCTGGGATAGTGGACTAAATATGTGTAACCAATTTTTTTTTAGAGTTTAATAAAAAAAATCTTTAAACGCGTTTTACTAAAAACTACATTTTCAAATCGGCTGTCATGCTGCAGCCCGTAGCTCTCTATTAATTATAACGTACAAGGGCGGGTTGGATGCGTAACAATTTTTTTAATCCCAGAACCTAAAAATTTAATTTAAATTTCAATCCTTTTTTACAGATAAAAATAACAAAAAGAAAAAACAGAATTTTTCGATTTTTTTTTCCAAAAGCTTAGTTTCTTATTTTCTTTCTGAACCTATGTAATTTTAGGTTTAGGGACTAAGGAAACTTGTTTTCTTTAAAACCCCGTTCTATTTTCTAATTTCTGAACATCCGTTGAAACTGTGTGCTGACAGCCGCAAAAAAAAAAAATGTTTTTTATTTTTTATTTATTTATTTATACATTTATTTTATTTTATTTATTTTTTTTATTTTGAAGCATTGTCTTTGACACTACCTATAAAATGCATCATCATCGAGAAAAAAGAAATTAAAAGTTTCTTTGATAGTGAAAGGAATGCCTAATAATGTGTATAAGGTTTCAAATTGATTGCATATAAGGTTTCTTTAGAAAAAATTATTGAAAATGTGTCTTTTTTTAGCTTCTAATCCTAAATAACCCCTTAAGTCACAATTTCGTAGTCAGTAGTTATATAGTTTTCCACAATTTTTAAAATATTTCTTCTTTTTATTTAAGGTTAAAATTAGCCTTTAATTTGTGAATAATATGATTGATTATCTGAATCTTTTACATTTTATATAAATTAAAAAAATTTCAATAGTTTTTGAAAAATGACACTGTCTATTAAATCGCGCAAGGTCCGACACTGATTATTAATAGCATATAGTAGGGAGTTAACTGTACATTTGATTATTTTCTCTTATCTTATCTGGACTAGGCCAGAAAATAGCCATTTTCGTGTCTAATTGAAATGAATAAGAAAATATTCGTTTTGTTACAATAAATTAATTAGAAAGTATTTATTTTTACAACGGTTGTAGAATAAAATATTAAGTAATTGAGATTCTAAATTGCATATTACACACGAGCGAGATGGTTACACGAAAGCGACGTAGCGACGAGTGCGTTATAGCGCAAATGTGTAATATGCCTAACAACCTAGTTACGTACTATACTTTATCTACGACTAGTACGAAATTAATAATAAATAATATCAATTTGCTACAAATACATTAAAATTATGTCAAACTTGAAATGTATTAGAAACAAATGCCAACTTTCAGGTGAAAATTTTATACAGATTTTAATACAATATACAGTATAAAAATTAATAAAAGTGTAATGAGCTGTTGTACTTTACATACAGTCGTGTGTAAAGTACAAAATAACTCAGCCGTATGAAAAACATAACTTACCTCAACAGTCTTTTGTAAGATAAATAAGCAATTTCATAGTAGTCGTAGATAAAAGTCGTTTATAATATGTAAATTTTAATGCAATAGTACTGACTGATTTCGATTTTTTACCATTCTTGATTGGTATATTATGCATATCTATTTTCATGCGTACGTCAATTAAAATACCTTAATATTTATTTATTTCAAAGTAATATTTAGAACAAACTATGTCCTTTCTGGTTTGTTGTACATAAGCTTTCAGCAATGACTTGTTGATGTTTTCTAGTTATGCCACTTCCCTAATTATTTGAAAAGTATTGTTATTTCTACTTATATAAGGTGAATTTTTTTTATGTTAATCATAGGAATATCGTAAACTAGACGAAATAAAAAGTCGGTTAAATGGAAAAATAATTGTAGTTTTGAGAATTCAATTTAATTGTATTTTCGTTTTAGAAGAAAAGGTTCAAAGGTTTACTAAATGTTTAAAAAGAAAACAACGAATTTTGGTAATTTCCTCAACTGCATCTAGTCCAGACCAAGATAATCATGCTGGCTACCAATGATTGCAAATTTTAAAATTCAATAACATTTACAAATAGCTTTTGATAAATATTTTGCAACAAATAACATTATTTTCTGATGTTATTAGTTACCCAATTGATTTCGATAAACTTCGAAACAACTGACATTTGCAACGAACATCTCTAATTCTTAGTTTGTTAATTTTTGATACGTATTTTGCAACAAATAACATTATTTGTCGATATTAATAGTTAACCAAATGGTTCCGATAAACTTCGAAACAATTAACATTTGTAACGAACATCTCTAATTCATAGTTTGTTTGTTTCCCGTTCTAGAAACGGTTGTTTTTAAACTGACACCCTGTATAAAAGGAAAGATTCAAATAAAAAGCTATAAAGTTCCGTGAATATTAGTATTTTAATCATTTCGATTATAAATTAAGAAAATAGAATACAATGTGAAAATCATTTGCAAAACAATTAGGTCAGTCTGCATTACTACAGTTATATTAATCTATACCATCTATGCCATGTGATGGCATTTTAACCTTTTAAATGATTAAGACGAGTTATCTCGTCACGCAATTTGGCGACCCAAAATGCTTTGATATGTATATATTCACTGGTACAGGTGTTGCCATCTATAACAAATTTTTCGAAATACGATATAATTCTAAGTAATGTTCAATTTTACCAACATAGTTTAGTATACACAAGGAGACAAACTAGGTGGTCTATGTCTCTGTTCCACTTGTAATGAGTTTGTGACGTAAAATCTCCCCCACCATGTCGTGTAGGTACACACCGCTTGCAATTGTGTTAGTTTGTTGTTTGCCTTTGTGTGCGTATTCACACATACCACCAAAACACATGTATTATGGGACAGACCAAGCTGTCCAATTTAAGTAACAATGGTAAACATTGTTAACACAATGCAGCCAATGCAGTGTGCGTTCGGCGACGGACACTGACTGACTACCTGCCTTAAGCTGTGACTGGCATACAAATGACTCCAAGCGAATTACACTTTTTTATATTAGTTGGCTTCTAGTGTTCTATGAGTATACAGTTATCTTTTGCAAATTCCTAGTGTATCATTTTTTTATGTTGGTATCTCTGATTTTCTACCTTTAATTGTAACCTTATCTATTGTACTTGTCACTGGTAGTAAAAGGTCCGGCAATTTGAGCAATTTTCTCTATGGTTAAAATAAAAGCATTAAACCATATTTATGTTGATAGTAGATAGAAATCTGTTTTATCAACAATAGAATGATTGAAAACTTTCTTTCATTGTATTTCAAAGTATGTATGGTAATGGGTGGTATGTATGTCCTGGCGTTTTACGTGCAACATTGTCAGACTATTTCATTGATGAATTTTCAGTATGACTAATATAAATGTCCGCATATTTCTCGATTTTAAAATTAAATTACTGAAATACTGGACAATAGAATTTGTTAATTTTTGTATTGTTCATAAAGAATTCAATTTTTTTTAAATAAGTTTTTTATCATTTTTTTTATTAGCACTGCATTTAGCATTTTTCCAATGCTCTAGCGCTCCAAAAACCTTAAGTACAATACGCTTTGGTGCTATAGAAAATTAACGTGTATATTCGGTTTTTGGCGTACATAGTGGACTTGCTAATTAATCCTGGAGAAAGGATGTTTTAAACGGAATTCCTAAAACTACAATTATTTCGCCATTGAACCGACTTTATACTCATTTTAGTTTACAAAATCCCAATGGTTATAACAAAAACAAAAAAAAAAATTTGCTCTATATATACATTATACACCATGCGTTCCAGTTAACAATATAGATACGTTCACAGTATGTTTGAAAACAGCTTGCAGCAGTCTAACACTTGACATTTGTTGGTAACGTTTTAAAGTAACATCTTATTGATAATACAGATGAATAAAAACTAGTTTAATAAAGCCAAGGAAAGGGAATATTATGGAAATTATGAAGAATTCTTAACCCTTTTATTTGAACCATAGAGAAAATTTTTTTGTCTCAAAAAGCCGGACCTTTTTTTACTGCCAGTGACAAGTACAATAGATAAGGTTACAAAAAAGAAAGAAAATCAAATCCCAACATTAAAAAAAGTAAACCCTAGGAATTTGCAAAATATAACTATACTAAACTATATTGGTAAAATTGAAAATTACTTAGAATTATATCGTATTTCGAACAATCTGTCATAGATGGCGGCACCTGTACCAATGAATATATACATATCCACCGAGTACTGAATCGAACATATTAACATATGTTTCCTAGAGATACCACAGGGATTAAATTGTGAAGCATGACTCCATTTTACTAAACCCAACTTGCAACCACGAAGACTTGTTTATAAATATGGTCCATTTCAGTTAAATTTAACCATGCTTCATCACTTATAAATTTAAATAATTTCCGTTTTCTTGGCTTTATCTCTTTCATTATTTCACTTACGTATATTTTAAAATTGCAGTTTGTTTTTAGAAAAGAATAGAAGATTGATTTGTTTTGAATATAAGAATTATTTAATTTTTTTACTTTGACTCATGATCAATTGTATTTGAAACAGGGTATATTAGATAAACCATTAAATTAATAGTTTAACCGTCATTAAAGTAATCACATCAGTCAATTTTTTTATTTAAATTTCTTAATGTATTTGTAATACACAGCATTCTCTCTAGTCGATTCTCTCCTCAATGTACATATCAAAGCATTTTGAGGCGCCATATTGCAGAACGAGTTAACCCGTCTTAATCATTTAAGGGGTTAAATAAAGCATTCGTAATTAAATAGAACATTCGTAATACTCCTTTTCCTTGACTTTATGAAACTAGCTGTAACAAACTGTATTATCAATAAGATGTCGTTTTAAAATGTTACTAAAAGATGTCAATTGCTAGATTACTGTAAGTTGCCCGCAAGCGCTTCGTATCATGAACGTACCCATTTCCAGCACAAGAAACATCAAACTAGCAGACTGTTACCTTTAAATTTATACAAATCCATGTTTAGAAATTACATCCAAATAATCTAAATTCAATTATTACTTTTTAATGGTATTTCAATTTATAAATTCTTTAGCACCTTTTTTAGGCAGGGTATAAGTATCTTCCTAAAATCATTCTATTGAGACTTTTCCCTATGAAATGACATGTAGGTTTTGGCACAGTTAAATGAGTAGTTTAAGTTATACTTGAAAGTTACAAAAGGGAAAAATGGATTTCCATGAACTACAAATGTAACTTTTGAACTACATGCAGGTAGCATTCTACTCGTTTAGTGCTTTTCTATAATTTAGTTTTTCCACTAGTTTAATTGAATCTGTTGCTATTTACGAGGTCATCATGCTGGAAAAGTTATCTGAAACAACTGGTATATCTGGCGATGTAGGTAAAGTAGTAGAAGCGAATTAGATAGCAGAAAATTTTACTCGAAAGTATTTAGAAGTTAATTTTAGGGATGTATATAGAATTTAAAGCAAAAATATGAAACTTTTTAATTTTGTTTCTTTTTTCTTTCTCTCTTTCATTACTGCGAACTCGAAAAATATTATTATGCATTCTTTTGTAATAAAATAGTTTTGTTATATTGAAATTTATTCTTAACCACTATAATTAGTGAATGAATATTCTTGCAGTTAACTTAAATAACAAAATTGACAA
This sequence comes from Brachynemurus nebulosus, assembly GCA_035578155.1. Lineage (NCBI taxonomy): Eukaryota > Metazoa > Arthropoda > Insecta > Neuroptera > Myrmeleontidae > Brachynemurus > Brachynemurus nebulosus. Next base: position 74,859,168 of record JAPWDM010000001.1, on the reverse strand, counting down.
AAAATAAAAAATTAAGTTAAGCAGACACTTTACTGGTACATGACAACAAATTTTATTTTAATTTTTTTTTAAGCAGCAGTTTTGATTATTATCAAACTGTTAGGATTATGCGCAAAGAAGTTTTAATATTATTAAATAGTTAAAAGCGCATAATGCTGACAGTTGGGCACTATCTAATACTGCTGCTTAAACAAATCTTTTGAATCACAAACGATTTTGTAAAGCTTTTATAAAGTCGAAACAACTAACAAGTTTCATATTTATGGTTTTAAATAATAAATTTAATATGTACTAAATTTCAAATTTGTTACTTACATCAGATGCTTTAATCGGTGGCTTTGGATTTGGAGTGGCAACATTAGAAGCATCCTGAGTAGCAGCATCTGTATTAGAAGGATCTTGGGAAGTTTCTTTTTTAGCATTTTCCGAAGTTAGTTGTGCACTAAGAGACCTACGACCCCGTCGGGTATGAGCAGAATCGCTGGTAGTTACACTAATCATAACTTTTCCATTATAAGTATGTATCAAATCTTCTGTTAATTTTTCTAATGAATCAATCAAAATTTTTTGGCCTTGAGTAGTCGCTTTTGAATTAGGTCCATGTAGATCAGACAAAGCGTGTAGACTGGATAAAACAATCCAATATATATCTTGATTTGAATCTTGTAGATTATCTTTAAGTGCCTGAGGACATAAATAATTACAATTTTAAAATTAATTACCACACTACTGCACACTTATTTTACTTCAATTTAACTTAATTTTATGTGAGAGATTTTTAAAAACAATGTGTAGTTCAAAGTAACATTCCATTTTACTAACATAGATTATAATTTATATTACTAGAGTTACTAATATCACTACGATGCGACTCAATACAGAACAAAATGGTATTAATGAACCCCGTTTAGGACGTCCTGTTAATTTTGATGATGACATTCTTCGAAATCTTGTGGAGTCAGAGCCACAATTGACAGTGGATTAGATCGCAGAAAGGATGAACTGTGTTTGATTCTGTGTTTTTATATTATTTAAAAATTTACCAAAAGAATGCGCACGAACTTATGGACTGACCTAATATATATATATATATATATATATATATATATATATATATATATATATATATATATATATATATATATATATATATATATATATATTAAAGAATTATGGTTTTGATAAAATGGCAACGAGGATCAGTAGCCTACTGACATAATTGAAGGCCTGGGGCGCACTTGGTGAGGGGGTCACCTACACTGATTGTAGTAGGGATGGCGGTTCTTCAAAAATAACCGGTTTTCGGTTATTTTGGTATATTTTGTGCTCGGTTTAACCTGACGGTTAAAACCGTTCAAAATAACCGGTTTTCGGTTTTTCTAGGAAAAACAGCACTTATATTGGCGACGCAAAGATTACACGAGCGCTCCTGGTTTTTTAAATTAGAAGCTGTATCAAGTAAAAATTTTTTTATACGTTTAATTGTCGATAGAAAAATGTACTATACAAATTATGCGCGGATTATTAGATTTTACATCGTCCATTAATCGTATACGTATATTTTTACTTGATGCTAGTTCTAATTTTACCACCAGAGGCGCGAGTGATAATCTTTACGTCGCCTATAGGCAAAAAGTTATTTTTAAACGAATTTAATACCGTAAATACAGACAAAAACAAAAAATTAAGCAATTTAACGAAAAAAATAACTATCAGCTAACACAAATGCGAAAGCAAAGTATTGCCTTTAGGCAACAAAGTGCTGTAGGAAACACAAATTTATTTAAAAAAAAAAATATAGAACTCATTGTCAGTGTAATACGGTAAGACAAATTAACAGATAAATTTATATATTATTATATGTAACTAGCCGTATACCCGATGGGCTTTTTCATCGGCATCATCTTCGTGCTCACTTTCTGCTCACTTTCAGTGTTTTCAAAAGCCTAAATACCAACTTCCACGATTTATTAAATATTGTTTATTTTAATAGCCATAGTAACATATTTTTATATATCTCCAATTTTAAAAATGACGTATTTCCATACAAATTTTCATCCCCTATTAAACCCACTTAGGGGACGAATTTTCAAAAATCCTTTCTTAGTGCTCACCTATATTACATAGGGAACTCCTACGCAAAATTTCATTGTTCTAAACCCAACAGTTTAGGCTGTGCGTTGTCTGTCAGTCAGTCAGTGTTAGAAATTTATTAAGTAGATTACTAAATATTCGATAGTAATAAACCAAAATTTTATTCATTTTCTTAAATTTTTCATGATCTAGAAGTTTTCATAAACTAATTTACTAGAAAAATTCTAGTAAATTACTAATTAATAAGCCATTTTGAAAGTGGAGTGAAATTTTGATAACAATATCTAGTAAATTTGCTTGTTGCTTTCCTCTTTGTTTTATTTACTTGAATCTTAGTATTGGTCTGTAAGGTTAGACCGAGACAATCGAATTTGTTATTGGGTATTGAAGCAAATAAAAATAAATACTGAAAATAAAACATGATTTCATTATTTTCCATACCATAATAACCATAATTAACTAAATGTATTCGAATTTTAAAGAAATTAATTTTTTTTTTTAATAAAAACAAATCACCGGCCACTGAATAATGACTTAAATTTTTAAATTTTTTAAAATAATTTGTCCGGTTTTTTCTTCGGTTATTGATTAAAAAAAAAAAAAAAAAAAAAAAAAAAAAAAAAAAAAACACCGGTAATAACCGAGTCAAAAAAATAACCGAAATAAACCGGTTAATCGAAACAGAAAAACCGGTTTTCGGTTAAAACCGGTCGGTTTTTCCCATCCCTAGATTGTAGTACGAAATCGAACTACGTGTATAGGTTTCGTGGCTACTCTCGCTGAATCGACTAAGTGTCAAATGTCAATCTCACTCAAATTTTTGTTTGTTCTGTGCATACTTATATGTTGATTGCCTGCGGGTCATTATTTTCAAAAATGAGTATAACGTTAAAAACTCGTATAGAATTCGCTTTTTAGATAACTCAGGTCCAACTTAGATTCTGTCAAAAGCAACAAAGTATGAACACTACGAACCGATTTTATTAATCGAATATAAATTTTTTGACGCCCACTTTGTAATAACAGAAGTCCCGTTAATTTTTTTATTACCTTTTCAATAATACAGATCGATTGTCTATTTTAACATTTAATTCTATATATCTGTTTGTGTTAAGAACCGCCTTTAATAAAGTATTTTAATACAAACAATTTTTGTTTTTATACTATCTACTTTTCTCAGACGTCGTTGGCACGTCATGGCCAGAAATTATTTTTTAAGTTGTAATGGCACGCACATGGAAAAAGATTTACCATCCTTTATATAGAGTAATGAAAAAAAACGGACAGTAATAAATTTACAAAAGAGTAAGAATAAAACTAGTAACGTATTAAAATGTTTTTTTACAAGCCTTGAATTCTGAAAATTCTTTTATTAAATCGTAAAAAATCGAAATTCACACGTTTGGCAATCTCATTTTAAATCAACATTGTGGCCAGGCTCATCAAATGAAACTGGCTCGTTGCAGAGCGAAGATATTTTTTAATTGATTTCAATTTTGACAAACTCCTTTCACAAGAAGCCATGGACATACAAATAGTTAAAAACAGTTTAAGGATAAGGACGGCCGGATTTACCTCTATGGAGGCCCCAGGTCACTTCTAATATGGTGGGCCCGGAATACTTCGCGTAGAGGCCTCAACCGAAATATCCGAAATTTTTTTCAAATTCTCCCGAAAAATAGCGCTGGTAAGCAAAAAAAAAAAAAAAAAATAAATAAATAAATAAAAAAAAAAATAAAAAAAAAAACGAAAAAACGCTTATCCTTTCTATTCTATTCCTTAATTTTGAGATTTTATTGCATTTTGTGGAGGCCCCAAGGCACATACCCCAAGTGACCTTATGTAAATCCGGCTCTGGATAAGGGCCTCAATTATCTTTGGCAATGATTCACGAAAATCCATCTCAATAATAAACTTAAGCATTTGTAGTGATATGTCCATGAGGCTGCATCAATAAATTGTTGTCAGAAGTCTTTAAATGTCTTCTCAATTTTTTCTATATTTATAGTAAAATAAAAAAAAAATATAAAAAAATTTGGGGGCCTATACCAAAGCGGGACCTGGGGCGGACCGCCTCCTTCACCCCCTATCACTACGCCACTGACGAGGATCTTTAGTCAAGATCCCTTAGAAAATCTTTTTGGGAAGATTCGACGAAGTGGATTTGGAAATGTAAATCCTACCTTTTGCACCATTTCTTAAAAGTCCATTAATTAAAAAGTTAACAGGCAAGCATTATCGGGGTTACAATTTTACGTTCATATTTCCAAGCAAAATTTGATCGAGATTTGTCCAGCCGTTTATTTTGCGTCATATTTGGAGCTATAAGGATATTTCTGATTTTTATTACTATTTTGTCAACTGTGAATCAGCTTACTGTTAATAAATAAAAAAAATAATAAAAATATATTTAAGTGTGTTTTATTTCTGAGATCCCCTGTTAAAAATCTTTTTTAGATCGATTAATTTTGCATTTTTCTGATTGATACTTGATTTAGTTGAATATATTGAATTTTTTTGATTCAAATTGTATTTTCAGATGTCTCATTTGCAGTAGTTTCCTAAAAATAATTTTTTTTCAATGTAACTCAATCAAATATCAATCAGAAGTATGTATACAAGAGTAAAAATGTAAAATGAAATTTGAATGCGTAAAATTAAATTTAATCTTACTTAGAATATATTACACTACCGACTACAACAAATTTACTTTTTTAAACAAAACAAAATAAAACTTACTTTTATTCGCTGGCTAATGGCATTTAATACAGCAATTTCTTCCAAAAATTTACGATCTTCTTCAAAATCCACTTGTAGTTCTCCAGAAGAAGGATAAGTAAGCTCTACGTTTAAGTCACTGTCAGCTAACCACGGATATTCATTCAACTGAAAATATAAAATAATTCGAAAATCACAACAAAAAAAAAAATAAATAAATAAATACCGTCAAGAGGGGTTACTTTAGTCCGCCGGGGTAACTTTGGCTACCCTTCGGAAAAGTTTTTACATTTATGTATTATTACATATTCCACATTATACTTGTAGTCAATATACTATACAGGTAATTTCATTTTTAAACATTTATACGTCTGTATCCACTGGCTGTTTTAGTTTGATGGTTAAGTGTATTCATAATTTTAACTGTGAAACTTTTATCAGTGCAACTGACTGTATTCGCTTTTATAAAAAGGTAACTACTTTAATAGGATCTATAAACAGTTGTTAAACATTAGCTAAAGTTTCAAAATGATATATTTCGTTGTTTATTTATTTTTTTTTTTAAATGTTACAAGATAACAAAATTGAGCCTAAATGGGGTAACTTTGGCCAATCTTATAAACTGTGTTTTTTTCTGTGCTATTATTGTAAAATAAATTAATAAACTATTCGAATTGTTTACTAATATCATTATTTTACTTTCAAGTTTCAACTGAGATTCAAATGGCAGCGGAATCAAGTAGGTATTCCCAAAAATTACATATGAAAAGTTGGAAAAGAAGAAAAAAACGCTTAAAAGAAGGCTACTATCATTGTCTCTTATAAAGAACAATACTATTTTGGGTTGATTTACAAGATGCCTGATGAAGATGAAGAAAGACCAACTGTTGACTGCATGAAAAAAAAAAAATAAGTGCTGAATTTGGCCCTAAAAAAAGGACAAACTTATTTACAAATGGGAAAATATTGTTTCCAAAATGAATCTACCAAAACTCTTAAATTTCAGAGGACATTTTTGCTTTGTTATAACTAGGTCTATTTAATTTAGTGAAGTATCACAGCAACTTTTAGTTTGATTCAAATTTTCCGACTGATAAATGTATATAAAATTTATACGATAGGTTTTAAATATATATTTTACTTCCGTTTGTTAAATAAAATTTTTTTCTATATGATTTGGTCTATTAACTGTGCCTTATATCATAATTTATCATAAGGAAAGGTAACTTTGCCTTAAAATACATTTACTATGGATTTAAAACAATTAAAATAACAAGTGGCTAAAGTAACCCCAACTCCTGGGTAACTTTGGTCAAATTTTTAAAAATATAAAAAAATATATGCATACTTCCAAAATTTAAAAAAATGGTATCCACAGCATCAGAATTATACAAATATTGTTTTAAAATTTTTTAAAATAATATGCTGCCATTTGTATAAAATATATCACAAGTGAATTTTGAAAATGTTATATTTTGGGCTAAAGTAACCCCACTTAACGGTATATAAATAAAACAAATATTTATTGAAAAAATCTTTTTAATATAGGCCAAGAATACTTTTTTTTCCTTCCCTAATTATTTAGGGCCTCCTGAACAATTTTGGTTTTGTGTCTGCCTATCGGTCCGTCTGCGTCTGTGTGTTGCTAGACCCCACCAAGTGGCACAACTTTGAAATTATTCAGTTGTTTTTGATGAAATTTTCAGAAATTATTCAGTTTGGTTCCTAGATGATCCCCTATGACTAATGGTCAAATTAACAAAAATTCTACGTTTACTTAGAAAAAAATACCACGTTTATTTTTCAATTGTGATAAACTGATAATTGTTTCAAGCTTATTAGGCCATTTTTAATCGATCAATATGATCATTATCAAACATGTTTAATAATGATCACTTTTTAAAAATATTTAAGCCAAAATTTTAATAATATTTCACTCTCTTAAACTAGGAAATTGCCAATGAAATAGATATGAAATATCTACATTTGTAATATTATGTAAAAAATAATACTAACAGCTTTAAGTCCTTCTGACAGTTCAATTCGAACCAATGTATTATTGTCTTCAGGATGTCTTTCAAGCACACGTTGCTTTAGTGTTCTCCAAGTTGTATATTCGTCTTCATCAGTATTCAATTGAAATTTGGGAAACTCTTCTGGTAACGAATTTCCAAGTGAAGCTACTCCTTCTATAGTTAAATGCACCAATGCTTCTGGGTAATTAAATGGATCATGAATAAACATTCCATTCCAATTTGAATTCTAATAAAATTGTAAATCAAAGAGACATTTTAAATTTCAAGTTATTACTGACCATACCAGTCAAATAAATCGATACCTTTTCAACAGTATACCCCATTGCAGCAGAATAAACTTCTTTTAATAAACTTGAATCCAGAGGACTATTTCCTTTAAAACTAATTGATGGAGGTGCATTGAATATTATCAACTGTCCGGCTCCAAAAACTATAATTTTTTTTCAGTTACAAATTAATAATAAATATCTTTACATCGAATATAAAGTATACGAAATATTTTTAAATACCTTGAGTTATCATGAAAAATATACACAAAAGCAGAAAATAAATCATTTTGATAATTTGAAATTACTCGTTAATTAAATTAATCAGTAAAATTTAACTACAACGATTACAACCACTTTGTATTTCTTTCACCTTTATTAACTGAAATCATATGATTTGAGTGGATTTTTGATACACCCAATGTATCCAACATACACGCACAATATTCACCATATCTACCATATCTACGATATCGACATGTATTAGGGATGGGCGACAGTAATCGATGTTGCAACTATCGTTTTTTTGAAGAAACATCAATGTTTTTGATCGATTGTAATTGGCGACGCAAAGAATCTCACGCGCGCCTCTGGTGGTAAAATTAGAATTAGCATCAAGTAAAAATATACGTATACGATTAATGGATGATATAAAATCTAGTGATCCGAGCATAATTTGTATAGTACCGTTTTCTATCGACAATTAAACGTATACAAAAATTTTTACTTGATACAGTTTCTAATTTAAAAAACCAGGAGCGCTCGCGTAATCTTTACGTTGCCAATACATGTCAGACGCTGGCATTTAAACTATTTCATTTAAAAACGAACGTAAATGAGTGAAAACTATTGTATCTAAAAAGTTAAATCTGGAAAACATTTTATTTTGATTCATCAAATAGTTGATGATGTAAATAAAAACTAGGTGGTGGAGTTAGTTAAGGTTAGGTTAGCTTTTATTTTTTATTTTTAAACATTGTGTTGTGAATACTGACAAAGTAAAGTGATTTTTAAAAAAAAAAGTCTTTCCTAGATTTAACTTTCCAAATACAATAATTTCCATCTGTATTTGTTCGTTTTTTCGTACAAATTTCGAATATCCTGTTTCTGGTATATACTACAAATTTGCCTAAATTTTTGTTTCATTTCATTTTATTTCAGTAAATTTCATTATTAAAATAAATTATTTTAATTATTTAAATAAGAAATAAATCTTTGTCCAGTATGCTGGACAAAAGTATACTTATTAACGTAAAAAAATTTTAAAACGTCATTAGCGAACAAGTTAAATATAACTTTTTCAAATTTTTGCGCTCGTTTTCAACATCGATGTTTCGATATTTTGATAAGAACCTCGATGGTTTGATGGCGAAAAATTAAAAAAATCGATAGTCAGTTGTCAATGTTTTTCACCGACATCGCCCATCCCTAACATGTATATGTCATAAAACATTGAGGAAGAATCGACTAGAGAGAATGCTGTGTATTACAAATACATTAAGAAATTGAAGCAAAAAAATTGACTGATGTGGGCAAAAAAATTGACTGATGGGATTACTTTAATGGCGGTCAAACCATTAATTTAATGGTTTAATTGGTTTATCTAATATTTATAAACAAGTCTCCGTGGTTATGATTTGGGCTTACTAAAATGGAGTCATGCTTCAAAATTTAATGCCTGTGTTATCTCTAGGAAACATATGTTAAATGTTTGATTCAGTGCTCTGTGTCATAAAATATGTACAAGGTATCTCATTTATCGGTTGAGGTCACTACGTAATTTAGTATAAAAATTCATACAAAATATGTAAGATATCGCCACTAGAGTTTAGTCTAGATGGAGGATTTCATCCGACGAAGGCCCTTCATTTACAATAGCATTGTCGCTGCATTTTTGTAAACAACATGCTGTTTGTTTAAGAAAACAACACTATTTTGATGTAAAAAATTATTACATATTATAATAAATAGGTATTACCTATGTATAAAAGATTGTATTGTCATAATCATATCAGATAGGCTGGGTGCGTGATGGCAACGACATCTATAATATACATTTTTCCGGGTTCATTAACGATAATAAATAATGGTAACCCTGGAAATAAATAAATTTAAAATATTTTTAAACAAACCGTAAAATCTGAATACAAATGTTTGCTATTTACAATTAATTTTTTGTAAATAAATTTGAACAATTTGATTTGTTCACTTTGAACAATAAAATACTGGATGAAGTAAGGTGAGTGTACCATGGAATGCTCCTTAGAAGGCCAACTACTAAAAAGTCGTAGTTATTGACATGTAAAGACATATTCCTTCTACATACACTAAGATCCATCAAACTTAAGACCACAGACGCGGTGACGAGTCTTTCGCGCCACTATTGCGACAGTGCGATCTCACGCTTCGTAGAGTTCGGTCGTCAGCGTTATAATTGTTATTCGCACGCACAACAAAACGTAAGTTTTTAGTTAAATAACCTATTATTATCTCATATTTTTGTACTGTAAATTGTCGTATAAGGATATGTTTATGGTACTAAAGAAAAAAAAAATAGTTTTGCCTCGATTTAAGTTAAAATATTGTTAGTGTTCCTAGGAAAGACGGTGGTTCCTTATAAGGCCAATCAAAAAGTTGATGGTTGGCCTTGCTAGGGTACATGAGCTTTACAAGGAACATCTACAAACCATGAACATATAAACGTTGATTTTAAACATTCCTGACTAGAAGACTGACTGTGTGCCATGATAAATTTGTGATAACTACAGTACTCAGTCTGTAGTGTCTATCATTTTATTATAATTAATATCAAAAAGTCATAGATAATTGTTAGTTTGGCCTTCTTAGGAACATTGTGGCCTTACAAAATACAGACCCATAAGAAGGCCATTTTAGGTAAAAAAAAAGTTTTATAATTTCATTATAAAACGTATTGGCAAGTTATTTGATATCAATATAATGCTCATTACTACTATTTTTAAATAATTTCCATTAATATATGCTTAGTTATACGGTGGTGTTCAAGTAATGTTAGTTAAGTTTTTTATAGATGATAAAAATATATTGAGAATTTAATGTTTCACTCAAATGAAAGAGCTTGTTATGTAGTTTTAGTAAAAGCGGATATATTAATTGTTACAACTCTATTTTTAAATTGAACGGCTGATGTATAATATTGGCCTTGTTTGGAGCCGTGTTCCTTGCAAGGCCATTTGGAAGAGCTTAAGAAAACTTAAGTTTAATAAATAGTGATTAAAGCTAGGTTAAAAAAAAAGTGATTTATATGGTACACAATAAAACAAAGTATTACTTAATAATTTGTTTCCTTCATTTATCCAGTAAATAAACGAATAAAACATGTTTAATCGTTAGAGTGCCTTCCATGGTCCACCCACCTTATAACAGTTATATTAAAAAAGTAATTAAACAATTTTCGACGTTAATATGGATATAATTATCAAGACAGTATTTCCTTCCAACCTCGGACTATGCAGAGGAAAAAGTTGCTGGTGCCGGTGAAGTACGTCAGGGAAATTCGAGAATTAAAAAATACTGGTATAAGTCATTTAGTTTAATGTAGAGTCATAAGACAAACATCAATAACTTTAACTCCTTATGAAACATTATTTCATGTGACTATGTGAGTTAAAATACATCAAATGTTTTTAATTCTGTATTTATGGATTGACGTGTAGACGTTAATACTGTTGACAGATAAATAAGGAATGACATATTAGTTGCAACTGCGTTTATAATCAAAGTGAATCATTGTAAATATTTTTATTTAATATTTTTTATTATACTATAAACACACATGAGCCCGTATTAATGCTTGTTTTCTCCACTACCCACGCTGCAATCGATTTAATTGTCCCCACCATATACTTCGCACGCTGCCTTATTAATATTTTTTTTTTTTTAAATCAAAAAAAAAAAAAAATAAATAAATAAATAAATAAATTAGCTAAGTGAAGCTAGCGCCTCGAAATTTCTTTTCTTTTTTGATGTTTTTAATTTTTTTCTCTTTAATTATATAATTAAATCAAAAAAGAATTTGGCGCTTCGATGGGGCAAATTTAAAAGTATTGGGAAAAAATATTTTGATGAAACATAACTTTTTTTATTGTTTTAATGCTAATTTATATGTCAAAATGTTTAAATTATATATATAGTGATAACTTACTATTGCTAAAAGATACAGGTAAGGCAATTTTATATTCGGAAAGGGCATTTAAAAGGCAATTTTTTAAGCTATCACACATTAATTTAGAAGTTGATTTAAAAAAGAAAAAAAAATTGTCGCGGCGCCAACGTCGCATAGCTAAATAATTTTACAAAACGATTCAACATGTGTAAACATACTTTTTTAATAAACACTCTGATTTATGTGATTGTATTGAAATGTACGCATTTCAATAAAATTCTTCTTTAGATAATCGAGAAAGTTTTCACGGTGTAATACATTTTTTTAAATTTTATATCTTAAAAACTATAAATATAAAAGCTAGAAATGTGAAACAAACGGTAATCGTTAAGGACTATGTAGTTCAAGGTATATTATATACTTTTTTCAGATTTTTGCATGAGTATTAAATGTTATAAATTAATAAATAGTATATTGTACTATAAGTGGGAAAAGCGGCTTATTTCTCATTTGTTGCACGATCCCGCAGGGTGAGTGCAACAATTCAAAAATATTGTTCATACTGTATGTACTTACACTCAAAAGAATTTCATCATAATTAAAGAGGCGCTTTATTTGAGAAATTAATAAAATACTAGCCTATTCTGTATTCCGCTCTTGACCACTACATGGTAGTATGCTATATATATCGTATTTTCCGGTGTATAACGTGCACCTCAAATATTTGAATAATTTTTTGTATGTTAGCCGTATAACTTTGATAATAAAATAATGAATCATATATAAGTGAAAACAACGACAACTATCTAATATATTGAAATTATAATAACTTTTATATGTGACAAAATTTTATTTATCTACGACTACCATGAAATTGCTTGTTTATTGTACAAAATACTATCTAAGTAAGCTACGTTTTACATACAGCCATATATCCAACTGTACAAAAAATGCCTCTTTACACTTATGTACAATGTACATAAACGTAAAATATCAAAGTTTACTACACTTTTATTAATTCTTATATATGATATTATATATTATACTGTGATATACCAGGCTTTCATTATATATCGATACCCACGTGATCAAATTTTTTTAGGGCGCTTGGTAATTTGTTTACTGTATATTGGTGGCACTGTAGTGAAGTTAGTTGCTAGCTGAAAACACTAAAAATAAATAACCGAAATCATTCTTATATTTTAGTGATTCGTATATTACATTAAAAATTTAGTTGAAGAATATAATAAATTTCATAAATAATCTTAAATTAAGTTCTTATTATATAAAATAGTATAGCGCTATCCGTTTTCGGACCCGTAGAACACGAATATGTAGAAAAAAAATGTCTGATATATATATATATATATATATATATATATTCCCGCCATCCTTTAATTTGTGTAGGGCCCCCCTATGGAAGTTAAGAGATGAAATTCGGTAAATGGGGCTCATTTTCGAGGCACCTCATACTATCAAAGTGGGGTCAAATTTTGGGCAAATTTTTTTTCTGACCCGACTTTTAAGGGGGTGGTGGGGGGCGGAAAAGCAATAAAACTTTTCCAAACCGGTTTTAAATAATGTTTCGGTCAATTATCTACAACATGTCCAAAATTCAGCTTCCTAGAGTGATTTGGAGGGAGTGGAGAGGTGGAAAACGATTTTCGCTGGATCTAACAGGCCCCCAGCCCCCCAGAATTAACGTAGAGGGTTGAAATTTGGTGTGTTGATAAAGTTCGCACCTAGGTTGTGCTTTTTGGAGGTTTTAATATTTTACCCCCACCCCCCTCATTTTTAAGCTACAATTTCATGCATTTTCGACGTTTTCGAAGTTTGTACCACTCGCACAGGTCACCCAAATAAACCTAGAGGGCCGAAATTTTGTATTCGGATTGAGTTAGTATCAAGGGGGTGCCTTTTGGGGGTCTCGACTTTTAACCCCTACCTCCACCATTTTTATACCCAAAAGAACATGATTTTTCTTGTTTTTTAACAGTTTCGTTCGGGTCAAAATCTCCCCGAAAAGTGAATACAATTATTTAACAAATGAAATACATACATATTAAGTAATTTGAAAATGTTATTAAAGTCACTGTTTATTTATAAATTAGGAATTTTAGATTTTTATTATTTATAAAATAGAAATTTTGGATTTTTTTGGAAAGAAAAAATATCTTCATAAAAGCCTTCCAGTTTATTATTTAAGTTCCTTTTTTAATATTTAAAAATAAAACACAAAGGCAATTGGCGGATAAGCATGGATGGAAATGCCCTCGTACGAATTGTGTTGGCTTTTTCCCTGTTAACTGCTATCGGCACAAAATTGAAATTTACTGAGATTCAGCCCTTAAAAACTTAAAAAACTTTTTTTAAAGCCCCGATCAACCGGACACTCATCATCAGTTTTGAAACCACCAAAATTACAAATCGCTTGTGGACTTTCAATTATATTTCGCTTGTAGACACTCAATACCGAAGATGAAAGGAAAAATTCGACTTCCGTGAATGGGCTCCGCTGCTCACGGCGTTTTTTTTTAATAATTACCATACACACAAATATGGCGGAAATTATATTTGGTCACGTGGGTCTCGATATATAATGAAAGCCCTGTACATATCATACATATTAGTATCTGTGCAAAAATTTTACCTAGCAACTGAATGGGAGCATTCGAAACGCACCTAGCCAAAGTGTCTTGATCTTACTTTTAAGAACATTACACTTGTTTTGAAGTGTTTCTGTCTTACTTTGGAGATATTTGTATATTCCTGTCTCATTTTCCATGTTCTTGAGAGAAGGGTGAAGGTATGTATACGATGTGATACGATGATTCTAGCATACATAGTTTATATGTAATCAAGTAATAGCGTTCGGTATACATCGTATCACATTGTATACATACCTTCACCCTTCTTTCAAGAACATGGAAAGTGAGACAGGAATATACAAATATCTCAAAAGTAAGACAAAAGTACTTCAAAACAAGTGTAATGTTCTTAAAAGTAAGATGAAGACACTTTGGCTAGGTACGTTTCGAATGCTCCCAAATAATGTATACGTTTGTTTTTAATAAATTTCAAATACTACACAATTTTAATGTATTGTATTTGTAGATTTGTACCAAATTTTTATCGTTTATTGTGAATTTCATGTTAGTCGTAGATAAAGTATAGTACGTAACTCGGTTGTAAGGCATATTACACACTCGGGCAATTACGCACTCGCCGCTTTGCGACTCTTGCGTAACTTTTTTGTTGGTGTGTAATATGCAGTTTACAACCTCAATCACGTAATATACTATTTTTTACTCCTACTATTAAAAGTAACATTTTGTGCACGGCTAACTATATGTAAAAATTAACAATTGGCCACACAGTGCAGAAAAGAGAGTGCGAAATAATTTTCCACGGCTTAAGGTAGTTGGTCGATAAAACGATTTTTTCAAAGGATTTTAACGAAACTTCTCTAGATATTTATTTACTCCAATACCAATAATACGAGCCCTTACCGAAAAAAATTGACCACCTCAATTTTGAGGAAAACGATTTCAAAGTTTTGTAATTTTAACACGGGCTCTTATGGGAAAATTCTATTTTTTTTTGTTGAATAAAATGAAAACTTGTCAAAGAATTTGATAAAAATTTAATATGTTATTTAATACAAACCATATTTAATAAGAAATAAAAATTATTGACCACGCCGTTTTTGAGATATAATTTAAAAACATCATTTTACAACGTTTTTACAACGCTTTTTCAACAATTCTTTTAAATTGCTACAACATAAGGGCGCGGAAAATAAAAAAACAAGTGGTATACAAATATAATAACTGAAGAATATTAATACATTATTTAATTTTTGATAAAAGAAAATTTTTTTGCTGAGATATACTTTTGTACCTGACTATCTCAGAGCAACTACGTTAATATAATAAAAAAAGTAGGCTGTTTCGTTAATTTAATATATAATACTATGATAATACCATATGAGTTTTTCGAGAGTTGCCATTCGATTTATTCCTAAAATATGCATCTAATCGACAAAAAGTTTATACAAAAAAAATATTCAAAATAGAGGGGGCCATTCACGAAAAATTTTTCCAGACTTCTAGGACCTACGGTTTTTTTGGAATAGAAAAAAAATTGTTTTCAAATGGAAACATCGCGAGCTTGGTGTTACAATGTTTCATGTCGACTTTTTAAAATCTGGAGAAAAATGAAAACAAACTCATATTCGTGAGAAATAAGCCTGTTTTCTCACTTATTGTACAATATACTATTTTGAAATGAGTCATTTTCAGTTCTTATAAATAAGATTGTACCTAGCTAATAGTTATTTGTATTTTGTAAAATTTGTGAAATTTGTAAAATTTTTTCTACAATCTTACAAAATGATTTTTTTATTTAAAAGATACTTGAAAAAATAATAATGGACGTTAATATTTACTTTCATGTTATAATTTTTGCAGCCTCAGAACATCAGAACCATCTGGAGGTGTACTTAAGAAATCATTGTCACTAGGTGGTGAGGTTAATTAAGGTTAGTTTTGGTTAGTTCATTACTGAAACGTCATTTTCGAATAAAGGGTAATTATTTACAAATGGGACTCCTGCCGCGTAATTACCTAAATATTATTTAATTGCTCTTTGCCCGAAAATGAGGTTTCAGTGTTGTTGCCTCATTAATTTTCTATTTACTTCTATCACTAAAAATCATAATACCAAAATATTATATTATTTTAAAATAAGCTTATATCCACATAAAGATTTATACTATATGGGTATACATTATACAATAGGTGACAATACATTGTTGTGTCTCTTTGGAGGAGTTGCGGGTTTGGGTTGGTATTTTACTGAATAATACACTACTTTATATTTTAATTAATTTTAATTATAAAAGTTTAAATTTTACAAACTACAGTTGAATGATACAATTGAATTTGTGTGGAAGAGACGTCGAGTTATTATTTGGAAACAAAGCCTTCACTGGAAAAGTCCCCGTTTTTGTGCCAGGATTGTCTTATATACTGACACTTAAAATGCGGCTTTGGGAGATTCTTATTGGTCAATTTAATTGTGACGTAATTAAAATATTATAAAATTATTTCTAGAACAATTCATTTCAAGGATTTGTTTGTCGCGAGAGAAAATGATGAGAAAACATATTCCACGGTGATAGAAGATAATATTATAAAACTAGATAAAACAAATGTATTACGTTAAGTAACGGAAAAATTATATACCCCTGTCGCAGCATCTGCATAACATAGCGAATTTCGAAATATTGGGCACTGGCGGATCTCATCTAAGACCTGTATCCATTTAAAATAATTCAGCTTTCTAAGAGTGAAAAGATTTTCAAAATCAGTTGAGTAGTTAATTTTTGGCGCTTTTTCGCATAAGGTGCTTGGCGCATATACCCATCTAAACTAGTTTAGCTTTCTAAGAGTAAAAGAATTTTCAAAATCGGCTAGGTAATTTATTTTTGGTATATTTGGGACCCAAGACCCCGAACGGACTTTGTACAGCATAGTGCTATCCACCTAAAATAAGGTAATTCTCTAGCAATGAGAAAATATTGAGAATCGGTTCGGTAGCTTATTTCTACCTATATAATATAGGATATTTTATCTTTCTAACAGTAAAACTATTTTTAAAACCCGTTGTGTAGTTTTCTATGCCGCATTTGCATCCGCAGGACAGTTGTGGATCTCAGATAACATATTGTACTTATCTAAAATAGTTTACCTTTGCAATAGTGAAAAAATTTTCAAAATCGGTCAGTTATTTTATTTTTGACACTTCTGGGTCCCATGGACTTTGACGGACCTTACATAACGTAATCTATAACTATCTAAAATAGTTTAGCTCTCTAACAGCGAAAAAATTTTCAAAATCGGTCGGTTAGTTTATTTTTGGCGCTTAAAAGATCCCAGGACTCTGGCCGACCTCATACAACATATAAGCTAAATCCATCTAAAATAGTTTACCTCTGTAATAGTGAAAAAATTTTCAAAATCAGCCGGTTATTGTATTTTTGACACTTTTAGATCCTATGGACCCTAGCGGACCTTACATAAGGTAATCTATATTTATCTAAAATAGTTTAGCTTTCTAACAGTGAAAAAATTTTCAAAATCGGTCGGTTATATATATATATATATATATATATATATATATATATATATATATATATATATATAAATTTTAGTGAATATCATTTTCGTATTCTAGGGACCTCAAAACATATTTCTGCCATAGTCCCGGACTCAGATTGCGTCATGAGACCTACTGTAATAGCTGAATTTCGAGTTTTCGAAATTCGCTAAAAATGTACAATGTGCAGATTAATAAAATTAAATGAGTAATTTAAATAGGTTGGCTCCTATAGGTTTCCTAGCACTTCCAGTACTGGTATCGAGTTCAAGTATTTTTTTAAATTAATCTCCCGTAATGTTGAACATTTAAAAAAATTATTAAAATCATTAGTTTTATTTTTAAAGACAAAAGTAAATGGAGCCCCAGTTCCAAATAATTACTGTTCGATAATGAGAAGGAAAATATAAACTAAGAAGAATTTGATCTTCACCAGACAAAGAAAGCAGAGCTAGAGAAGCTAAACAGACGGAAGTTTTGTCAGCATCTGATTTTTTAGTAAGTATGGACGTTAGTAAGTATAAGCTTATTTTACAAAGTATTCTTCTATGTCCGAAACTTCTTTTCTCGCAACAATATTACAAGCAATAATTTCAGCGTCATAATTTCGCTGTATATTACACAACACAACATTCTTTTTCAACATTCAGAGATTATTATTATAACAAAATAAATATTTCTTCCCTTTTTACTGGATTTTGGCATTCCTGGATTTCTTCCCTTTTTATTGATCACAATTAGTGTATTTTGCTATACATATCTAATGATCTAGCTCTATGAGAAAATGCAGTATGTAATATGCAAATTACTAGACGAGATGCATTGTACATTTGATCAAAATAATTTCAATTTCATCAAAAAAGGTAATTCTCATTTCTGATGGACGTGTATATCAAAATAGAAAGCTTGTTTTAAACAGTGCATTGGCCAATCTAGGTAAAAGACATAGAAATCGAGCAACTTATTTTAGAATGAAGACATATTATGATAGAAGTAGATAGACTTATAGTCCAGTGAAATTAGGGCTGAAATCGGGAAATCGGGGTATATGGATGGAAATTGGAGGGAATGTTCTTAGAGTCACTAAGAACAATTCTCCCTATGAAAAAAAGTGTTTTGATCCGGGACAAGGGTGGAAACAACCCCTAAAAAGTTTATTTTCCAATTTTCTCGCGAAGTGTGCGAGATATGGAAAATTTTTTCAAATAAAAATTGTAGATCTTTCGATTCTCCAAAAAAAAAGTATACCACCCTCTTACCCCTATCTCTAATAGTTTGCGGAGAAATCATCCCTGAAAAAAAAGAAAAACAAATTTTTTTCGTCTAACTCCAATGTTTTCAAACATTTATAGAAAAAAAGTATTCTTGGCATTATCTCTAAAATTGAAAATAGAGAAATTAGGAAAAATATTCTACCATATAGCCATCGGGGTTTTTAATTTTTCCTAATTTCTCTATATTCAATTTTAGAGAAAAATGCCAAGAATACTTTTTTTCTCTAAATGTTTGAAAATATTGGAATTAGGCGAAAAAAATTTATCTTTCTTTTTTTTTCAGGGATGATTTCTCCGCAAACTATTAGAGATAGGGGTAAGAGGGTGGTATACTTTTTTTTTGGAGAATCGAAAGATCTACAATTTTTATTTGAAAAAATTTTCCATATCTCGCACACTTCGCGAGATAATTGGAAAATAAACTTTTTAGGGATTGTTTCTACCCTTGTCCGGGATCAGAGCACTTTTTTTCATAGGGAGAATTGTTCTCAGTAACTCTAAGAACATTTCCTCCAGTTTTCATCCATATACCCCGATTTCCCGATTTCAGCCCTAATTTCACTGGACTATTAGTACAGTTCTACGGGTAACAAAATTGATAATATTACGGTAAATGAAGTTAAAGATCTATAAAAATGATGAATGTTTTACGAAATAGGTGACAGCGAAAGCTTTTCACTCCTCAATGAAAACTTTAATTTGATAATAATGAATCTCCACAATTTTACCAGAAAAATAAAAAATTGAGAAAACCAAATTGGAAGCGTTACAGTCACTTAAGCTATTAGGTACTTACCGTAACAGTCTTTTTAATTTTTGTTCCCTTTTATGTATTTAATTCAAAATTACTAATAAAGCAAATTTAAATAATAAACAAATATGGAATACCATAAAGTAACGCTCAAATCTGTTAACATTAAAATCAAATTAATATGCAAGTTAAAAAACAGTTAATTAGTTTTATAGTAATTATTGTTTTATAATAATAAAAATATGTCAAATGAGCTATGTGTTTAAATTTGGAAAATTATTTTGCGCTATGTGCTTCAAATCTAAATTATAATCAATAAGTTAAATTTTAAGAACTATAAAATAATTTTTTTGTTTGCATTGCATCCAAATAGGTTTTTCTATCCAAAAAAACATTTATATTTACTTTTGAAGTTAGTTAAAGGCTTCCTACAGTTTTTTTCATCTCCTGTAAAATTTGGTTATTGACATATAGCGCATTTTGAACTCCCAGCGACGATTGTTTGCATAGGCTTTGCAAAATTCATTAAGTAAAAGAATTCGGGTTCCATTTATTTTAACCTTGATAGATTGTTCATTAGTCGAACAATATATTACTAAATTTTCCTTAAAAGGTGCTACAAAAAGCCACTTGTTACTTAAATTTAATTTATGCCATAATACGGTACTAAGTGTGGTTACATGCTTTTGACAATTATCTGGTATCACATCTGGAATCTGGAATAATTTCACTTCACAATTATTACTCAGTTGAGTGTCGTCAATTGCAATATATTTTATATTAGGCTTAATGTAAATGAACAATTTTTTATATGCCTTTACTGGTAAAGATACATTATACAATTTATACTGCTGTATACTCGTAAGTGGTATAATATTATTAAATTATATAACAAATGTGAATTTACATAGAAATGCGAAGTTGGCAAATTTTTAAAAGTTGATAAACGTTATGTTTATTTATTTTAAAAGGATATTCTATATCTTTTGGTAATCTATTTTGAATATCACTGATATGTTGTACTAATTCGAAAGAATTTATTAAACCAGGATGTATTTGACCCTGTTTTGCACTTAAAATTTCATTTATTAAAGTTTCAGTTTGAAGATCATATTCATCTACATACCATAACATTCAAAAGATACATATGTTCATGTACCTACGACTAAGTTCTATTAAATTAATATTGTTAGTAGTTTGATTTATAAATTCATTTACTTTTTGCAAATTTAAAGCATATTTTTTTCTGTTTTCTGCTAGTGTTTCTGTTAAATTTTTAAATGATGACATTATAGTTTCGGTACATGAACTTGTTTGTACATAATTTTATTTAACTTAGTTTGTTAAGTAGAGAATTGTTGAAATTTATTATTTATGAAATTTTCATCATTAGAATCAAGAGTATCAAACAAAATTTTGTTCTACTTTGCCAATAGCATTAATTAAACCTCTTTTTTCACGCTCTTATTTTAATTTATTTTCAGAATCAATACGAGTTAAAACTTTAAATTGCTTTTCTTTAACATTTATTAACTTAGCTTTTACATTATGTTCAACAGTAAAACATGTACTTGCTGAATATTGATAACCATTTTTTAAAAGACGATCACACAACTTAAAACTAGAATTGTAAATAGAATCTAATTCTAAAAATCTTATATAATAATTTGTCAAATTAATGTAAATAGTAAGGTCCCATTCACTTTTAATTAGACTTAATTTACTAATAAATTCATAGTATATTCCTGGTTGATGCGCCAGATTAGTAACATTGTATTCTGGATGCCCTTGACTCGACTGAAAACTAAATTAACCATCATGAAATAATTTTATCCTATTTTTATGAACTTTTAAACGTTTATTATGTTTTAAAATTACAATATTTTCATAACCTTGAACATCTACTACTTCAAAAGGACCTTCCCATAATGGACTTAGTTTCTTTCTATTATGTTGCCTAAGGAATACTTTATCTCCTACATGAACTGTTACTGGGTGGATGTCTTGATCACAATTGTGTTTCGATTTGATTTTTGCGCTTTCTAAATTTTCACGTGCTATACTATGCGCTTGTTGTAATTTCTGTTTTAGTTCATAATAATAATCATCATAATTATAACGCGGTTCAACTTGTGATTTAACAGCTGTTGGAACGTTAGCCTTATAACCAAACAATAACTCAAAAGGTGAAAATTTTGTTGCTGTATGTGGGGTAGTATTGTAAACAAACATAGCGTAAGGAATATATGAATCCCAGTTAGTGGCATCTTTATCAACATAATGACGTAAATATTCTGCTAATGTTCTATGACTTCTTTCTAAACTACCATTACTTTGTGGATGATATACAGTAGTCTGTAATTTTTTTATATTCAGTAGTTTACAAGTTGCAAAAAATACTTGACTTAAAAAATTCGTGCCTTGATCCGTAAGGATCATAGAAGGAATTCCAAACAGGCATATAATTCGTGTTGTGAAAACTTCAGCAACAGTATTAGCATCCTGTGACGGTAAAGGAAATGCCATAGAAAATTTCGTAAGTTCATCTTGAGCGATTAGAATATAGAAATTTCCTAAAACTTATTTAGAAATTGAACCTACAATATCTAAAAATAATTTTTCAAAAGGTTGTGATGCTGTAGTCGTAATGACCATTGGTTGCTAATACGTCGATTTTCAAGTTTGTTTTTCTGACAAGACTGACATCCTTTAATAAAATTTTTAATATCTCGTTTTAATCCTTTCCAATAATATTTAGATTTTATTCTTTTATAAGTTCGACAAACACCTTGGTGCCCACCAGTTGGTTTAATATGAAAATTAATTAAAATTTGCTGTTTTTCATCGGAAGTTAATTCATTTTTTACGTTATTATTGTAAATTACTATTTTTATATCTGTATCTTTAAAAATATACCTTAACATAGCTCTAATATTATTCCATTGAATACCACGCGACCTACAAAAGAATTTGCTTACTGCTAATGAACTAATTATACAACAGAATGTTTTCAAGGCTACAATGTTATCATAAATGGATTTATATAAGTTATCTACCGTGTGTTCATTGTGAGTTAAACAAATTATGTAAAAATTTTTATTTTGATCATATAAATATTTTATTTTTGAATTTTGAGTTTTTAGTTCAGAAATTTGAGCATTGTCTAAAATATACGTATTGTCATCATCGAAACTTTCATTTGTCAATATCACTGTGTTAGTATTGTTTAAATCATTTTTAATATTATCATCTTTTTTAGAAACATTATTATTTATTACAACGGAACGTTCTATAAATTGAACATACTGCTCATAGGGTAAATTATTAAATTCGACCAAATTATATATTCTAAATAAACTATCTGCATTGCTATTTAAAGATCCTCGTTTATAAATAATTTTAAAATCATATTCCTCTAACTTAACTCGCCATCTAAGTAATCGTGATCCGGGATCTTTCACATTAAATAATCAAGTTAAGGGTTTTTGATCAGTTACCATATAAAATGTACGACCATAAAGATAAGGACAAAAATGATTTATTGCCCAAACTATAGCCAGAAGCTCACGTTCTATAGTACTGAGTAGTAGGAATATAGCGGTTCTAGATTCTCCTCCCCTCCTCCCGATTTTTTTAACGACCGCGGGAGAAGATAGGTAAGCTATGTCGTCTAGATGGCGTTGCTGGTCTGAACCACTGTGAACTATGTACCTTGATTCAAAATTCCATGAAAAGATGGCGTTGCTAGTCGGAACCACCGCGAACTCTGTACCTTGATTCAAAATTCCATGAAAAGATGGTGTTGCTAGTCGGAACCGCCGCGAATTCTGTACGTAGATTCAAAATTCCATGAAAAGATGGCGTTGCTAGTCTGAACCACTGCGAACTGTGTATCGTGATTCATAATTTTATCATATTTTTATCTGAAAACAGGTTTATACAGGTTTTCCTCTAAATAAAAACACATTGTCTGGTAGATTGTGAGTTCGAAACCAACCGGGGGAGATTCGTCATCTACATTACTACGCCGCTCATTAGTTTATCGTAGAATTGTTGGTATTTCAGAGTTTTCAACGAGTTGTTTAATAATTTCCTCTCGACGCTTCGCTTTACTTAGTTCTCTTAATTCTGCGTTAGAACATTGAAGAAGATTGATGTAATGATCCGTAAATTCCATACAACAGAAATATTCCGATATTTCAATATTTCCAATATTTCGTCTATAATTGGACTTGAAAAGTCTACAAACCACCTCTATAAATTCAATGGTGTTTGTTGAATAATTTTTACTATTTTAATACACAAGTCGACCAATTGGTGATCTTTGATTCCTTCACAGAACACGTTCTTGCATATGCATAAATTTTTAATATAATTATAAATTTTACAAGTTAAAAAAATGATCATTGTGTACCTATTTTTGTTTAAAACTATACTTAATAAAAAAAATTTAAAGAAAAAAACCGATCTTTTGATTTACACCGATCCCTAAAAAGAAATCAAACTAATTATAAAAATTCCATTTACAGTTACGGTACACCATATATACTCGTAAATTTTACAAAAAATGTAACACTCTATATATTTTTTTTTTTATCCGTATATTCTTTGGATGGTGAAATAAAATACCAGAATACTACTCAGCTAAAAAAAATCGCTACTTACTTATAAACATCTAAGCATGTATTTTTCTTTTTTTTTAAATATGTACCTTACAAATACCTATGATTACTTTACTATATCGCTAATTACGCGATATCGTGTGATAAAATATATAAGAATTTACTCATTTAACCTAAAATATTTGATCATTAACAATTAAATAAAAACGAATTTTTTAAAATACTTATATGGTAATATAATATTATGTATATAATACAGTACTCTGTTAAAAGTATGGGTTTCTATACCGTTAAAATCATATTTACGATATGAATATATTTTTTCTAAAAAAATCATATTTCTTAATATTTTTAAAACTGAATATGTAATATCAATAATTTAAAATAGTTTTGAAACATTAATTTGATTATCTTAAAGAAGTTTTGAAACATTAATTCTCGTCATAGATATTTCTTTAGTCTTAATTAATTGCACATATTCCCAATATTTTAAGAAAATTTCCTTTTAATATTTTATAACTTATCTAAACAATGTATCTGTTTTTGGTAAATTTGTTACTTGTTAGTTTAATTATTAACAATTAGTTAAATATACCTATAGGTATTAAATGACCTCTAGTTTTTGTAGACGGTTGTAATAAGATTTAACTATTTTTTTTATACTTATCTAAAATATTTTAAAACAAGTATCAGCATTTTTTTCACATCCTTCAATATGTAGGTACCTACTCTATACTATTATGTGTTTTATTATTAAATATTTAGCAAAATTTTAAATAATATCGCGTCAAAATAATATTCAGAAGTCAATAAAAGACAATAGCAGTAAATTTATTAAGATAACTATAAATAAATATTAATCTAATGTTGAAATATTTATTAACAAATAGTACTGCTTAGTAGAAAATTAGGCACCTATTGTTTTGTTTTCAAATTTACCTTTTTGCAATTAAAGAAAATTTTAGTAACTATCGATACCTATATAAAACGATACCCATAAAAGACAAGCATACTCTGATCTCAACAATTTTTTCCCATGTTAAATTTGTATGTTCTTACTTCGCTGAAACTTATTATGTTTATATATTCCCCCAATATTTTCTACCATAAACAATAGTTATAGCAAGCTAGGTAGGTATTGAATAAGTATTTTTTGTTTGTTAATTTATTGATGATAGAGAAAAAAATTTATGGTTTTATTGGGGTCTGTCCTATGGGTGGAGTTTCAAAAAAATGGCTGAAAAAAAAGTGCATTAACATTAGTTTTATATATAGTAATCAATGCTATATTAAGAAAAAGTGGTAAATGTTAGAACTTTTTGTATTTGGGTTGACACAAGTCCGAAGCAAAGGAATTTTCCTGAAGGAGAGAAAATTTTACATCTGTAAAAGTCAAAATGTGGTAAAAATATGAAAAAATGCGTGAACGAGTTAACGAATATTACAATTTACAGTATACAAACGTCAAATTTAATTAGCAAACGTCATAAAATAACTGGAAAACTGTAAATGAATGGAAAAATTAAATCGATTGTATGTATTTTCAGATCTACAAAATTCAGCTCATAAATGACATTTGAGAAAAAGCACTTTAAGAATAGTCTGATTTTTCAACACCAGATGTCATACCGCCATTCGACAGATCCCAATAGACAGTGAAATACTTTTAAACTATTTTTGCAGTTTAATTTTGTAAAAACACCTAAAAATTATCAGTCACAGACAAATATTTCTAAGCAAACGAATTGAAAATGTAATTTTATACCATAAGAATAAATGCGTATATATAGGGTGGACAGTAAATAACTCTCATAATTTTTAAAGAGCGGATGAAAACTTTAATTTTGGATTACGAAATTTTATTTTTTTTTTCCGGAGTTAAGCTGCATTCAATTAATTAACCCTTTCCTGCTCAGCAGTTTTACATCATTACTGTTCAAACGATACTTCAAATTAGCAAATCATTAATAACATGGGTAAATACTTATTAGCAAGAATTACATAGTTTACACATATGTTCTATCGCATCAGAATGTTAATAGGACAATGCGATTTAATTGCCTATATTCAGGAGCAAGCAAAAACATTACCTATTTTAATAGCTTAGAAAATACACATTACATTTTTTTTTCGTTGTAAGAACAATCATTTCGGTGATCTTTTTTAACGAATTACTAAAATTGCTTAAGGACTGTGGTATGTAAGAAATAACAACACTCACATAATTTTAAAATAATTAACATATAGCTATTGGAAAAGTTACAAAGATTTTTTTAACAACTTATTAAATGTTGATAGCTTATTTTAATATCTCCTATAGGGCCTTAAGTATAACCCTTCACCCGAAATTTTTTCATCACCATCGTTGGCGACTGTATTCTCGTCATCATCAGCTTCTCCTTCGCTCGCAGTATCTTCGCTATCGCTAGCAGATGTTTTTTCATCGCTGTCTTCGCCATCATTTGATATATACTTTAACACTGGCTCAATAATATCATGCTTTTCCAATTCCCTAGTTATTGAGATAATCCGCTTTCCAATGTCACTTTCCTTTAAATTATTAAAATGGCTTCGTTTTTTCTCGTTTTCGATATAATCCGCGAAGCTGGGATTTATAATATGACTCCTTTCCATTAAATTGCACACAGTATTAACCATTTCTTCTTCAATTTGCGTCTGAGTCGCTAAACTTCTTAGTTCATCAACTAAATGGTTCGGGTCATCAAAATATTCTTCTTCATCAACAGGTTTCGAATGGCCATTATGAAGGTTAGCATTTTCATCATTATATTTGAAACGTTTAGCTCCGCCATTTGTTGAGTTAGATGTCGAAGGTTGTTCCTTTTCTTCTGAATTTTTATCTTCTTGTTCTTCATCCTTTGCGCATGCGTTCTGAAGCTCTTTGATCATTAATATGTCTAGAGCAGTTTGTAAGAGACCAGCCATCTTTGGAGTAAAACTTGTTTCTTTGTAGTTATCAGGCGATGGTAAATGCTTTTGTTCATCAGATCGCTTATCTTCATCTTTCGCCGATTGTAGAATATTATGCGAGTTTTTTAAAGCGTGGAATTTACGTCTGATTGCTTCTGCTGCAGCCATCATACTTTCATTAAAAGTATTCAAGTTTCTTTTAGATAGATCTGTATCATCTTCCTGCTGATTTTGAAATACTAGTGTTTTATCTTCCTTTTCTTCATTTCTTGCTTCAAATGTTAAATATTAAAATTAGTTTGTAAAGTTTTGTATATATCTAAGTAATCTTGTAAGTTTGTCGACGGCCACGCTCCCGTATCCGGGCCACTTTCCCAGCCCAGGAGTGCTGATTGATTGGTTTCGCCTTTTTCAATGTTGTGTGTGATTCACTTCAACAATTCGGCATCTCCTTCTACACACTTTGGACTGAAATATAATCGTGGATATAATATCAAGTCTTTGCTATCAATCCAGCTCTTGACACTACTTGGGAAGCTGAGTTTAAACACCAAATTTACACCAAAATGCACCAAATGACACCAAAGAGTCACTCCCAAAAAAGAGTCACTCCCAAAAAGAGTCACTCCCCCCCAAAAAAAAACTCCCGAAAAAAGAGTCACTCCAAAAAGAGTCACTCCCAAAATGAGTCACTCCCAAATTGAGTCACTCCCAAAATGAGTCACTCCCAAAAAGAGTCACTCCCAAAAAGAGTCACTCCCAAAAAAAAGAGTCACTCCTAAAAAAGAGTCACTCCCAAAAAAGAATCACTCCATAGGTATATAAGACTCAACCCGCGGAATCTTTAGTCAGTCGAGTTCAGTTCAGCTATTCGTAAACACGTTGCAATCGTAATACTGTTAAGCTATGCATAGTTGTGAATTTTGTGGTAAGAAATTTTCGCGGAGCTGAATTTTGTAGATCTGAAAATACATACAATCGATTTAATTTTTCCATTCATTTACAGTTTTCCAGTTATTTTATGACGTTTGCTATTTAAATTTGACGTTTGTATACTGTAAATTGTAATATTCGTTAACTCGTTCACGCATTTTTTCATATTTTTACCACATTTTAACTTTTACAGATGTAAAATTTTCTCTCCTTTAGGAAAATTCCTTTGCTTCGGACTTGTGTCAACCCAAATACAAAAAGTTCTAACATTTACCACTTTTTCTTAATATAGCATTGATTACTATATATAAAACTAATGTTAATGCACTTTTTTTTCAGCCATTTTTTTGAAACTCCACCCATAGGACAGACCCCAATAAAAACATAAACTTTTTTCTCTATCATCAATAAATTAACAAACAAAAAATACTTATTCAATACCTACCTAGCTTGCTATAACTATTGTTTATGGTAGAAAATATTGGGGGAATATATAAACATAATAAGTTTCAGCGAAGTAAGAACATACAAATTTAACATGGGAAAAAATTGTTGAGATCAGAGTATGCTTGTCGTTTATGGGTATCGTTTTATATAGGTATCGATAGTTACTAAAATTTTCTTTAATTGCAAAAAGGTAAATTTGAAAACAAAACAATAGGTGCCTAATTTTCTACTAAGCAGTACTATTTGTTAATAAATATTTCAACATTAGATTAATATTTATTTATAGTTATCTTAATAAATTTACTGCTATTGTCTTTTATTGACTTCTGAATATTATTTTGACGCGATATTATTTAAAATTTTGCTAAATATTTAATAATAAAACACATAATAGTATAGAGTAGGTACCTACATATTGAAGAATGTGAAAAAAATGCTGATTCTTGTTTTAAAATATTTTAGATAAGTATAAAAAAAATAGTTAAATCTTATTACAACCGTCTACAAAAACTAGAGGTCATTTAATACCTATAGGTATATTTAACTAATTGTTAATAATTAAACTAACAAGTAACAAATTTACCAAAAACAGATACATTGTTTAGATAAGTTATAAAATATTAAAAGGAAATTTTCTTAAAATATTGGGAATATGTGCAATTAATTAAGACTAAAGAAATATCTATGACGAGAATTAATGTTTCAAAACTTCTTTAAGATAATCAAATTAATGTTTCAAAACTATTTTAAATTATTGATATTACATATTCAGTTTTAAAAATATTAAGAAATATGATTTTTTTAGAAAAAATATATTCATATCGTAAATATGATTTTAACGGTATAGAAACCCATACTTTTAACAGAGTACTGTATTATATACATAATATTATATTACCATATAAGTATTTTAAAAAATTCGTTTTTATTTAATTGTTAATGATCAAATATTTTAGGTTAAATGAGTAAATTCTTATATATTTTATCACACGATATCGCGTAATTAGCGATATAGTAAAGTAATCATAGGTATTTGTAAGGTACATATTTAAAAAAAAAGAAAAATACATGCTTAGATGTTTATAAGTAAGTAGCGATTTTTTTTAGCTGAGTAGTATTCTGGTATTTTATTTCACCATCCAAAGAATATACGGATAAAAAAAAAATATATATAGAGTGTTACATTTTTTGTAAAATTTACGAGTATATATGGTGTACCGTAACTGTAAATGGAATTTTTTATAATTAGTTTGATTTCTTTTTAGGGATCGGTGTAAATCAAAAGATCGGTTTTTTTCTTTAAATTTTTTTATTAAGTATAGTTTTAAACAAAAATAGGTACACAATGATCATTTTTTTAACTTGTAAAATTTATAATTATATTAAAAATTTATGCATATGCAAGAAAGTGTTCTGTAAAGGAATCAAAGATCACCAATTGGTCGACTTGTGTATTAAAATAGTAAAAATTATTCAACAAACACCATTGAATTTATAGAGGTGGTTTGTAGACTTTTCAAGTCCAATTATAGACGAAATATTGGAAATATTGAAATATCGGAATATTTCTGTTGTATGGAATTTACGGATCACTACATCAATCTTCTTCAATGTTCTAACGCAGAATTAAGAGAACTAAGTAAAGCGAAGCGTCGAGAGGAAATTATTAAGCAACTCGTTGAAAACTCTGAAATACCAACAATTCTACGATAAACTAATGAGCGGCGTAGTAATGTAGATGACGAATCTCCCCCGGTTGGTTTCGAACTCACAATCTACCAGACAATGTGTTTTTAATTAGAGGAAAACCTGTATAAACCTGTTTTCAGATAAAAATATGATAAAATTATGAATCACGATACACAGTTCGCAGTGGTTCAGACTAGCAACGCCATCTTTTCATGGAATTTTGAATCTACGTACAGAATTCGCGGCGGTTCCGACTAGCAACACCATCTTTTCATGGAATTTTGAATCAAGGTACAGAATTCGCGGTGGTTCCGACTAGCAACGCCATCTTTTCATGGAATTTTGAATCAAGGTACAGAGTTCACAGTGGTTCAGACCAGCAACGCCATCTAGACGACATAGCTTACCTATCTTCTCCCGCGGTCGTTAAAAAAATCGGGAGGTGGGGAGGAGGATCTAGAACCGCTGTATTCCTACTACTGTACTGTAACCTTGCTCGGCGCGATTTAAAGTACGGGATGCAAAGACGATAGGTAAATCCTTACCTACTTCTCCCTGCGATAATACAGCCTCTATAGCTTTAGGACCCGCATCAGTACTGACATTAAAGGATAAATTAAAATCTGGGTACTGCAAAATATGTTTAGTTGATATTAATTCTTTTAAAGTATTAAATGCATGTTTACATGAATCTGACCAATTAAAAGGAACATTATTTTTGAATAAATTTGACAAAGGTTGTGCTATTTTACTAAAATTTTGAATAAATCTCCTGTAATATCCCACTAAACCGAGAAAACTTTTTACATCCTTTTGATTTTTAGGTTCTGGAAAATTTTGTACACATTTTACTTTTGCACTATCAGGCTTCAATTCAATCCATGTTCGCTGATCACGTGCCCCAAATAACTAAACTCTTTCCGTAAAAATTCACATTTATCAGGTTGAAGTTGTAATTTATAAGAACGCAATCAACTAAATATTTCTCGTAATTTGGATTCATGTTCTTTTAAATTTTTGGAATATAAAACTATATCATCCAAATATACGTAACATTTCAGCCCTTGTAAACCTATTAACACAGTATTCATTAAACGTTGAAATGTGGCTGGAGCCCCCTTAAGTCCTATTGGCATTTTTTTATATTCATAATGTTGAAGAAAATTAGTTGAAAAAGAAGTTTTGGCTTGGTCTGATTCCCTTAATTTTATTTGATGGTAGCCCGATGCCAAGTCTAAAGTGGAAAAATATTTTGAATTTCCTAACTGATCTAAAATATCATTAATGTTTGGCAATGGAAAAACATCTCCGACCGTAATTTCATTTAATTTGCGGAAATCTACAACAATTTTATAATTTGTTCATTTGAAGCATCTTTCTTTTTTGGTACAATTAACAAAGGCGAATTCCACGGACTACATATTACTTTTAGCAACTTTACCTTCAGCTTCTAATTTACTAACTTGTCTAGAAATTTCTTCTTTTTGGCTCTCAGGAAGTCTATTAGGTTTTACATGAATTGGAGCCCTATTAGCAGGTATATTAATTTCGTGTTGCACAGCATCAGTCTCCGACAACTTGTCTCTTTTTAAGTAAAAAATATTAGAAAAATCATAACAAACGGACAGAATTGACTCAATTTCTTTTTGATTCAAATGATTTAATCTTAATGATGCTCTAAGCAAATTCAATCTATCATTTTGATTTATCACGGACATACTAGAATTTGTAATATTATCATTTATATATTTTACTTTATTCCCATCAAAAACTTTAAAAGACAATTGTTCAGTTTCTAAAGGATTCAAAGTTACATCATTTTCACTAATATTTAAAATGCTAACAAAAACTGAATCATTATGTATATTATTTAAAACATTGCCGCAAAATACATTATCAGCTAATTGTTGAGAATGAATAATTACTGACTGATTATAGGAACGAAGTTTTTTTTATCATTAAACTTTATAGGAATCATAATTTCTGAACGGGCAGGTATTTTGATTACTTTTATTTTATTTTCTAAAATTTTATTTTTACTCTCACTTTCATTCAAAATTAACTTATTATTCTCAAAATTAATAACAGCTCTGTTAGATAATAGGAAAGGCTTTCCCAAGATACCAGCTCCAGGTATCGGAAAATTATCTAACACAACTTGCAACTCAATTCTAAAAGTTTGATTATCATCAAATTTAATATCTAAAATAGTTTTTCCGAGAGTTTTAGTTACTAAATTAGTAATTCCCGTTAAAAATCTACTATCATCCTCATAAACTAAAACATGACTTTTTAAATAAGATAACTTAATTAGATTAATATCTGAGCCCGTATCGACCAAAAATTTTACAATACTAGGATTACAACCAGGGATTTCATATTCTATGTACGTGTACATCACTTAATTTTGAGCTGATGTGGAAGGTTGAGGTTGGACAGTCATTTGAATAGATCCTGCCGATCGAATCCGACCGTCTTGAGATTTCAATCGAATTTCGTTTCCCTGTTGCGAAGGCGAATTTTCAGTAATTTGCATTTGCCGACGTTTATTTTCATTATTTTTTTCTTTTAAAACAATCAACTATTTTATGTCCTGTTTTTTTTTACAAAAATTACATACAATAACTCTAACATTTGAGGGATGAGGATTAAAAGTTGGCTTTGATTCTACACCATAACGATTATTTACTTTTAAATTACGACACTGATTTCCAAAATGCCCTAATTTATTACAATTAAAACATTTAGGAACATGAGTTTGTCTAGCATTAAAAAATTTACTTGAAGCTTGATCCGATAAATAATTTCTCTCTTCTTCCAACGCTTGTGCGATTGGTTCTTCAAGGGTTAAAAATTTCGAGATTTTATGTGTTTTAAGGGGTTGTACTAAACCTTCAACAAACATGTTTAAAGTTTGTTGCTTAATTAGATCTTTTATTATTACAGCTTCAGTATCTGATTTCTTAATAGTACTTGCATTAGACGATTGATAATATAATTTTTCAATACGTGCTGAATAGGAACTTGCTTTCGTATTTTTTTGTTGTCTACACGAATTTAATTCTAATTGTAAATTTGCAATAGTACGCTTTTCACTAAATGAATTTTCTAAAAGTTCTTTTAACTGAACCCATTCATCAATTTTTCTAAAGCGCGGTACAGAATAAGCTTTTCCTGACAGTTTAGTTATAATAGCTTGTAATGAAATTGATTTTTGCCCTTCAATACAATTATTTAAACAAAATTCACAAGCATTTTCGTAAGTATGTATGTCTTCGTCATCGCTACCACTATATTTAGGAATCATTTTTACTAAAGTTTCTAAACTTAATTTATTTTCTTCTGCCATATTCTCAGAATTTATTGAATTATTATTGTTTGAAGAATCAGGTGACTTACTATCATCTGACCTACTATCATTTGATGGTAATGAATCAAGTATGTAATCGCTACTTTCAGTATCAATTACAGGTGGTGATTCTAATTCGCTTTCGGATGAATTAGACATACATAAATACAAATAATACGGATATAAAAATTTAAACGCTAAAACAACTTACATGAAACAAAAATTTACGAACACAAACACTGCACCCACTAAAATGTTCATGATGTCTTGACTTCAAAGATGAGGGTGTTGTACAGCCAAGTGATTTCAGTGGAGGCCGACGGACAGTCCAATGAGGGTTTTGTTCCCACGAGTCTTCCCAAGTCGGTAGTTCTAGTTTCAGTTACCAAATAACACTCACAGAAACGATGTAATTGTTGGTATCGTAGATACTTTATGCACTTTAAACAATGCACTTGCCCAATTAAACATCGACGTTTTACTCTGCTTGGAAGTGATCCCCCAATCCAAATTAAACCAATTGACGCACAAGAATTATAAATTCTATCTGTACAGATTTTATGCTTCAATCCCACCGCTGCCACCAAATTTTATGTTGTGTCTCTTTGGAGGAGCTGCAGGTTTGGGTTGGTATTTTACTTTATAATACACTACTTTATATTTTATTAATTTTAATTATAAAAGTTTAAATTTTAAAAACTACAGTTGAATGATACAATTGAACTTGTGTGGAAGAGACGTCGAGTTATTATTTGGAAACAAAGCCTTCACTGGAAAAGTTCCCGTTTCTGTGCCGGGATTGTCTTATATACTGACGCTTAAAATGCGGCTCTGAGAGATTCTTATTGGTCAATTTAATTGTGACGTAATTAAAATATTATAAAATTATTTCTAGAACAATTCATTTCAAAGATTTGTTTGTCGCGAGAGAAAATGATGAGCAAACATATTCCACGGTGATAGAAGATACTTACAAGGAGCATCACGGGGGTGTACCCCTCCGATTTTGTTTATTCTTTGATATTTTGTAGAACATCGAAAAATAAGAGACACGTATTTTTTTTAGCGGCTGTAAAATAGCTTGAAGGGGTGTAATCACCCTTCAAAAATTGGGGTAAAAATTTAATTTGTTAAATATCTCGAAAACGGTAAGAGATATAGCAAAAGTTTAAGTTGGCGATATTGCTCTTTTTTAAAGAGCTATCTATTGATATGCAACTTGCTTAAATTACGTCAACAGGGGTGGTTGGGGGCTAAAATTTAGGGGTTAGCTTTACGAAAACAGGGTAAAAAATACAATATATTAAAATTTTGTTTACAGATTTCAAATCTACGTGAAAAAATCTAATTGGCCTGTTTTTGCTCAATTTCATAATATTTAGTTTAGGGACAAGTAACTAGAGGGTGACTGTGTTGACATAATCATACTATTTGAGCAATTCAGGAACGTTTTCATGTAAAATAGCTTAAAACAATCGTAGAAACGTAAAAATGATATTCTCGAATTCAAAATTCAATTTGATCAACATTGGAGGGAGGGGGGGGGGTGAGTCACCTCCTTAAATTATATACAATCATTTTTAGTATTAGTGTATATATAGTACTTAAGGGTAGCAAGTTATGGGCGTTCCAAACGTATTACGACTATCAAAATATAGTTTTCGTTATCGAAAATTATCGATATCGAAAATAAGGATATTTTAAAGATGAATAATACATACGATAGTGTAACTTTCGAAACACTTAATAATATAAATGGGTGTATGAAAACGTAACATAATTTAAGAGGGTGACTCACCCCCCTCTCCAATGTTGATCAAACTGATTTTTGAATTCGAGAATATCATTTTTACATTGTTATAATTGTTTTAAGCTATTTTTCATGAAGAAGTTCCTAAATTAATCAAATAGTATGATTATATCAACACAGTCACCCTCTAGTTACTCACCTCTAAACTTAATATTATGAAATTGAGCAAAAACAGAGTAACTAGATTTTTTCACGTAGATTTGAAATCTGTAAACAAAATTTGAATATATTGTATTTTTAACCCTCTTTTCGTAAAGTTAACCCTTAAATTTTAACCCCCAACCACCCCTGTTGATGTAATTTAAACAAGTTTCTTATCAGTAGATAGCTCTTTAAAAAAGAGCAATATCGCTAATTTAAACTTTTGCTCTATCTCTTACCGTTTTCGAGATATTTAACAAATTAAATTTTTACCCCAATTTTTGAAGGGTGATTTCACCCCTTCAAACCATTTTACAGCCTCTAAAAAAAATACGTGTCTCTAATTTTTCGATTTTCTACAACATATCAAAGGATAAACAAAATCGGAGGGGTACACCCCCGTGATGCTCCTTGTTAGTATTATAAAATTAGATAAAACAAATGTATTACGTTAAGTAACGGAAAAATTATAAAATGTACAATGTGCATATTAATAAAATTAAATAAGTAAATTATATAGGTTGGCTCATTACAACATATACATATAACACATATTATGTACATTATTGACATTATCCATTTAGTAGGTATATGTAGTAAGTTTTAGAATTGTAACACGTCATATCTCGAAAACGAAACAAGATATCAGAATAACAAAATGGCGGACTTCGAAAAAAATGACTTTCTTTTCGAAGTCCTCCATTTTGTTATTTTTCGATAAAATTTCATAATTGTAGTTCCGACCAGAATAACATATCTATAAATTTAAGACTAATTAAGAATTTCTGATTTCAAATGTCCCCAAGCCGTGCATAAAATAACATGGGTAATGCCGGCAAATTTTTAAAAGACAAAATCATAAATTTAAGTGAACTTCTTCAAAATTAAAAATTTGGCCTCATGCAAATTATTACGCTTTTTAAGCTTTGTAAAAGGTACAAAACAGGATTCGTTAATGTGAGAATTAATGAGTCACTTTGTTGCGGCACAGGTTAGGTACGTATTAGTGGATAGCACTATCGAGAACTATCGATAGTTTTGACTATCAAAAACAATGAAAATTTTTTCTTTCACTATCGATTGTTTTCGATAGTTTTTTGTAGTCATTTCATTTACTTATAAATACTAGAGATAATAAAAATTTCGTAGAAATAATAAACCAGAGATATTAAAACACCCATTTTAAAGGAATGTCCAAATGCAGGTATAGTTACAACTATTCAAAATAAACTAAAATGACAAGAGAAATTAAACAATTCTTTAATTCACCCAAATAATTAAATATAGCAAAGAAATTTTTGTGCATTAAAATTTTTGTCGACAAACTTAGATAATAATTGCAGGTAATAAAAATCTGTTTCTAAACTGTGTTTCTTATATTTATTCAATATTTATCGCCCTTGTTGCTTTCTGGTAGTATCTCTTTTTCATCCAATTAATTAATTTACCAATTTATCCTACTGTTAGTGGACAATATTAAGTATTACATTTACTTAAACTTGCAAATTCCATTAAATTCCTTTAATTATAAATACTTTCGAAATTTATTTTTAAATTTCATATTTAAATTGTCGTCGCATTACTGCATTATCAGTAGTGACAGCGGATTATATATTCACACACTGATGCCTTCATATAGGTATACCTCCCAAGAATACAGTTTTTCTTGGGAGATATAGTAAGTTCGAAAAAGTCGGATTTTAGTTAGGTAGGTACTATCAGGATAACCAATTGGTCAATTGTATTAGTCTAAAAGTTTTATGAAATATGATTTTAACAACAGAAACTTGATTATGATCGATAGTTCTCCACCACTAGTATACGTATAGTGTAGCGGTATGAACTATGCAGTGGTGTGTGTGGATGTGCGTGCGTACGTAAAAAATCTTAATATCAAAATAAGGCCTAAAATCACGTTTTACGGCTTCAAAATATCAAATTTTTCCAGGAAGGGCCTTGGGTCATTCATTGAAGTAGGGGATTTCCGGTATTCAGTACCTCCCTGGACCATGTGTATTCGCTCCCCTCCATGTCGCCCAGTGAAAATTTGTTAAAATTTGCTTTGTCCCCAAGAGTCAAAATCCACGTGCTTTTTTTTGAGGCGCCAACTTTAAATGATAGTAATAATAATAAAGCAAATTTATTCAAAAAAAATTTTTTTTGTTACCTTAAGATGTAAAAAATAAAAACATATTAAAAATTCAAAACTTTTCATTTGTTCTTTCTCAAAAAAAATTCCCCTAAAAATAGGCATGGAAAATCTTAACCTTGACTACTACCTTAAACACCTATTTATCGATATACAATTTGTTCATATTATACCAACAGGGGTGGCTGGGGGTTAAAATATGGGGGTTAATTTTGCGAAAAGGGGATGGAAAATAAAAAATATAAATATATTTTTTCTTTACAAACGTTTTGTAAATTCTAACCCTGATAATTTTTGTTCTATTTATTATTTTACTATAAAAATTAATGACATCTTTCATGATTTTTCACCCCTAAAATAATGCCGTTGGTGTCATTCAATTATTGAAACTGCAATTATGTGAAACTTAAAAAGCACGCCTTTGGAGTCTAGGGTAATTCAGGGTGATATGGCCTTATTTTTTTGTAGCTAGGATTTAATATAATGTTTATATAAATAAATGAAAACCTGCACTTTATGTATATTCTTTTATTAATCCACTTTGATTATACAGACTTTGGTTAAAATTCATTCACTAGAATTTTACTAATTAACTTTATAAAAAAAAACAAGTAAGTGGCCATCTTACCCGACATGTCCGTCTCAGACGGCCATAGCAAGGTGTATGAGAGGGCCATATTATTTATTTGTTTTTTTCCCCTTGCCTTTTCCTTTTCCTTCATTTTCCTTGTCTTCACACTTTCTCTTTGCTTTCTCCCCACAGGCGTTGCAAGTATTTTCAAGCTGCGTACAATTTTCATGCATCCATTCAAAACAGATAATGCATTGAATCCAATCTTCGATTTTTCCGGTTTTATAGTAGTTTTCACCACATTTAATACAATCATACTCGCGATCGTCTCCTCCTGTATCCTCGCTATCCAAATGTACTATGTACGTGTTCTTCTCCTTCTTCAGAACTTGATTTCGATTTGCTTTTAAATTAACGTGGCTTGTGGTTTCGTATTTTATGTTTCTTCCCTACTTTTTCTTTTTTAATTATAATATTTTCTTTTAAAGTCAACACTGCTGCTACTTGTTTGGCACGTTTTCTTGCAGAGTTGTCAATTTCTGGGACTGGAATTAACTCGTTAAGAAATTTGGAAGGGGTTCCGTCAGCGTCTGTAACAAATTTTGACGTCCCTGATTGAAGTGACTTCGGCTCAGGGGCTTTTGTGGCTTGATTTTCATTTAAGTAGGGTTGCATTGGTGTTTTATTTTGTGCTTTATAGGAGTCTGATATGCAAGCATAATCAGGAATAATGAATGGATTAAATGGATATATTCCTGTAGAGTTTAAACCAGAAGAACCATTCCTTTGAGTCGCCGATTTTCCCCAAGATTCTGACAAAAGAGTGCCAAATTGTGATTCTCCCTGGATGGTTATTAAGCCAATTTCGACACTGTTCATAGAAATAAGATTTTAAGGACTTGAAAAAAACCCTGTCTAATGGTTGAAGGCAATGTGTTGTATGGCTCGGCAAACCAAGAAGAATAATAGCGTTTGCTTCATCCAGTTCCAGAACTTCGACCAAACAATGCGATGCATGCCCATCTACAATCAATAGAACTTTACCAGTTGATTTTCTAGGCATAAAATGATCTTTAAGCCAAGCTGTAAAGATATCCACAGTCACGTAAGCCGATTTTTGTGACATGTAGAGAACGGAGCCTGGAGGCAAGCCATCTTCAAACTCGGCTTTTTTATTCTTGCCCTTCATTATGCAAGCAGGAGGCAAAAATACGCCTTCGGCATTGCAGCAAGCTATCGCGGTCAGTTTCTCCCTTTTCAGTCGAAGTTACTGTGGTCACGGCTTTGCTTTCTTTTTTGGCAAGAATAGCCCCAGGCCGGTTATTCAGCTGAAGACCAGTTTCATCCATGTTAAAGATGTTGGAAGGCTTATCAAATAATTCGCTATCCCTTAAAACGGTCTCTAGAAGTTTGAAATATGATTCTGTTTCATTACGATTCATTTCCTTTAAGCGAGCAATAGATATGCCTTCCGATTTACGGATTTTGATGTCTTGATTTCTTTCTAAAAATCCATTGACAAAATCATGTCCAGCCTTTTGCTTGTCG
Source organism: Brachynemurus nebulosus (assembly GCA_035578155.1). Classification (NCBI taxonomy): domain Eukaryota; kingdom Metazoa; phylum Arthropoda; class Insecta; order Neuroptera; family Myrmeleontidae; genus Brachynemurus; species Brachynemurus nebulosus. Next base: position 74,819,536 of record JAPWDM010000001.1, on the reverse strand, counting down.
GTATTAAATGTATGTTTTAGATTTAATTGCTGTGCAAATTTAAATACAATAGTTCGTAAATCGCTGTTGGTCAAGGAAAATCCCATAGACTGCATTTTGAATATATAACGAGCCAGTCTTCTTTCATTTTCATAGCTGAATGTGGTGCCTAGGCCCAGACGCCCCTTTGTAGGGTTGTTTTTCTTCAAATGCCGCTCTAAGGTTTTTCTTGGAATCCGAAAATTTATTGCATCCCTATAAACTGACATACCCTCGTTTTTTATAGCATTTAATGCATTTGATAACTGTTCTTGTGTCCAGTTACCACGGTTCGACGTTCGCACGTATTTTGGCATCTGAAAACAACAAAGAATATTGATTAATGGCTTCTCTACACATTGATTAGTGCGAGTGTGAATGCTTGTTATAAACGGCATAAAATTGCATTCAAATACTGTTTTGATAAGCACTTGCACTTGCACTAATCAATGTGTAAACCTAAACGGGGCATAATAGGTGAACCTAATATGGCTATATGAGCTTGAAAAGTAGCTTAGTATAAGATGGCCATATAAACAATCATACCGACATGACATAGTAAAATAATTATGACCATTTTATGGTTAGAATATCAACAAAATATCAAGCTACAAGAAAAAAAATAATATTAACGCGAAAGCAATCATAAAATCACATTCACAACAAAAGGAATGTCGTGCATTGAACATTTTTTAAATAGTTATAACTTATAGTCTAAGAGCTGGCTACATAAAAAAGCTTGTTATCTCTACATGAGTGATTTTTTTTTGTAAAAGGATCCTTTTTTATAGCCAAGTTCAAATAATCTTGTCTGCCAGCGCAATTCCGTGGCTTAACGCAGGAACGACCGCTTAAATAGTTAAATTTCGATATTAAAAATTTTATCAGATGCATGAGTTATAACTATGGAAACAGTTTTTATTTTCAAATTATTATTATTATTATTATTTTCAATTTAATATTTTTTATTAATTTTTTTCAATTTTATTCATCAGTTATTTCGGTTGAAAAAGTAACTTACTCATACTCGGTCTGTAGGTTTATTTTTTAGGCCATGGATGCTTACGAATCCTCAGCTTTTAGCCTCAAATTCTCGAGCTGCATCCGATATCACAAAAATGACACTTAAGGTCCTTGTCAAGTAATATTTATAATTATATACTATTATTGCATCTGAAAAGTATCTGATAAAGTTACAATATTGTCTCTTCGAGGATCTTTTTTTATGGTATTCATCAAAAAAATTCAGTATATGAATTCTTTCATAACATTCAATCAATCGACATGCAAGTATGTGATGAATTTTTTATTTCACAGTTTTACGCCACTTTCTCGCTGTCTGCCGGCACTTTCGTCACTAAAAAACTCTCTGTCAACAATTTTCCGCGTTTTCTAAGAATAAATTGAAAATAATAATATGATAATACCTAATAATAATTTGAAAATAAAAACTGTTTCCATAGCTATAACACATGCATTTTATTAGTCGAATTTTCTCCGAAAAATTAGACTTATACAGTCTATACGATAAGAGCTGCGAGAGGCGAGAGTAGGGGCGCTATCCGTTTTCGGACCCGTAGAACACGAATATGTAGAAAAAAAATGTCTGATATATATATATATATATATATATATATATATATATATATATATATATATATATATATATATTTTCCCGCCACGTTTTAATTTGTGTAGGGCCCCCCTATGGAAGTTAAGAGATGAAATTTGGTAAATGGGGCTCATTTTCGAGGCACCTCATACTATCAAAGTGGGGTCAAATTTTGGGCAAATTTTTTTTCTGACCCGACCTTTAAGGGGGTGGTGGGGGGCGGAAAAGCAATAAAACTTTTTCAAACCGGTTTTAAATAATGTTTCGGTCAATTATCTACAACATATCCAAAATTCAGCTTCCTAGGATGATATGGTGGGAGTAGAGGGGGGAAAAACGATTTTCGCTGGATCTAACAGGCCCCCAGCCCCCCAGAATTAACGTAGAGGGTTGAAATTTGGTGTGTTGATAAAGTTCGTACCTAGGTTGTGCTTTTTGGAGGTTTTAATATTTTACCCCCACCCCGCTCATTTTTAAGCTACAATTTCATGCATTTTCGACGTTTTCGAAGTTTGTACCACTCGCACAGGTCACCCGAATAAACCTAGAGGGCTGAAATTTTGTATTCGGATTGAGTTAGTATCAAGGGGGTGCCTTTTGGGGGTCTCGACTTTTAACCCCTACCCCCACCATTTTTATACCTAAAAGAACATGATTTTTCTTGTTTTTTAACAGTTTCGTTCGGGTCAAAATCTCCCCAAATAAACCTAGAGGGCTGAAATTTGGTGTACAGGTTACGCTAATAGCCAGACACTGTTTTTTGGAGGTTTCAACTTTTAACCCTTACCCCCACGATTTTGACGCCAATATTTCCTTAATTTTTTTGCTTGTTTTATAACACGTCTAGAGACTCCATAAGGAAACCTAGAGGGCTGAAATTTTGTACGTGTATTCAGTTAGTATCCAGCTAGTACCTTGTAGGGAGTCCGCATCACTTTTCCCCCCACTTCTCCCATTTTTACATCGGAATTGAATGCTATTGTTAAATGTGTTTTAAAAGCATTATGTTTATTCTAAATACAAGTAGGCGAATAGTAATTTTAAAAAATTTAAAAAAAAGTGAATACAATTTTTTAACAAATGAAATACATACATATTAAGTAATTTGCAAATGTTATTAAAGTCACTGTTTATTTATTTATTTAATTATTATTTAGGAATTTTGGATTTTTATTATTTATAAAATAGAAATTTTGGATTTTTTTGGAAAGAAAAAATATCTTCATAAAAGCCTTCCAGTTTACTATTTAAGTTCCTTTTTTAATATTTAAAAGTAAAACACAAAGGCAATTGGCGGATAAGCATGGATAGAAATGCCCTCGTACGAATTGTGTTGGCTTTTTCCCTGTTAACTTCTATCGGCACAAAATTGAAATTTACTGAGATTCTTAAAACTTAAAATCTTTTTATAAAGCCCCGATCAACCGGACACTCATTATCAGTTTTGAAACCACCAAAATTACAAATCGCTTGTGGACTTTCAATTATATTTCGCTTGTAGACACTCAATACCGAAGAAATAATTTTTTATTTTTTTTATTTTTTATTTTTTTTTTTTTTTGAAAGAAAAAATATCTTTATAAAGGCCTTCCAGTTTACTATTTAAGATCCCTTTTTAATATTTAAAACTAAAACATAAAGGCAATTAGCGGATAAACATGGGCAGGAATGCCCTCGTACGAATTGTGTTGGTTTTTGTTCTGCTACCTGTTTTCGGCACAAAATTGAAATTTACTGAGATACAGCCCTTAAATACTTAAAACCTTTTTTTAAAGCCTCGATCAGCCGAACACTCATGACCAGTTTTGAAACCAACAAAATGACAATTCGGTTGTAGACTTTCAATCACATTTCGCTTGTAAACATTCAATACCGAAGATGAAGGGGAAAATTCGACTACCGTGATGGGGCCCCGCTGCTCACGGCGTTTTAAAATTTTTAATATCGAAATTTAACTATTTAAGCGGCCGTTCCTTCGTTAAGCCACGGGATTGCGCTGGCAGACAAGATTATTTGAACTTAGCTACAAAAAAGGATCCTTTTACAAAAGAAATCAGCCATATAGCGACAACAAGTTTTTTTAGGTAGCCAGCTCTCAATCTGTTACCTTTTGAATTTTTTTTTGGTAGAAATAACTATACTACGTATCACCACTCAAAAACATCAACAGTTTACTGGCGATAAATGGTGCCATCTATTAAAGAAAAAATGAAGTTTTTTCGACCGGCCATATCACCCTGAATTACCCTAATCTTTGAGTAGTGGTTTCACCTCCTAGAAATGTTTTTTCGAAGATAGAAAAAAACATGCGTCTCTTAGATTTCAACAAAGAACAACATATCTTAATATCATCGAAATTGGAGAGGCACATTAGAGAATGGGGGAATTAAGAGGATAACTCACCCCTGCAATATTGCTCAAACTGAATTCTGAATCCCAGAATATTATTTATATGTTATTTTAACTGTTTTAAACTATTTACCAAGAAAAAAGATCCTTGTACTATTCAAATAGTACGATTATGCCGACACAGTTACCTCCTACTTAACTACCCCTAGACTTAATATTACGAAACTGAGCAAAAACAGGTCGATTAGATTTTTTCACGTAAAAAACTAAACAAAATTTTAATATTTTTTATTTTTATTTTCTACCCCCTTTTCGTAAAATTAACCCCCAAATTTTATTTCCCAGCCACTCCTGTTGATGTAGTTGGAATAAATTGCATATCGATAGAAAGCTCTTTGAGAACGAGCAACATCACCAATTTAAGCTTTTGCTCTGTCTCTTACCGTTTTCGAGTTATTTGCAAAATAAAATTTTTACTCCAATTTTTGAGGAGCGATTTCACTCCTTCAAAAAGGTTTTCCGCAGATAAAAAAAAATAAAGGTTTCTTAGATTTCGACAAAGAATAACATATCACGGTATCATCGAAGTTGAAGAGGGACACCTCGAAATATTTGCTTGTGAGTCACTCTTCGTTGTTCCTGCATATCGAAATGCAATTCACTCAATTCACTATCTGTGTAAGGGCAGGAAGGATATTAAAGGCCTAAAGGTGAACTGGGTATATTTTTCTGAAAATTTTCTGAAATTTTTATTACATCACCCCAAAGAGCGGAAAAAATTACATATGATAAATTTTTGAATCACTATTTTATGTAATCTGTTTTCCGAGAAAAATTACGAAATTTGCTCTTTTACAATATGCTGTGATAGGGATACTTTGATAAATAAGACTGTTTATTTCTACTTAAAATGTTACTAACTGTCTTAATTGGTAACTAATTTGATAATAAGATAGAAATAAGCATTACCACAAATTTTCGAAGGCCTCACTTTATGTTAATTTTGTCCAAAACTAGGTTTTTTTTATTTTGATAAAGTAATATTCTAAATTTAATTATTAACTTCTCATTGGAAGTTATTGTAATGGGTCAGATTTTATGAATCGCTAATTTAGACATATCTCCACGTTTCAAGGTCACTAAAATCCGAATTCATCGTTTTTATCGTGATGTCTGTGTGTGCGTTCGTTAGTTCGTTCGTTCGTTCGTTCGTGAATTTTCTTTCGTCTCGCATATCTCGAAAACAAATGATGATATCGATTCCGGATGAATTTCAATAGATGCGTAATTAAAAAATGAAGACCGGATAAAGTTTTCAGCAAATTCGGATTAGCGTTTTGTTTTTTATAATACAAAAACGAAATTAAAAACTTTTTTTAAAAAATTTTTCCTCTTTCATATCTTAAAAATAAATGATCACTTGTTTGAGGAGGGATGGAGTTCCCCACGGGATACACGGGGCTGAGCCCTCCACTGGGGTACAAGGGGCGAAGCCCCTGTCGGGGGTTCGGGGGGAGAAGCCCCTGAAATGAAAAAAAAATTAAGTGTGGGTAGACCTGTTCTCCCAAATTTTTTTATTTAAAATATGAAGGTACCTATATGTAAATTGAAATACGTATAGCAAATAAGTTGACTAACATTAAAAATCTTCCTATCATAGCTCAATCTCTAATATGTTTAAACTGCGCGATGTATAATTAGTATATAAGAGGTATCAAATAAAATTAGTGGCTAAGGGTTAAATAAAAAGCTACTTATGCAAGCTGACAAAGGAAAGGATCAAAATATAGCTTTGCAAATTTTATGGCTTAATGCTGCATTCTTTTTAAACATAAATATAACTACTTCTAAAAAGTATTTATACATGTATCTGTAATAAATATGCAATTAACTATTGTATAAATGAATTATATAAAACATCTGAAACATTGTTGGTACTTTCGATTCTCAAAAAATTTATATTCAAGATTTACAAACTGAATAGTATCCTAAACTTTTGGTATGTTTGCGTTAAATTTCATATAAAAATAAGTAGTAGTTTTTGGGGGCTACGGGGCCCTCCTCGGCAGCGGAACCGTATACAAGTCGGGCCCTCATTCACATGATATATGTGTATATGAGTGCTCGTCGGGGTAACCCAAAGAGGCCTGGAGACGCCGTCAGAAGATCCAGGAAGAGTTTTCTTTTCTGCATGAGCGTTCGAGTTCCCTGGAATCCTCTAGCAGGGCGATAAGGTTTGGAACGCGAAGAGCACCGCAGTTGCGGCGGTGTCTGGATCATTCCCTCGGACCTTGAAAATCCAGGTGAGGGCCACGTGGAGGTGTCGCGCCGATTTTTTGAGCGACATCGGGAGAAGGCAGCTCGATCGGGGTGGTTCTAGAAACCTCCGGCGGTGGGTGGAGTAATGTGAATGAAAATTTTTTCTAACCTAACTGAACCTAACGGAAATAAGCTAACCTAACGGAACCTAAGGAAATTTGGTCTAACCTAACCTAACCTAACCTAACAAAATTTTTTTCTAACCTAACCGAACTTAAGAATTCAAAAATTCCGTAACAGATGGCGCAGCCACCTTCGAGTCCTGTAAATGCACTACTAGATGGCGCTCGTAGTCTGGATAATAGCGATCCCTGTGTGTAGGTTTGATAAATTGTCAACAATTGGCACCGAAAGTTCTTTTTGATAGGCAAAAGATGGCGTTGCTAGTCTGAACCACCGCGACCTTTGTACCTTGATTCATAATTTTATCATATTCATATCTGAAAACAGGTTTAAACTCGTATAAATTGTCAGTTGACGTCAATAAAAGGTATAATGATATTAACAACGGAGATTTCTGTCTAATATGCAAAAATGAATTTTATCATAAGATTGTATACTTTTATCTGAAAATAGGTTTAAACTTGTATAAATTGTCAGCTGGCGTCATTAGAAGGTATACCGATATTAATAACAGATATTTCTGTCTAATATGCAAAAAAAATGAAGCAACAGGTTTTAACCTGCATGGCTACATAAAGTTTGATAACTGAGGTCATCAGGCTATTTTTCTGCTATAAAAGACCATAGCATAACTTTTCAATTACAATTTTGTTTCGAAACTTTAGTGAAAAACATTAAATCTTATTGTTGTAAAAAAATTATTTTCAATTGTTGTGTTAAAAACTAATTATTGTCAACAATGGAATCCATTACTGCTGGTGCTTCATTTGGAAACAGAGACTTAGTACAACAAATGACATTAAATTTTATGTCAGATTTAAACCATCTTGGTGCTGTTAAACGATGGATTAAACTTTCTGATATGGAAATTGGAAAAGTCTATAAAATTATAAGCGCGAGACAATCGCCATCAAAATTCGATTCATCGAAAATGAAGACAGTTTTGGAATTAGAAATTGGATACCTTTCGTTACCGGCGAGGTTCGACAGTTTAAATGAGCAGATGCTGGCGTGGCTTCAGAACAATCCACAACTGGGTATCATAAATAATGAGCCAAAAATTGCCATGTTTTTGTAAGAAACCTTATTATTGTTTACATGTTAAAAAGTGATTATTGTACTTATTTTTTTAAACTATACTTTTTAAAAGAAAAACCGATCTTTTTATTCACATCCATCCCTAAAAAATAAATCAAACTAATTTTTTAATATCATACCCTAAACTTGATTCGAATATAAAAATTCACATAAATTTATGTATAACTATTTGATATTATTAGCATTGTGTAATTTAAATATATGACTGAGTAAAAATGTTAGTTTTTGTTCATATGCCGATTTTTGCTAGCAAAAAGTAATAAGTTTGAAATTAATATAAAATTTTATAAAAAAATTTTCATTTAAAATTGCGGCACACCATATATATTCTGATAATTTTACAAAAATGTATCACTCTGTGTATATATTTTTTTATTTTTAATCTGTATATGATAATATTCAATGCTACATATTCTCTGATGAAATTTAATATTACTAAAATATCTGTTTTTTTAAAAAAAAATTTTTTATTAATAATTTTTAAAGGTAATATTGGCGATCTGTTTTAAAACACATTATTTGCTTGTTGGATATGATGTATGATTTAGTAAGACTTTTATTTGATGTCTTAAGACGTTAATGACTGTTAAAAAATTTAAACTAGGCACATTTATATTGTACAAAAGTAAAAAAAATGCCTCTAAAATAATTTTTGAACTATATATAAATTGATAATTCTTATGAGCAATCTTTGATATTTATCGTACCCTGAGTATTAATTGTAAAAGAATATCGATGATATCTTAATATTTTCCAAAATGAAAAAAGTCAAATTTTTTCATAATAATTTCAAAACTCTAATCTATATTTAATAAAAAACGCCGTGAGCAGCGGGGCCCCATCACGGTAGTCGAATTTTCCCTTTCATCTTCGGTATTGAGTGTCTACAAGCGAAATATAATTGAAAGTCTACAAGCGATTTTTAATTTTGGTGGTTTCAAAACTGATGATGAGTGTCCGGTTGATCGGGGCTTTAAAAAAAGGTTTTAAGTATTTAAGGGCTGTATCTCAGTAAATTTCAATTTTGTGCCGATAGCAGTTAACAGGGAAAAAGCCAACACAATTCGTACGAGGGCATTTCTATCCATGCTTATCCGCCAATTGCCTTTGTGTTTTATTTTTAAATATTAAAAATGGAACTTAAATAGTAAACTGGAAGGCTTTTATGAAGATATTTTTTCTTTCCAAAAAAATCCAAAATTTCTATTTTATAAATAATAAAAATCTAAAATTCCTAATTTTTAAATAAACAGTGACTTTAATAACATTTTCAAATTACTTAATATGTATGTATTTCATTTGTTAAAAAAATTGTATTCACTTTTTTTTAAATTTTTTAAAATTACTATTCGCCTACTTGTATTTAGAATAAAAGTAATGCATTTAAAACACATTTAACAATAGCATTCAATTCCGATGTAAAAATGGAAGAAGTAGGGGAAAAGTAATGTGGACTCCCTAAAAGGTACTAGCTGGATACTAACTGAATACACGTACAAAATTTCAGCCCTCTAGGTTTCCTTAGAGAGTCTCTAGACGTCTTAGAAAACAAGCAAAAAAATTAAGGAAATATTGGCGTAAAAATCGTGGGGGTAAGGGTTAAAAGTTGAAACCCCCCAAAAACAGTGTCTGGCTATTAGCTTAATCTGTACACAAAATTTCAGCCCTCTAGGTTTATTTGGGGAGATTTTGACCCGAACGAAACTGTTAAAAAACAAGAAAAATCATGTTCTTTTGGGTATAAAAATGGTGGGGGTAGGGGTTAAAAGTCGAGACCCCCAAAAGGCACCCCCTTGATACTAACTCAATCCGAATACAAAATTTCAGCCCTCTAGGTTTATTTGGGTGACCTGTGCGAGTGGTACAAACTCCAAAAACGTCGAAAATGCATGAAATTGTAGCTTAAAAATGAGGGGGGTGGGGGTAAAATAGTAAAACCTCCAAAAAGCACAACCTAGGTACGAACTTTATCAACACACCAAATTTCAACGCTCTACGTTAATTCTGGGGGGCTGGGGGCCTGTTAGATCCAGCGAAAATCGTTTTTCCCCCCTCTACTCCCACCAAATCATCCTAGGAAGCTGAATTTTGGATATGTTGTAGATAGTTGACCGAAACATTATTTAAAACCGGTTTGGAAAAGTTTTATCGCTTTTCCGCCCCCCACCACCCCCTTAAAGGTCGGTTCAGAAAAAAAATTTGCCCAAAATTTGACCCTACTTTGATAGTATAAGGTGCCTCGAAAATGAGCCCCATTTACCAAATTTCATCTCTTAACTTCCATAGGGGGGCCCTACACAAATTAAAAGGTGGCGGGAATATATATATATATATATATATATATATATATATATATATATATATATATATATATATATATATATATATATATATATATATATATATACAATGGACTTTCGGAGATTGTCCAATCAAAAATTGTCAATATTACAATGATAGGGATTTAAACATCGCATGTTTACGTCACATGAATACTGCAAACACACAATTTTTGTGAATACAGTGTTCGTGTGACGTAAACATACGATGTTTAAATCCCTAACACCGAAATATGGACAATTTGCGATTGGACAATCTCTGAAAGTCGACTGTATATATATATATATATATATATATATATATATATATATATATATATATATATATATATATATATATCAGACTTTTTTTTCTGCATATTCGTGTTCTACGGGTCCGAAAACGGATAGCGCCCCTACTCTCGCCTCTCGCAGCTCTTATCGTATAGACTGTATAAGTCTAATTTTTCGGAGAAAATTCGACTAAAAATAAAAAATAATTTCTTAACTACGTATATGTAATTTACAGTCTGTTAAGTAAGATTGTGGTCGACCATACTCACAACTGGTGAAAGTATTTCTCTAAATATTTTGTGAGCAGATAGAGTGAACCTTTGTCATCGATACACTTTAAAGAAAGATTCAGTTCTTTGTCTTTTGTTAGAATAACAAGTGAAGTACCATGAGTGCCAAATACGCGACATGAATGCCAAATCTGGCATCGTTACATTAACTCACGAGATTCATCGCATTTGGAGGGCCTTGTCGCTATAGTATGCCGTCAGTTTAACTAAAAGTATGCCTCGAAGATACCGTCACCACCGGCGTCGATAATCGACGTCGGTGGTGACTGGACACCTTATTAAGCTAATTGTATCGCAGTCCTCATCAAGTGGAACGTATATATGTATTTTAAAATTTTTTAAATAAATTTTTAAATAAATTATTTTGACCACAATCTTACTTAACAGACTGTATGTGTATTTTAACGACATAAAAATTATAGTCACAAATAGCAAAAATGCTGATGAGGCAGATTCCAAGTTATCATTTCGCATATGTGAAGTGCAACTCATATATAGCAAGATTGTACCTACTTGTTTAAATTTTTATACACGAAATTTATACCAAATGAAAATTTGATTGTAAAAAATAGGAAATTCTGTCAAAATTAGAAAATTTATTTTCAAGAATAGTATTGTTGATATATACGCGTGGTGAATATAAGAACCTATTCATTTAACGTAAAATGTTTGGCCATCGATAAAACTAGCATATTTTTTATAAACTGAGCACTCAAAATTGTTATTTTAAGAAACACTTTTATAGGAATAAAAAAATTAATGTTGCGTTAACCCTTCTACTCCTAAATAAAAGCATTCATGCAGTTCAGGGGCAATTAAGAACATTATTTATCTATATTGGGTAATTTAGAAATATATATGTAATATTTTAACAAAAAAATCTTTAAAGGTGAAAAGATAAATAAAATCAAAATCCGAAAATGCGTGAAACCGAATCCAACGAGACTTAACCTATTGATCAAAACAAGTCACAAAAAATTTTCAAAAGGTGATATTTTATAAAGTAAAATTTTCAGAAAATGGTATTTTGCAAAGTTAAATTTTGAATAATAATTATTATGTTTATATATTGCTTATATTCAGAAGTTCTTCTACTAACACATGTATTACTATTACTATTACTGGGACGTAAGTGTGACTTACATAAACGTTACTCGAGGTTTTGATACCTTTTAGGGTCTACCCTTGGAAATTAACTATACCTAAGGGGTATTTAAATTATTTAAATTATCCACTAAAATACATAAAATTTTGAAAAAATCTAAACCAAAATCAAAAAAAATCAAAAAACAACAGTAAATAATATTTTTAGTAAATGAAAATATGAAAAAAAGTTTAATTTTGCTATATCTTTAAATATAACACTGTACTCATAGATTAGAAATAATTTGTTTTATACATACAACAATAGATATTAGCAAAATTACACCTTTTTTCACATTTTCATTTATTAAAAATATTATTTACTGTTGTTTTTTGATTTTTTTCATTTTCGTTTGATTAACTTTCAAAATTTTATGTGTTTTAGTGGATAATTTAAATAAAATTTAGTTATTTTCTTTCTTAGAATTGATTAGAATTTGAATATGGCTCTGTATTATATGAATACCCCTTAGGTATAGTTAATTTCCAAGTGTAGACACTAAAAGGTATCAAACCCTTGAGTAACGTATATGTAAGTCACACTTACGTCCCGTAGACAAAAATGTCTCCTTTTGAAACTGTTTTTACGAAAACTCTGAATATAGACAATATATACATAATATAACATAGTAATAGTAGAAGAACTTCTGAATATAAGCAATATATAAACATAATAATTATTATTCAAAATTTTACTTTTCAGAATACCACTTTTTGAAAAATTTTACTTTGTAAAATACCACTTTTTGAAAATTTTTCGCGGTGGTTCAGACTAGCAACGCCATCTTTTAACTATCAAAAAGAATTTTCGGTGCCATCTGTTGACAATTTATCAAACCTACACACAGGGATCGCTATTATCCAGACTACGAGCGCCATCTAGTAGTGAATTTACAGGGCTCGAAGGTGGCTGCGCCATCTGTTACGGAATTTTTGAATTCTTAGGTTCGGTTAGGTTAGAAGAAAAAAGGAGGGGAGGAGGGCCCCGTAGCCCCCAAAAACTACTACTAAAATAACATAAATATTGTAACAGTAAGAGTCTTCTTGATTATGTTTACCATATATTTTTGTCCCAAAGTAATTAGCGCTATATTCGATGCCAAAGTGTGGGTTCTAAAACATGCTTACGCTATGCGATGTGTATTGCAAATTACTTTATTTTTCAAAATAAAAATACCTGTACAAAATTTTACAAAAATATTCACAATAAAAACTACGCAATAATTTGGTATCACTCTTTAATATATTATTTAAAACTGTTAACTTAAAAATGTTCGTCACTCATAATATTGCGGTGGTCTTGAGTGTAACGATCCTGCCTCTAAGCTAAGGCGACTTGAATTAAACCACCCCGCGTTATTGTATTCGCGGAAAAATATATCATATAATTTTTTTCCCCACCGAGTCGTGACGACATCACGCACACCTTCTTAGTCGAGATTACTGATGGGCAATTACCGGTATTTAGAATTCATGTAACGTGACCGTCACAAATACTGTTTTATGACGGTTATTGACGTTACCAATTTTTTTTTAATCTAGTCTGTTGGGTAAGTGACGTTCACAGGGTCAGTAACAATTGAACAAAGAAAAAACACGAATACACACAGCAGCCATATTGCATAAACCGTATCTCATTGTCATTACTTGCTTGCATATCTCTTGTATTGTATGATTTGTGAAGAATAAAATATTCAGTTGATTAAACAGTTTCTTATTCAGCTACCCAGTGAACATTTTTCTGTAAATTTTATGTCACAGTGAAAGAATTGAAAGTCACGTGTTACATAAAATGTGAGTCACATAATAATAATAATAATAATAAATGTTTATTTGTATTTGACTTTTTATAAAAAGTTTACAAAAGTGTCATATCAAATAGACTATAACATAACAAAGAATATACATATCTAAGAATTATATATAATATCTTTCCATCTGATTATCAGATTAATTCATTAATATCATATGGTGTACAATTTATTAAATATTCCTTTAACATTTTTTTGAACTTAACTAAATTATTTATATTTTGTAGTTCATTTGGTAATTTAAACATTATTTTATAACCAGTGTATACCGGAGTTCTTTCATAGAAACTTGTTCTGTGTGTAAAATTATACAGCATATTCAATCTTGTATAATGGATTTTATCCGTTTGACAAGTGAAAAATTCTTTTTGTTTCATATATACGACTAATTCTAATGTATAAATTCCCCAGTATGTTAATATTTTGTTGTTTTTGAATAAACTTTTACAGGAACTTCTGCTATTTACTTTAAATATGGTCCTTATTATTTTCTTTTGTAGAATAAAGATTCTATTTGCTTCATAGCTTCTTCCCCACATAAGTATTCCATACTTAATAGTGGAGTAGACATGAGCGTAGTAAAACGCTATTAATTGTTCCTTGTCTAAATACTGTCTTAAAATTCTAATTTGGAAACAAATGTTATTTAATTTTTTACAGATATTATTTATCTGTTCATTAAATTTTAAGTTACAATCTATCATAACACCTAAGAATTTTGTTTCTGTCACTGACAATAAAATATTTTTAGTAATATTAGTTTCTAGAGAAATTATAGTATGGTCTGGACGCAGTTTAAAACAAATTAAATTAGTTTTTTCTAGATTTATAATTAATTGATTCTTATAACACCAGGATTGAAATGTTTGTAATGTCTGACTCGCCAATAAATTAACTTCATCAGAATTACTTGCACTAATTAAGAATGTAACGTCATCAGCATACATTATTACTTTTCCTACCGTAACATTTTCTAATAAATCGTTTACATAACAGTTAAACAGCAGTGGTCCAAGTGTGCTACCTTGTGGTACACCTACACTGATACATTTACACTTCGAATTATGGCCATTTATCTCAACATAAAATTCCCTATTAGTTAGGTACGATCTAATAAGATCATTAGCAGTACCTCTAATTCCCTGTTTTTCAAGTTTTTTGAGTAGAAACTCATGATTCACTGTGTCAAAAGCTGAACTAAGGTCAAAAAACAGTCCAATAACATTTTCACCGTTATCCAAGGATCTGCTCAGATGATCATAAAAATCAAAAATAGCAGTGGATGTAGAACAATTTGTTCTAAAACCATGTTGGGCAGAATATAATATTCGATTTGTCTCCAAAAAATTATTAATTCTTATGTATATTATTTTTTCCAATATTTTAGAAAAAACAGACAATAGTGATATTGGCCTATAGTTTTTGACATCCTTGCTATCGCCTTTTTTATATAATGGTTTTACTTTTGTTATCTTTAAAGAACTGGGAAAAATACCAGTTTCTAAAACTTTATTGAAAATAGGACACAATAAGTTAGAAATAGAGTGAGCACAATATTTAAGTACAAGAGCAGGCACTCCATCTGCTCCTGAAGACTGCTTATTTGGTAAATCCATTATTATATTCTCTATTTCAGACGTACTAGATGGGTACATAAATATGCTTTTAGCACTTGCAATCTCAGTAGTCGTACATTCTTTTGATATAGTATCACCAAAATGACAGGATAATTTTTCAATTACCGAGTCTGCATAATGGTTAAGAAATATATCCGATATCTCATGTGGATTATCATACAATTTGTTATTATAAATTATCTCAATTGTTTCCTTTACTATATTATTTTTACCTAAAATTTTATTTATACCGGTCCAAATGTCTTTTGGGGTACATAAAGACAAATTAATATTATTAAAAACATGGTAACGTTTTGCTATGGCAATATCTTTTTTGTGTTGTTTTTTCAATTGTTTATATAAATTTTCTAATTCAGCATTAAAATGTTTTATTTTAAATATATCTCTTAATAAATTACCGTCATCAATAATTTGCTTAGTAACCCATTTTTTAGATTTACTATAATGAGTACGAGACAACATTAACGGAAAACTAGCATTAAAACAATATTGAACAGTTGAATAAAATATTTCAAAATGAGTATCGACATCAGCATTTACATAAACTGACTCATCTATATTGTTTACCATATATAACATGAAATCTAAATTTAACTTGCTATAATTTCTTTTATAATTATTATTAATTCGTTTAATTACTTTTTCATTTTTAGTATCAAACGATATTAACTGACCAGTGTGGTCTGATAATAGCGTATGTAATATTTCAAAATCACTGAATACAAAATCTCTATTAATTATGGTATAATCTATTCCAGTTGATGACGTATTAGTAATACGAGTAGCCTGGTTTACAATGTTGATGCAATTGTATGATTCTATTACATCGTATAATTTAAATTTAGTACTATTATTGTTTAAACAGTCAATATTAAAATCACCCATGATAATTATTTTATTACTTTCTGGTTTTAAGAAACTTAAGAAGTCATTAAAATAGTTCAAAAATGCCTCCACATCACTATCCGGGGATCTATAAATTACACATATATAACATTTAAAACCGCTTAATTTAAGTTTGACAACAGCACATTCAAATACTTTTTCTTTACACATGTTTGAGAGACATACAGCATCACAATATTGTTTTAATTCCTTTTTAATCCAAATACCTACACCACCATGTTTATAGTCTTTTCGACAAAATTGTGCACTTAACAAGTATTCTTCAATATTTATATTTTTCAAATTTAAATTTGAACACCAATGTTCAGACAATAGAAGGATGTCAGTATCAAGATTAGCTGATATCACTTCAAGCTCAGAGATTTTGTTACATATTGATTGCACATTTTGATGCAGTATCTTAATTTGTTTACACTCTGTAGTTGAGTTACTAACTGAAACTGGCTGGTTGCCGACGAAAAATAAATCTTTTTACCAGCGCACCCAAAGGCCAATTGTTTCCATTGTACAGTTGCTCTTTCAAGTCACTGTCACCTCCTACTCGATAACTTTTATAAACTCCTTTACTTTGCAAATCCTCGATTACAAAATTACGTTCAGGATATTTTTTCTTTAGGTGATTATTAATTTTTTCCACAGTCGTTTCTTTAGAGCAGCGACCTATGTAAATCCACACTTTAGAGTCAATACATTGAAAATCATCACTAGTTGTGTCCTTTCCTCGAATAAAATTCCTTTTCTTTTTCTTGTACGTGACAGTCTTAAAACCGTCATTTTCATTCGGCCTATTTTCCGTAAATCTTGGATCTTCACATTCTAGTTCCTTTGCTTCGGTTTCTATTGCTTGCCTTTCAACAATATGCTTATCCATAGTTTCTGCACCAGCCACTACTTGAGCGTACTGTGCATTGCCTTCATTAGTTGGAATATGTTTGTCCATTTTCTCAGCACCGGATACTACTTGAGCGTACGGTACATTGCCTACGTTAACCCTTGTTTTATTAACAGTTGCTTTGTTGGCAGGTTTTGCAGCCGTGGCATTTTTCATTGTACCAGATGGTAGATTATTTTCACTATTTCCCTGACGTTTCTCAACCATTGATTTGAGCAGGATTATTTCCTGCTCCAATAATTCAATCCTTTTGGTTTTCTCTTTATTTTCTTCGATAGATAAATTCAACTTACTTGTTATTATATCTAATTTTTTACCCATTGCAACTTGATTGTTCAATAACAGATTTATCTTTTCCTCTAATGGTATCGTACGGATGTATTCCACCAATGGTTTATCATCCGCCTTACTATCCTTTTCTGTGGTTGTAGAAGCTTCCACATTGCTTTTTGTTGGTGAATTTTTGGAGGTTACATCGGCTCCACAACAATTACACATCCAATTTTTTATTTCACCACTCGTTTTTAAATTTGTTAACATTTCTTCCGACACATTAATACATTGGGCGTGGAAGGAATTCCCACATTTTCCCGCACAATTTAAAATATCCACATATTTAGTAAATTTATTTCCGCACACATTACACGCACTACGTGTAACCGGCGCCATTTTCAGCCTATCACATGTAACTTACAATTTCCCACTTATAAACGTAACAACGTGACATAACATTGTTTATATTCATGTTACGTTTCAGGAAAATATAACTTTGATGTTACGTTATAGATAAAAATATGCCCTACGCCTTCTTTTGCAAAAAGAAAATTCAAAATTCCCTTTTTTTGTTTCTTATTAACATTACATACACATATTACCAACTTATTGTCATATACATACACCTAAATTAATTATTATTTTTTTTTTTGTTGTTGACTGTGCAGGATTCGATCCATTATCCAATTCCAAGCTGAAGCATCTTTTAAATTATCAGCAGTCTTAACCACTAGATCAAACTCACTTATTTATTCTCATCGTTATATATTAATATATATCACAAAATAATAAATAAAGCCTTACAAGAATTTTCATAACAGTTTCATTTTTAACTTAATAACAAAATTAACGTTGTTTTAACGACGTATTAACGTTGTTTTAATGAAATGTCACAATCATGACTCTTTTGTTATGTTTTGGTGACGTATCAATATTAATAAAACATTCGTCCATCCATTTCATCTATCCATTTTTGTATAAGTCGATTTATGTTATTTGTTATATTTAGGTTATGGGGTTATATTATATAATATAACGCCAATAGGGGATAGATTCAAAAAAAACTGCAGGAATCTTGAAATTGATAATTCCTTGCGAATTGATACATTTAAAATTAATATGGTAACAAAACATTTCATAAAAGTGATAAGTGAAATGTTTTATTAATATTGATACGTCACAAAAACATGACAAAAGAGTCATGATTGTGACATTTCATTAAAACAACGTTAATACGTCGCAAAAACATGATATAAGAGTACTGTTGTGACGTTTTGTTCAAAGTAACATTGTTAGGTCATCAGGACATAACAAAAGAGTCATGGTTGTGACATTTCGTTAAAGTAACGTTGATACGTCACAAAAACATAACATAAGAGTGAGTCTGAGAGGTAGGGATGGCGATTTTTCTAAAAAAAGATCGATTTTTAAATCGATTCGAATCGAAGTCTAGAGAATCGATTCACAAAAAATCGTGGTCTAGAAAATCGATTTTGAGAAATCGATTTTTTTGAAAACATTTTTATGGAAAACAAACAAAATCAAAAATAATCGATCTTATATTGTTTTTAAGTAAGAAGTATAAATCTTTCTTATAATTAGCTCAAAGTTAAGAATTATTTCTAATATAAAATAGTATATTACTTAGCAAAGACAGTAAGTTTTTGTGGCCTCGGATGCAGTTTGAGAATCCGAAGCTGAAAGCTGATGATTCTTAAGAATCCATGACCACAAAAATAAACTTACGGGCCGAGTAAATTAATTTTTCAACCAAAAAATGATAAATAAATTGCGCATCACTATTTGCCCTATTTACGAATGTTGATTCACCTTCAACAATTGAAGTACCAGTAGAGGTATTCCGATAATTGTAAATATTTTTTTTTTTTTTCAGGAAAAATCGAATCCCGATTTTTAAGTGTCTGAGATCGATTCACTGAATCGATTCATTGCTAAATATCGATCTAAAAAATCGATTTTCTTAGCCCAGAAAATCGATTTCCGATTAATCGATCTCAGATCGCCATCCCTACTGAGAGGTTTTATCAAAGTAACATTGTTAGCTTGTGAAGACATAACGTAAGAATCACACTGTGACGTTTTATCAAAGCAACCTTGATAAATCATCTAAACGTAACATAGCAGTCACAAATGTGACATTTTATTACAGTCATAATGGCATGTAACTGTTACGTAACATACAGGTAACAATTAGGTAGGTATATAACATAAAACTCTAATTTTATACAATTGTTATGTCACCTATAAGTCAAAAAAGTTACGTAACTTGTTATTTCCTTGTTACATCACATTTACATTCTATGTTCACTGGGTAGAACCTATACTCGGTCTAGAACATAACAGTTATAACAATTTTTCTAGGTTTTTTCGTTATTTTATGACCTTAAGATAGTAAAGTCTGATCCCAGTCTGCTTATAAAATTTACTAAAATAAATGTTTAAGTGCATGTATGTATCAGATTTTTTTTTAATAGTTTGTAAAAAGAATTTGGCTAATTATTATTTTAATATCTTAAATTTGTGACTTACATTAGTTATAACATACATATTATAATAAAACGAAGATCTATTTTGATGTATTTTAAATTTTAAATAAATCCATATGTTTGAAAATAGCGCGGTATTCGAACGGGCATTGCTAATGTTAATACGTTGCCTCTCTTACCGACCGACGTTTGAACACAGTCAGTGTTTGATGCAGGTTTGATGCTTGAAAGAAGAGAATAGATACGAGAGATGAGATTTAGTATTTACCGGCCATACTGTCGTTACGTATTCTTGTATTGTCAATATATATTGTCATTTTTAAGTTTACTGCTCGACTATCAATTTATTCAAAATACGTGTATAATTAATTTAAATAAATCATTAAATATTATTAAATACGATTTTATTTGTACATAATTATTTCAGGTGAAATAACGTACAATGAACATATAACAATTTATTCATTTTTAGATATTTTTGAGATCATAAAACATTTTTATTTATTTATTCGATTTCGGTTTATCGATTTATTACATGTTCATGAACACAATATACAGTAAATAAACATAGGACGACAGGGCCCGCTCTAGGGGCGGGCAACCCGGGCATTTGCCCGGGGCGGCAAAATTTAGGGGCGGGATTTTTGTAAATTTTGGTAAAAAGACGGTGGTTTCTTGTGAGTGACGAACAGATTTGCCCGGGGTAGGAAATTCTGAGGGCGGGAATTTTACAAAAAAGGGGCGGCAATTTATACCCGGCGAGCAAAAAAGAAAAAAAAGGTCGTCAGTGTAAAAAAGGCAAGCAGTAAAAAAGGGCTATCATTTTTTACCTGGCGAGCAAAAAAGAAAAAGGTCGTCAGTATAGGCTTTTTATACCCGACGAAAAATAAAAAGTGACCGATTTTTTTTTCACTGGGACGGGATTATTCCCTTTTGCCCGGGGCGGCGTAAACGCTAGAGCGGGCCCTGAGGACGAATGACACCAAATGACACCACGTTATAATAATTTCCCACTAAAGCATGTTATTATTTTTAATTCAAATGTATTCTGCCAGATGGCGGTAATTTGTGACGGTCTTGTCATAACTACATAATTATATCGGTCACAAAACCGTTTTGTGACGGTCAAAAGTGGGTAAAATTCATAGAGATAGTACAAGTAGAGCAGGCAAGCCATTAGAAATGTGATGGTCCAACAGAAAGAAATAAAAAATAACTGTACAGTTTCTCTTTTTATTTTGAACCATGTATGTACGCAATTGATGTAGTTTATGCAATTGATCATCAGTTGTGATTATTTGTAACTACAGATAACCAGCAGATAACACGGATAGCGCGGGAACGGTTAATTTTTTTTTTATATAACAATTTATTTATTTATCTTTTGGCTAATTCAAACAGTCAGTTAATTGTAGT
Source organism: Brachynemurus nebulosus (assembly GCA_035578155.1). Classification (NCBI taxonomy): domain Eukaryota; kingdom Metazoa; phylum Arthropoda; class Insecta; order Neuroptera; family Myrmeleontidae; genus Brachynemurus; species Brachynemurus nebulosus. The sequence goes on along the minus strand of JAPWDM010000001.1, from coordinate 74,798,530 downwards.
AATTACCAAAAAATGACTTATATACCTTATAATACAAAATTAACGAAAGTAATAAATTACATAAATTAACTATTTTTAGTGGTCAGTAAGAATTTTGCATTAATATATATAAAAAAAAAATATTTATTTTATATTTAATATAACAAATAAAATTTAATTTTATAAATTACCTTTTTAATTTATTTCATATGTTATTTATAAAAATTCCTTCCTCTATATTATTTATTGTGCATTTCTTTTAATTTAAATTATGCACCATATAAAGGCTACTAATGCGCATGCATCATGAAACAAAAATAGAAACAGTACAGTTTACAGTTATTTTCTCTTTTTCTCTCCGCTTATAACCACCACTTACAGTGCTTAATAGGAGTTGCCTACTCTAAGGCTGTATACACAATCAATGAAATAAGGAATAAGAAATAAGGAATAAGAAGTATGCCATCTAGTGACGTTGAATGGAACTTTAATGAAATAATAAATAAGAAACAAGAAATAAGGAATAAGAAATAAGAAATAAGGAGTATGCCATCTAGTGATGTTGAATAGAACTTTAACGTAACTTGTCTAGATATAAATATGTAGGTATTTTTTTACGTCAAAATTCATGATCTTTTGCACTTAGTGACAAAATAGTCATCAGGAACGTTACTTTTTCATGAATTCTGATGTACAAAAATACCTAAATACATTTACCTATGAGTAGTTAAGTTAAAGTTTCATTCAACGTCACTAGATGGCATACCCCTTATTTCTTATTTCTTATTCCTTATTCCTTGTTTCTTATTTCATTAAAGTTCCATTCAACGTTACTAGAAGGGATACTTCTTATTCCTTATTTCTTATTCCTTATTTCATTGATTGTGTATACAGCCTAATGTATTATTTCTATGGTTGAGACCGATAATAATAAAATTTTACTTCTGATATAATTACAGAATTCATCACTAGATGGTGTTATGGTGGTTGTTAAAAAATACTGCAATTTTAATATAGTACAGAAATTAAATGCTTGGAGGCTTAGGGCTACGATTCATCATTAAAATTAAAACTTTAGTACACAAACTGACTGCTAGGCGTCGCTCAGCCATAACCGTTGCAATAAGTACAAGTATCTGCAATTAGTTCACCGAGAGAGAAAACACTATTACACTTTAGGGGAATTTATATCGATACTTCATTTTTTATTAATGAGATATTTGGATTTTTTAGAATTTATTTAAGAGCGTGTCATTAACAGTACAATTAGGCTTGTTTTCACGTCAAACAACAATAATTTGTTAATTTTTGTTTCTTAAATAAATTATTCAATAAAATTTGCTATTCAGTAATTAATACTAATGTGTAATTTTTAACTAAACACCAATACTTTTATGAAAGTAATAATTGAATTTCCATAGGAGCGCTAAAAGTTACCATTGAAATTTTCCCTATGTGTAATTTTGAAGTGGACAGTCATATACTATATTATAATAAATTATGCAATGTGTAATCTTGAAATGAACGCACTGTATACAGACTCTTTATACACTGAATTAACACATAGGATAAACTTTATTCCGGCACCGAGTTCCTAAGGGTTACAAAACCACTTGCACAATCACTCCCAAATAATGAACACGAATTCGATGAAATTTGGTACAAGATACAATTAACACACAGAATTATTTTATTCCGATTGACGTTTCTTGTGGGATGTAAAACCAGTTACATTGAAGTAGTACAATTTTAAGAACATGAATGAGTAAGTAGTTTTTGTTTGTTTCCTCCAGGAATCTTCAATCGGGATAAAATTATCCTATGCATTATTAATACATACAAAACCCTCATTACGCACGCTCCCATTTAACAATTATGCCATGTATATAATGGCAACCCTCCGTGTTTCAAAGCGAATGTTTCAATGTGTTGGTGTGTTGTTTACATCTTAACTCTTGTGCGTCTTTTATATTTTTTTACCTGCTGCTATCTTGTGTTAAAAAAGCAAACAATGATAAAAATTTATGTATTGAAGTTTTGTCATCTAAGTAATAGTTTCTAACAGTGAATCATGCAAATCTATAAATCAGAAACATTGACGCCCATGACCTTTGACTTTCTCATCTAACAATTGCTCCTCCAACGGCCCCAGTGAATTGTGTAATGAGGGTTTTTTATGTAGTAAAATTAATGCTATATGCATTAGTAGTAAATAACTTCTGTAGATATATCAAATTTCATGGAATTTAGTTCAGTCATTTCGCTGTAATTAACTAACTGCTTCTGTATCCCACAGGACCCTCCACCTGGGATAAGACTAACCTATGTGTTGATTCAAGATAAATCATATTTGTGTACTAAATTTCATCGAATTCGGTTTAGCTATTTAGATGTGATTATGTAATCGGTATTGTATCCCTCAGGAACTTCTAATCTGGATAAAACTATCCTATGTGTTATTAAAATTATTGCTGTATGTGTTGACGGTAATTAGTGTCTGTATCCTAAATGTTATCTAATTCGAATTAGTTATTTCGATGTGATTATGTAACTGGTTTTGCATCCCACAGGAAACTTCAGTTGAGATAAAATAATTCTATGTGTTAACTCCGGGTAAATAGTACCTGTGTACCAAATTTCATTGAATTCGTTTTCATTATTTGGGAGTGATTGGGCAAGTGGTTTTGTAACACTCAGGAACTAGGAGCCGGAATAAAGTTTACCCTGTGTATTAATTGAGTGTATAAAGAGTCTGTATATATTTTATCAAAATTGGTTCAGCCGTTTTGGCGTGATTGATCAACAAACATCCAAGCATACAAACTTTCACATTGTACTAACAAGGAATGTTACGGAAGTGTTACCCTGCGATTTCGTTCATTTTAAGATATATTGTAGTGGACATACCTCACAAAGTAATAAACATATTTTAATTGAACGTGCCCAATCCCTTTTTTAGAGGGTAAAACCGAAACCCAGTTCACCTCCGAACACAGCATTGAAAACTCCTTCCATCTTGTAAATCAGTTAAATAATACTCCCTTCCGCGGTCGGTACAAATTGGCGTCCCTGGACGTGCGTAGTATGTTCACCAAAATTTCTACCAAGGAATGTTTAAGCTTAACTAGTGAAATAATAAACAATAAAATAAAAAATCCTGTAAAACAAGCCGAGTTAATAAACACCTTTAATACAATTTTAAAATTTTAAAACTAATTTAAGTTCGGCAATAAATTCTTCCGACAGACAAGTGGCCTTTCAATGGGATCACCTCTGAGCTCCATGTTGGTGGAAATTTATATGTCGAGCTTAGAAGAAGTAATAATGAATAACACACTAACCAAACAACATGTAAAATTTTGGTATAGATACGTGGACGATATAATTGTAGACTTCGATGGATCGATCCGCCAACTAGAAAAATTTGTAGAGTCAATAAATTCGTTAAACCCAAAAATTCAATTTGACTTAGAGGTAGAAAAAGATAATAACTATAAAACTTTTTTTAAAAAACCGACTTCAAAAAGTAATAAATAATTAATAGCACGTATTTTGAAGTCAGGCGTAAAAGCGTGCTATAAAAATATGCGATAATGAATTCTTGTGGATCTACATCTTTATACTACGCTTTTACGCCTGACTTCAAAATACGTGCTATTAATTATTTATTACTTTTTGAAGTAGGTTTTTTAAAAAAAATTTTATTTCATAACTTTTAGTGACAATGCTTACCAACCCACCCTATTGCAATACAGTAGACTCTCGTTAATTCAAACCTGCGATAATTCGAAACTCCCTGTAATTCAAAGGTATCACGAGTTCCCTACAAAATCTCTTTATATTTCGAACTAAAACAATACATTTTTATACACTTGGTAATTCGAACGAAAAAAATCATTGCTAGGTAACAAAACGACACGTTAATTCGAACTCATCGGCGTCAAACACTCGACAATTCAAAGTTGCATAGAGAAAGAGACAGAAAGATTGTAAGTACATTTTGAGACAAGTTCAAGTCCATTCATCGCAAATGCTTAAGAAATTAAAATTGTTACCTGCGATAATTCGAACTTCTCTATAATTTGTAATATTTTAAGAGTCCCTCCAGTTTCGAATTAACGAGAGTCGACTGTATTTTATTTGGTTTTAAATTTTTTTTCTTAAATTACAAATTTCATACGTTTAGGTAGAATAGCTTCCAAAATACCAGTGTCCAAAAATTATAATTTTGGCCACGCACTGACTTTGCTTAGAAAATTTGGAACATACCTAGTGTTTAAAGTAGTAAATTACTAGGAAAATGAAAAATCGATGAAAATCAACCAATTTTTCAAGTCATCAAAGAATTTTTTTAAACTAGGTAGTTACTGACAGAAAATTAATTTTAGGATAATTGGATCAACATAAATTAATAAAAAAATATGTTACTATTGTTTTTAAAGTAAATAAAGTAAATAATTTTACATAGGAGGGGCTCAGTGGAAAAGTGGTACAAATGTATATTGCTGATACTGAGTTATTGAATTTGACATATTATGAAATGGTAGTTATCATTCCATAATATGCTAAATTCAATAACTCAGTATCAGCAATATACACTTGTACCACTTTTCCACTAAGCCCCTCATACATGTACAAGTGTATATTGCTGATACTGAGTTACTGAATTTAGCATATTATGGAATAATAATTATCATTCCATAATACGTTAAATTCAATAACTCAGTATCAGCAATATACACTTGTACCAGTTTTCCACTGAGCCCCTCATACATACAAATTTTAAAATTGCCATAATTATTCATATTATTGAAAATGGTTAAAAAATTACTCAACCAATGTTAATAAAATTTTTATGGGACCACCTGGAGAGCTTTATCTACTAATAAAAAAAAGAATGGTGTAAATTGGCCCAAAAATGTGGGAGAAATCGGTGTACATACATAAAAAAAAAAGCATACGGGTTGAATTGAGAACCTCCTCGTTTTTGAAGTCGGTTAATAACCAAAATTAACAATACTTGATTTCAACATATATAGAAAACCATTTTACTCTGGCATTACAATTCCAAGTGATTCAATAAGTCCGTATCAACATAAAATTGCAGCCTATAATTCCATGATCCACCGAGCGTTTAATATACCTTTGTCGGAAGAAAATTTTGAAAAAGAAATAAATACTATAAAAATAATAGCGAATAATAATGGATATAACTCAAACTTTTGGAGGCATTTAATTGACACCGGACACACACCAGAGCGGGAAAATACCGTGTTACACGAGGCAAGCAAAAGACAGAAGTTAACAATCCTAGAAGCAATAGAAACAAATAAACATAACTCCGATCACCTTTCAAATGACTACACCGATATTTACAATTCAACTATATTTTCAATATTATAATTTATTTAAACCTTTCAAATTGTATTTTGCTGTTATATTGTCTTTTTGTCAATTTCAATTTCAATCTTTTATCACGTGTTTGTTTGCTTTTTGTCACATGTAATGTAATTTTGTTTTTCTCTCTTTTGGATCCTCTCACTAACCCCACCCCTTCCACTTTCACATCACATACCACTCCCCCCTTCATAAGTATGGGTATATAAAATTAGTATATAAGGGCACGTATCTAATGTAATTTTTATTCTGTTTGAAAATGAACTAACGGTTCGAAACAATATTGTCACAGTTTCAAAAATAAAAGTGGTATTTTGCAAAGTATTTGTTTATTGTTGAAACTTAATTTATCTTTTTACCTGTATTTTCTTCCACTATTCCTGATTTCATAATACATGATAATTATAAACGGCAATCCTAAAATTTTTTTCATAAAGCTAGCTCAGTGTTTCAAAACTGTCCATTTCAAGTCAAGGAATTACTAATTAACTTGATTTTTCCTATATTTTATAAATTTTATAATAGGGAAAATCCTAAATATTTAATTTTTGTTAAATTACATTCCTATATACAGCCCCCCTCCCCTCAGTTACGCTACATTATTACAGTGGGTAACACGTATTATTTATTATCTACTAATTTTTAACCTTTTTACAGAAATTAAAGAATTTGAGCTATGATCTCCCTAGAAATTTTTAATAAACCCACTCTTAGGATGAAAAAAATTCTATAGTAATGTAACCTCAGTCTAAATCTTTTGACCACTTTTCATCAAAATTGCTTAAGGGCTAGTATGAGAAAAATACCAAAATATGATTTTTTAGCCAATTTTTGAAGGAGTTTTTTACCCGAACGTTTTTTACGAACGAAATCGTAGGGTAACACTTCCGTAACTTTCCTTGTAAGACCAAGATTTCTATACCAGATTTGATTCAATAAACTGGTACAACTGTTTTGTCATTAGTCACCTCGTCGGAACTCTTCATCAGAATAAAATTATAATTCGTGTTAATCCAAATCTTATATACTGTCTTTATTACCAAATTTAATTAGTGTCGATTCAGCCAGTCTGGTCTCATTATAATAAATTTGTATTTTCTCCTACGGGAATATTCCATCGGGATAAAATGAGATCGATAATTTAGTCTAGATTCCAAGATGTCTAATTTTTTATTAAACAACTTATTTGCATGAGAAATTTATGAAATAATAATTTTGTGTTTGTTTAGTAACTAATGTGAGCATTTTTCAGTGTGAGGATTTATCAACGTGGGAATTTTTCTTGTGAGCATTTATCATCCTGCGCATTTTTCCATGTGAGGAATTTTCTATGTGAGCATTTTTCCGTGTGCGGAAATTTCTGAGTGAGGAATTTTCTGTGTGCGGAATTTTCTGTGTGAGGATATTTCGTGTGAGGAGATTTCGTATGAGCAAATTTCATGTGCGCATTTTTCTGGTCACCTATATTATGTTGGTGATGCTTTGTAAATTCTGCTGGTTTATTGGCTTAAAAATGGGAGCAAAAGTGTCTTTTTACTTCCTATTAGGAGGGACTAAACCATGTATTTTAATCTCGGAATTGCAAAAAATTACAGTTTAGTTCGTCAATATATATTGTAATGTTCGTTGTCAAAAAAAAAATAAATTTACATATGTATATATAGTAGGGGAAGGCTCGCTATAGTGGCCCAGGTAGGTAAAGTGGTCACCACTAGTTTGCAAATGAACTAATAGCTGTCATCTCTTGTTATTTAGTTTAAATTATAGATTGACAGTTTACATAGTGTCACGGTGCATATCAACTCGTTAGGTGTTACTTAGAAAATTTTATTTAAAAAGTGTTTCTTGTGCCCTCTGATCTAAGGTAAGTACTTACAAATATTGTATAAGATATATTGTATTATGAATACTTGGTTTTTGTGAATATTCCCTGTGTCTGTTGTAGTTCTGAAGTAATTAATTTTATAATAAACAATTATGAATCATACGTTGGGACGGAACTTATTTCAGTTTTCCTATTTTACTTAGTTTCGGGTAATGTGGACCACTATGTATAAAGGTAAAGTGGCCCAGTGGATCTAGTGGTGGTACCAGAATTGTGGCCGGAATTAATAGCAGAAGATGGCTGAGTACGATGTACGATATGCAAAAGATGTGTCTATGAAGTCTGCTCTGGTTGCAGTGAGGAAAATGGCGATTTTACTTGTGAGTTTTGTTTTAAAAATAAATAGTTACCATCTGAGTACTTTGGATAATTAAAAATTGTTTTTATGATTGCTAACTAGTAGCAAATTGTAATATTTTTGATTAAAAATTGTAATTTCATCTAAAAATTAAAAAGTCAATTTTAATCTATGTTAACTTTTAATATTAATAATACTATGCCACTTTACCTACCCAAGGTGGGTAATGTGGTCATTTTGTTACTTACGAAATAACTGATAATTTTTTATTACTGTGAATATGTAAACCGTATGTATATTATAAAATAAAGACTTTATTAAATTTGAAATTGTATTATATCAAAAAATATCAATTAATTAAAACCGTTTAGAAAATATATCAATTCAAACCTTAGGGTGGCTACATTGCCCTACCTTCCCCTACTTTGGTGTATGTGGTATTACCTGTGTACATATTTTTCGAATTAAAACCGTGGAGAGCTGAAACGAGGGATTAGTGTATTTATTATTGATCTACAGTATTATTTTTAATATCAAGTCTGTCACAAAGATACAAGTGCTTTTGTGCGTTCTTATATATTTCTCATATATTTTTAATGATTAAGTTACACGCAAATTTCAATTAAAAACTTAGCCCAAACAATACAAATTATCAGTATGTAATTGCATATTGTTGTTTCAACAGCCATTAATTTTATTCAGTTAGCTGCAGTATTATTAAAAAGTGGGAAATAATGACAAAATGTAATTATAAAATATGTTAGTTAATTACCTACACAGGTTTATAAAATTTAAGTTTGTATTGGAGTTTTATGTATTTTCTTTTCATTTTAGCATAATGTTTGATATTTCCAATTATAAAATATACGTATTAATGTTACAAAATTTTAAATTCATTGTTATTATATAGAAAAATTTTGAGAATTTTTTTTGCTATATATTTATGGTAATTATTTTAATATTTCACGAAGAATTTTTTCAACCTTCTCCCAAATTGCGTGGACTAGCTTTATAGAAGGATGGACATAATGAAACCAATATCTTCTATTTCATAGCTTTTCTTTATTAAAATTGCCAAAATATTTTCGATATGTTTAATATCATCTTCAGTGGCAGAAATTATCTAAATAGAAGATATTGGTTTCATTATGTCCATCCTTCTATAAAGCTAGTCCACGCAATTTGGGAGAAGGTTGAAAAAATTCTTCGTGAAATTTATATATCCCAAAAAAAATATTGTTGTAATTTAATATGAATAACCTAAAAAATATCAAATTAAAATATAATATATATGTACGGAAATATATTAACAAATTTGTGAACAATAACATAAAACTTACAAAATTAAAAAATCATATTGCTTGTTTGACACAATACAAAAGAAAGGGAATAATTCCTGAATTCATAAAAAATAATATTAAGTTATGCCTGCCATATTGGGATAGGAAAACGTTGATGAAATTAGATTCTGCAAAGAACATTTTTTCATTAAAAATCTTAAAAATAATTATTACAGATTCTTATATTAAACAAAAAAATTTAATTAATTTAAACAGGAAAATTAAAAATAACCTACAACATTTGATTAGTAAGGATGATATGGTTGGTCTGTCCATGGCATCGTCACATATTGAAAACAAAGTTGATTCGTATACCAGCCGGAAACAAATAAATAAAATACTGAAATTTAGATAATTTCTGCCACTGAAGATGATATTAAACATATCGAAAATATTTTGGCAATTTTAATAAAGAAAAGCTATGAAATAGAAGATATTGGTTTCATTATGTCCATCCTTCTATAAAGCTAGTCCACGCAATTTGGGAGAAGGTTGAAAAAATTCTTCGTGAAATTTATATATCCCAAAAAAAATATTGTTGTAATTATTTTAATAGCTAAAGCAACTAACGTACAAGCACCAGTTATGGATAGCATAAGAACAGATCTTTTAAGTTGGACGCTGTATCAGGTAATTTATTTTATTTATAAGTACAAACGTTGTTGCAATTAATTGAAGGGTATCTAATCAATGATATTATCTGTCTAAAATTTACGTGATAACATAAAATAACAAATTATTCCTAAAAAAATAAGACCCTGTCAGAAAACCCAGTTATGGACAGTTGAAATCCAGTAATGGACACCTAGTTATGGATATATTCCCATTCTTGAATACCTAGTCATAAACATATAATACAAGTCTTTAATACGTTAAAAAAATGAAAATATTACCATTTTGTCAAAGATTTTTATTATTAGAAAAATAATAACATTCTTAATTAAGTTACATGAATAAAATTAATAATAACAAATGTCTAGGGCCCGGTTTTTTGAAGGGCTTGATCAGACTGTCTATTTTGAAAAGATTTGTAGGTAAGATTGTTTAAGATATATTTTTTTGTGCTCTATTTCTTGTGGGAGAGGAAGGGGCCCGATAAGGAAATGTCGAGCCTCGAAGTGGATTAATTCGACACTCGGCAATGTGTGCATCTTTACTTTCCTGATTTTCTGACTCTATTTTTATGTCAACGTCTTCTATTGTTAAGTTTCTGTTTGAAATGTATTGTTCTTCGTTCTTTCTTTATTTTGCTTGTTCTTTTCTTTCTACGACTTTATTCTTACTTTTTTTTTAAATTTTTTTTTCTTGCCTTTTTCTTATCCGTTTTTCTTTTTCTTCTTGTTTTTGCTCCTTTTCGTTTTTTTTTCTTTTTTTTTGTCATATACGTTCTCCAACTTTCACTAGTAACAGCTCAACGTAATTGCTCTTTTTCGCGTCATCTTTTAATTTTTAATTCGGGCCCGGTGTACCACATGCAGTTGAACAGATATTTTCTCCAATGAAGGAAAAATGGAACTGTAATCTGGCACTACCAATTGTGGACAACCATTCATAAACATTTGTGTTCATTACTGGATCGGATAATATTTTTATACAATTATCAACACAAAATGAAAAGTTATATAACCTGTAACTATAAAATACCAAAATACAGAAAACGATAAGGAGCCCAGTAATGAGCAAAGTGTACATGACTAGATCAGTACGTATAAGTTACACCAGTCATAAACAATACATATTATATCAAATGGTATTTAAGTGGTTTCAAAAAAATTAGGGTATAATACATATTCCAGATAAATATATAAACTGAAAATACATTGTTATTTAATATTAAGTTTATACTTTTTTTGTAAGATAATAACTATAACATTCATTTGCAACAAGTTTCTTATAAATAACCTAAAATTTTTTCATCAATTGTCACCGCACCTAGTATAATAACCACTTGCATAAAAACTACTTAGCTTATAGACTTCAAATTTGAATATTGTAATATCACACCTTGAGAATAAAACTGTTGCAACTGCAAATTTTTCGTTTTTGAGATTGGATTTAGCTACATTTAAGCTATCGATTGGTGAAATTTTCATCCTAAAATTCTAGAAAATAAAAAAGTTATAGTGCATAAACTTTTTTTAAATTTTAACGACCAAAGGATAAATGGTTTAAAAAATTTTTGTTGCATGTGCAGTTATGACAAAGCGAAAACAAAAAATTAACTTCTTATTTAGATTGAAAAAGGTATATGTATGTGATTTATTTTATTAAGTGCCTACATCTTAGTTAAGAGTGGATTGTAGGTATGTACAGAACTACACGCATTTTGGTATTCCTTCTTCTGTTATCATTTTACAATTTAAGTGAATAATGATGTTCACGATGTTCACAGTTTTAGTCATATTTAATGTTTATTGAGTTTAGACGAATCCTTTTGTAGCATTATTGTTATTAAAATATAATTTATTTTAATTTCAAAATAGGGACGCTGATAAAGAAAAAATTAATTTAACAGCTCTTTCTGAATTTAATCTTATAATTTAAACCATATAATTCAAAATTTTAAACAACTTAAACAATTTTATTCATTTAAATAATGGATAGTTTTTTTTTGTCCTCTGCTTTCACTGTTACTGTTAATTCGGATATATATTTTCATTTAGACGAAACTTTCCCAAATAATACTAATGGAAATTTAACAACACCTGTTTCGGAAGGAAAGAAACGAAAGCGAAATCGCGATTTACGTGCGACAAATATACAAAAAGGTTTAATTAATACAGGGTCAGAACGTTATTCACGGAAAACTTAGAAATTTTTCCGGTAAAACAAAAATTAAATCAGGATATTGCGTACAAAAATATAAACTAAAATGTGGTACTAAAATATCTGAGTTTGATCGAAATATTTGTATAATAAAAACAGACAAACGTGGGAAAAACTTCAATCAGTAAAATATTGATATAAAAGAAAATCTAAGAAACCATATAAGTAAATCAAAATCCAAAAACAAAATAAAATTGTAGCAGCATATCCCTAATAGTTACATATTCCTAATAGTTATAATAGAAGAAAAGAAGAATGACATAATATTTTCAGTTAAATGTGTTTAATTACTTTTACTACTAAATATCTAACAAATTATTATAAATTGATTATAATGGCTTAATTTATGCTCTATTAGTCCCATTGCTTTGGTTGGCAATAGAATATTTTCAAAGAAATTAGTTTTCATACTTTTCGAAAACGTAAACTTTTGATCGTAAATATTTCGTAAACGGTGCATCGTAGCTCAAAAATAACGAAATAGCGAAGCAAGTTGTGGGTATTCTGAACATATTGGGACTATCAAAACTTACTCTTCAGTAGAATAGCTAGGCCGGTACGGGGCCACCGCAAAACGGAGTAACTTGAACCCTTTTGACGATGTTTGAAAGCGTGTGTCTTAGGGTCCTATTGGACCCATTTTACGGTACTAGACATTCCGAACTGATGAGTCATCAAACTGTATCGATGTGCAAACCTTGATCTCTGACCCGGCACGTACCGAGTACATGTATTTAAAATTTGTTGTTGACATTTGACCCCAACACTCGCTCATACTGTTGGCCTTGAAATTCCTAAGACATGAGTCATCACCAGCAACCAAATTAATTTATGTTAACCCATTATGCATCATCACTATTTTCGTCACAATTTAGTTTTGTGTTAACCCATTACCCGCCATAGTTTTTGAATGCAAACCTAACGCATGCGCAGACTGAATTTAAGTACATGACGCATGCGCAGATTGAATTTTAGGTTACAATTTGATAGATGGGGTACACTACCGCGTCAAAAATGTGGGGTTACCCTAACTCGGGGGTGGCCCCAAACTTTTGACACCGTACTGTACTTAAATTTTTGGTACACTGCCGTGTCAAAAGTGTGGACCCCCCCTGGCCAAAAAGGTATCCTATCACTTTTTGAAGCGTACTGTACGTGTAAACCTTGACCCCAACACGCGCTCACCTTAATTGCGTCATTTTAAACGAAAGGTACATTACCAAGTCAAAAATGTGGGGAATACCCTAACCCACGGGGTGGCCGCTAAATTTTGTGGGGGCACTGTACCAAGCGCTAGCCGCAATCATGACTTCAGACTCCAGATTTCAGACTCCGGGGTCCAAACTCCAAATTTCAGACCGCTACTGTACTGCCGGAAATTTGGGTGTCAATTGTACTGCATAATATTTTTATATATAATTAACCTTGAAAAACTTATTAGCTTTAGAATTTTATCAGCTTAAAATAAGTTTGTTTTAGCTGAATGTTTATTTTAACAGACCTTGGAAGCATATTGTAAAACATCATTTAAGAATTTTAGTATAACACAGAACTATTCACCGCATAATTTATAAATCAAATGAAAATTATATTAATACCTACACACCTGTATATTATGTATAAACCCTGTATATTAATAATAATATGTAGTATTCTATTTCTAATTTACGATTAGACGGAATCTAATTATAAAATAATTTATAAATATTGCAAAAAATTTGTTTAATCAGCAAAATTAATGTATATCATTTTAATACTGATACATATTTATATTACGGTATAATAGTATTGTATTTATTCATATTTTAAACAGAATAAAAGTTCAATTTTCGGTTTTAAATAACTATAAACACGTTGCTTAATATAAAAATGATAACAGCATTTAGTTTTGCTAAATTTTTATAGATTAGTATCTATATTAGAGAATTCACATGTAAAATCATGTATATAACGGGAGTATATTTAATATTTTTAATGAATGTTTTCTTATACAGGGTGTATCATGAAATATGCTTTTCAATTAGAATAATAAATTTCATAAGATTTTTTTCAATACTTTTATAGGTTAACGAAAGTAACTTCTTGCTTTAAAAAATAGGGGAATTTAGGGTAATAATTAAATAAAACGCACATAATTTTTTTTTTAATTTTATTTATAGAATATGTATACAGAAATTAAATTGCTTAAATCTATATATTACATAAAATCTACTTATTTTCCATATAAAAATTTTTTAAAAGAATACAATTTTCTAAAGAACAAATTTTGTCAGAACGAAGCATTCAACGTCTTGAATAATATTCATCTCGCAGATTGGAAATCTTCGGTACATCAAATATTTCCTCCAAATTCAAAATCCACGGCTGATTTTCGGTACCATCAAACAAATTTGAAATCCATTTCTTCTTTTCACCGCCCTTGAAACTTCTTTAATATAGGTTTCAATATGGAATGAAGTTTTTTGTACGGAATAAATCCATATGACCAAGGTATCCCATGCCAATTTCGGCAAAGCCAACGTGCAGCAACCCGTTCATATTTCTTCGGCAACTCGTTGAAATCAAACGGTGCGTCGAATATAAGATGTAATATTTCATCCGAATTTTCCGCAACGATACCAACTTCTTTAAAATAAAATTGGTTGTTAGCTCCTTGATAGCCTTGTACGTCAAGAAACGCCATTTTTTATCGCCGCCGTAGAACTGAATTTACTCACACAATCCACAACTTTATATAAAATAATTAAAATTGGTGAGGATAGTTAATTTGTGGGATGTATCCGAAAAAGGATACTAATAGCTATTGCTAGTTGACCATCAAATTACAAACTGTTAATAATATTTAGCACATTGGTGCGTACCATGTTCTTTTCACTTTAAGACCTAGTGATTTAAGGAATGCTAAATTTTCAGGTGAAATGTGTTGTCGCTTAAAAGTTTTACGTTTAATGATCTTAGGTTTCGAAAGTCCTTTGCTAGGTTGTTTAGCGTTGGACTGCTCTGAATTGTAAATTAACATGGTTCGAAATGCAATTGTTTTACCACGAAATTGTTTTTTTCAGCGAAAGTGATGTTAACTCTTTGACAACCACCGGTAAATTGACAATATTTTGTGTAAGTTTAACTAATTTATACCCTTTAACCATGATAATGTGTGTGAGCCCTTTAACCATGATAAGGTGTACGAGCTCTTTAACCATGATAAGGTGTATGAGTCACTCCGGGGGCAAAATAAGTCACTCCGGGGGCAAAATGAGTCACTCCGGGAGCAAAATGAGTCACTCTGGGAGTAATATGAGTCATTCCGGGAGCAAAATGAGTCAATCCGGGAGCAAGATGAGTAATTCCGGGAGCAAAACGAGTCACTTCGGGAGCGAAATGAGTAACTCCGGGAGAAAAATGAGTCACTCCGTGAGCAAAATGAGTCACTCCGGCAGCAAAATGAGTCACTCCGGGACCAAAATGTGTCACTCTGGGAGCAAAATGAATCACTCCGGGAGCAAGCTGAGTAACTCCGGGAGCAAAATGAGTCATTCCGGGAGCAAAATGAGTCACTCCGGGAGAAAAACGAGTCACTCCGGGAGCAAAATGAGTCACTCCGGGAGCGAAATGAGTAACTCCGGGAGCAAAATGAGTCACTCCGGGAGCAAAATGAGTCACTCCGGGAGCAAAATGTGTCACTCCGGGAGCAAAATGAGTCACTGCGGGAACAAAATTAGTCACTCCGGGAGCGAAATGAGTAACTCCGGCAGCAAAATGTGTCACTCTGGGAGCAAAATGAGTCACTTCGGGAGCAAAATGAGTCACTCCGGGAGCAAAATGAGTCACTCCGAGAGCAAAATGAGTCACTCTGAGAGCAAAATGATTCACTCCGGGAGCAAAATGGGTCACTTCGGGAGCAAAATGAGTCACCCGTTAGAGTCAAATGAGTAGCTCGGTGAAGCAAAGTATATATAAGTAGAGAAGCAATAAATCTTTGAACAGTTATTCATTTACTAGCGAACGCTTCAGACCTCCCGCTGAATGATGTATAATTGTGATTTTTGTGGTAAAGCATTTACCCGAAAGTCTAATCTTTCTAGACACTTAAATGCTCAACATAATTCGTTAAGCAATATTAATGATGGTATGATTAGAAAGAATGATAACTCATCAAGCAAATTCATACCATATGATGCTAATAATAAAACACCTGATGATATCTCTATATCTAGATTTGATTATAATGATGATGCTTATAGTGTTGAAGCAAAAAATATTGATGAAAATACATCTCAACTACAGCATGATATTGATTACTCTGACGCAATCTTGAATCCGTTTGACCAAAAAAGGATAGCTGCTGCAACTGAAGCCATTCAAACCAAATTTAACTCTTTGAAAAAAGGAGAAAACCGTCGTCAATCTGAAAACGAGAAAGATAGTTGGTCTAATGAAAGTAAGCAAGTAAATCACTTAACACCAATTAATAACAATTGCAATGAAACAACCTCCTCTTCACAACTAACTAAACTTTTAGGAACTGCTTTAGATATTATAATGTTAAAAGAGGTTCGAAGCGTTGACTCGGAAAATGAAGCGAAAATTGTCAATTCGGTTAAACCAATAAGCCTAAAACGTCATATAGCTTCAAATGAAAATGTTGAAAACGGGACCTTAGCTAAGCATTTTAAGCAAGACAACTTGAGAGAGTCTAGAAATGTTAACATACAATCGAAAAAAATAAAATACTGGCAAAATCCTAATACTTTAATAGATGACTTACAACGTTTATACGAGACTTCAGAGACTGGTGAAAAAGTACTCAATATTATTCGAAGTTTAGAGGAAAATAAAAATATGTTGTTGTTTAACGTTTACGATCGAGAAGATTTAATCAAAGAGTTAAATGCTTTAAAAGAAACTACTGTTGGTCGGGAAATATTCTCTATACTTCGCGAACTTCAAAAGGCTGATGTTATTGAGCCACTAGGTGATTATCTGGATGAAACTGATAAAGAAGATGCTAGCGATTATGATGATGATAATGATGATGATGATGCTTAATTGATTATCCACACTAAGAATTTACTGAATTTTGAAAAACATAACCGTATAAGAAGCAGCAGTTATCCCTCATTGAATTGTATATTTTATTTTTATATTTTTTAACCCTGTAAGATAAAAAGGCTTTTTTTTCCAAATAAATAACACATATATGTAAATAATTATTGTTCTTTATTTTTAAAATATAAGTATGAATACAAAATATTTTCACAATAAATGTATATGTAATATTTTTTACAATAAATGTTTTGTATATGAAATATTTTTTACAATAAATGTATATGAAATATTTTTTACAATAAATAAATGTTAAAAATTGTATGATTTGTTTATATATTCAATAACACCCGAACGTAACTGTTTCATGTTTTCAGGTAACTGATCCCATACTTGACAAATTCGTTGTGCATATTCGGGTATCATATATGCATACAGATGTTGCACCCAAATATCATATTTCAATAGTTGTTTTGTTAAGTATAATAACATATCGAAATTTCTGACTTTTGTATACAAATAAGGATGAGTCAGAAATATGTCTTCAACGTGTGAAATCCGTGTTGCAAATGTCAGTGGTTCACCAACGGGCGGTTGAAAGTTTTCCTCCATTTTCACACCATTCTTGCACATTTCACAGCGAATTTTCAAACCAGGTGGTCCATCAATATGATCTTGTTGCCATGGTCGATTATAATGTTCAAAACATGGTTCACATTCTTGAAACATGGCTCGATAATCGGCTGGTAACCAAATCCAGGCGCGTTGTATGATTTTCGCACCATAACTTTTCAGCACATTCAAACTGATCCACTTGTAGATTTGAAGAAATGTTTCCAAAGTCAGTTCGTTCAGTAGCATTGGTTCACGTTCGAAAAATTCACCAATTGAAACATCCATTTTATCCCAGTCCATTGATTCCGGTTCAGACAATTTCAAATTTTGCATTTTTACAATAGCATCAATTGTTTTTTCATAGGTATCAACCCGTTTACGTAGTTTATCCAGTTCACTTGAAAATATTTGTAGCCGTTTCCAGTAAGCCGATGATGACGATGCCATTTCCACTTGCGTACTAATTTTAACGTTGTTGATATTCAGTAATTTAACGAGTAATGTCCCCATGCTAAAGTATCCGTTTCCCCCTCCACAATATGTCGTTTCGTATCGTACGGGCTGAGCGCCACCTTGTTCTGAGTTACACTATACACGTTATGTTTTTTCGATTGTATCAGGTTTTGTTGTCGGTTTATGATTGTATTGTGTTTTAGACAGTCCACGTAATCGTTGAAAGTTATCGTTTTCTTAACCACAGAGTTCTTTACACCTTTCGCTTTCTTCGTGTGATCCTCGCCGTCCACTTGACAACTATACATTTTCGATCTTAAGCCCACAAATTTTGTAAAGATTCGTCCATTTAGCTCATCCTTCATTAACCCGGGTATTTTCTTATTGACTCTTGGCATGTTATATTGATTATCCGCGTTGTAATCCGACGTATCGAAGTATTGAATATCACGTTTCATTATTTCGTAAATATCTGGGCATTTTATCTCGTAAATCAATGAATCCGTGTCTGTGTAGAGTAATTTGCTGTTGTTCCCGAACGTTGGCTGTATGTAGTTGTAATGAAAATCGTAGACACATGTTTTCGAAATATCCAGAATTGCTTGCCCGACGTATATTGGTTTGTTCATAAACACTTCCGTTTTCCGTAGTTCGACTGCGATAAGATTCTCGTCAAATATGGTGCGGCTGTGGAAATTCGGTTTTGCTATCATAACTTCCGCACCATATCGTCCATACCATTTCGTTAACAGTTTCACAATCGAGTGTTTCCGTACATTTTCCATCGTTTTCCCGAAGACCGCGTTGTTGAGTAGCTTGTAGAGATTTTTCTCGAATTCATTTCCCGCCGTTTGTCTTAGAGCTGTATTCAAGTCGATGTAGGATTTGAGCCAAGGTGATTGATCGAATTGTAGCACTCTATGTATTTTCTTTAATTTCATCCCGTGTTGTAGACATTGTTTCAGGTTCCGATAGTGTATCACGTATTTCTGTTTGTTGTATAGCGTTGCCAATAACATTTCCTGTTTAGTACCGGGTGCACACATTCTCTCTGGACATAATGGTAAATCGTTGTGTTTATCGTGCAGTTCTCTCGGGTATTCCAAATCCACTTCCAGTAAATATCCTATTGGTGAATCATCGCTTATTTCTCGAACATCTATCTCGGTATTATCCATCCATTTGAAATTTCCCGTTGGTAAGTATTGTGACATTGCCCATCCATATAAGTTGTTCACGTCATAGTACATCAGGTATTTTGATTCCTCGTCCGGATCGTAGGTGTTCATATATTTATTGTTTGCTGTCGCGTATCGGTTACTACACTGGCTCAATCCACCTCGAATACCACGTTCAATGAATAATAATTGGTCCACATCAGATACCAGTTCTAACTCTACTTTTGTATATTTTAAGGCTGCATCCCACGTAAGTCCCGGCGTCGTGTAGTAATGAGCAGGATCCAATCCGTGTGTGCGCATGCACGTATCCCGAAAATTCTCGAAAACATCCGCGAGTAGTAGTATGTCCGTTTTCATATATAAATCCGAGTATTCTCCAAGCGTCTGTATGTTGAATGTATCCCAAACTTTTTGTGCGTGTGTATAGTCATCCATGGTGATATCGTTGTCGTTGAGTCGATTGTAGAATTTCTCCCGTGATGGTAAACATGTTTCTTCCAATTTATCCCAGCCTGATATGTAGTCGTACGGAAAAACACCTTTGCGTGTAAGTAATTTGTAGTCGGTATCCGGAAATTGTGATTTAACTATGCTGAACTCGTTGAGATATGAAGATAATTTATCCAAACTTGATGCCATAAATCGGAAAGAGTCGATGAATCTAAATGTAATTTCGCTGCCCGTAACATGTTTAGTGAATGCAATATATCGTTCCTTGTTGATTGGTAGTAAGTCGACACGTCCCTCGAATGCTGTTGCTATATCCTTTATTACGAAATGTGCATCATAACCACTCAAGTTGTGGAATACAACAGGAATCATATGGAAATCCTTATAATTCAAGTTGCATCCCTTGTGCGCAGGTCCATTGTATTCGCCGGTGAAGTGGTTATGATCACGAACCACAATATCCTCAGGTTTGAATGGTTTCTCGCAGATGTGGCACCCGGTACTTCGTTGTTTAAGTTGCTGTTGTTCCTCTGGTGTTAACTCGTTCATTGGTATTATGTTGTCATATATGGGTTCCAAGATATTTTCACGTAACGTTGCCAGTTCTTCCGCGAACCATTTTTCGCAATTTGGCCCGCGGTATGATCTATAGTAGCTTAGTTGATTGTTGTAGGAGCAGTGAAAGTAGTAACCGATACTGTATGCCCGATGTTGTTGATACGTTGTTGTATTCTTCTGATTTCCGTTATCTGTCACAGGTTGTAGGAATGATTCCACGTCGGCGTAAATTATAAATGGAACACGTTTTTTGTTACTGTAGTTCTTGAATGATATGTATTTGCTTTTCCCTTCCGGCATTATCACCCGACAGTTGTTCATATTCACGCAGTCTTCAGTATGTTTTATCAGTTTTTCCTCCGTACGAAAGTAATTTAAGCATCGATCACAAATGTAATGGCGGTGGTCACGTTTTGATAATTGTCTTGATACAAGTCGCGATAAGTCCTTAATCCAACAGAAATGGTAGCGTAAATCTTGATCGTTATCGTTATCCTGTTCGTTGTCCTCATCCTCGTAATACTCGTTCCGGATCATTAAAAGGTTTATGTGATGTTCTTTCTTCTCTCTCGTTAGCGCAGCAGGTACGGTTTCAAAATGTCCATTTTGTTTCTTTAGCACAAACACGTTGACTGATATAGCTGGGTTCTGTTTCTCGAATTTGCTCAGTTGTTGGATTGTCATTGGAAACTGTATCCCGTCCAAGTTTAGCACCGTTGAGTAGTGTGGGTAAGAGCTGGTTCGATATGGATGATTACCCCGTGTAGCTGGATAAAGTGCTGATACCACTGCCCACGCGAAACAGGCGTCATCGTTGAAGTTTTGGATGTTGATACATGCTTGTTTTCGTTTTATTTCCTGCGGCAATTCGATGTAGCTTGATCCACGAAAAGGTGTGTATTTGTTCACGTTCACGGCTAGGTTAATTATGGAGGACAATTCCCACCCGCTCCCCGACTCGGCAAACTCGCTCAGTTTTCTTAGAATTGGTTCCTGTACGTGTTCCACG
The DNA here is from genome assembly GCA_035578155.1 of Brachynemurus nebulosus. Classification (NCBI taxonomy): domain Eukaryota; kingdom Metazoa; phylum Arthropoda; class Insecta; order Neuroptera; family Myrmeleontidae; genus Brachynemurus; species Brachynemurus nebulosus. Next base: position 74,777,496 of record JAPWDM010000001.1, on the reverse strand, counting down.
AAGCATTGTTTTAGGTTTGTTCCACGATCTATAATGATATTTGGCGTATTGAAATGTTTCATATCGTATTTGTCCTCGTCACCATCAGTTTTCACAAATAACCCGCAAAACGTTGTGTTGACTTTTATCGTTAGGTATTGTTTCAGAATATTTTTTATGCGTCGGGTGAACATTGACCTTGCGTCCTCTAAAAAGTCCTTTGGCTCTATATGCGTTATGTAGGTAACCACTCCCGTTCGTATCCGGCTCGCAAATGCTGATTCAACGTCCGCCCACTGGATTCGGTCCGACTGTTTCCTTTGATTTCGATTCATACCAGCACCTAAAACAATCAACATATTAAAATTATTTATCAAATTTATAAAAAATCATTAACAAAAAAAAAAATTATATTTAAAAAACTTACCATGTTGATATATTAAAATTATAAAGAAATCATTAAAAAATAAATTTATATTTGAAAAAACTTACCATGTTTTCGTAGCGCCTTCAATCTGATTCGAAATCCTTTCATTTTTCCCGCACATGATTCAAAATGTTTGCGTTGTCCCAAGTTTTCCGCTCCACGAATTGCCTTATTTATTAGTCTCACGTTTGTACTTGTATGTTTTAACCATTTTTCCAATTCATCTGCATCCCGAGTGTCCATTTCCAATAATGATAGCGCGTTTCGTACATTTTCCACCATTCTAGTTGTCACGTCGTTTAATGAAGCCATTGTTGTGTTTTAATCTCGATACAAATTCTTGCAACAATAACAATATTAACTGCTTGAAGTTTGCTGAAGAAGTGATTTGAGGGGGCACGCAGACCTCAATTTATACGATTTTGACTGCTCGAAAAATTCTGGAGGGGAATCACAAAAAATGCTGGCTCAGAATTTTTACAACGCAAATAACCGAAGGTCAAATGTCAAATTCCGAGAAATTTATTTCACATTTGAAACCTAATAAAAGAATTGCTGACTAATTTTAAATAAACATTTTTTAAAATTAAACCTTAAATAAACAAATTGAAAAAACCCCCGATTATTATCAGGCCATAAATTAAAAATTCCGAGAAAACTATTTCATATCTGAAATCAAACAAAGAAATTGCTGTGTTGTCAAAATCTTAAATAAACATTTTTTAAATTAAAACATATAAATAAACAAATTAAAAAAATATCTGAATATGAGTCAGCAAAATCTTAAATAAACATAGCTAAATTTATGATTTACGATGACATTAATGTAAACAAATTCCTGGAACTGACAAGTTGTGACTTGCTTTTAAATAAAATTCCCCTCTGGCTATGATGCAAACATATTATGAAATTACATCATCCTAAGTCAGCTAAAAAATCTTAAATAAACAAACACAAACCGTATAAAGTCACGGGTTATTATTAAATAAACAAATTAATCTTATAAAGACTTGACTCATATACAAAAAAAAAAACCTCAAGTACAATTGACACCCAAATTTCCGGCAGTACAGTAGCGGTCTGAAATTTGGAGTCTGGACCCCGGAGTCTGAAATCTGGAGTCTGAAGTCATGATTGCGGCTAGCGCTTGGTACAGTGCCCCCACAAAATTTAGCGGCCACCCCGTGGGTTAGGGTATTCCCCACATTTTTGACTTGGTAATGTACCTTTCGTTTAAAATGACGCAATTAAGGTGAGCGCGTGTTGGGGTTAAGGTTTGCACGTACAGTGCGCTTCAACAAGTGATCGGACACCTTTTTGCTCAGGGGGGCCCGCACTTTTGACACGGCAGTGTACCAAAAATTTAAGTACAGTACGGTGTCAAAAGTTTGGGGCCACTCCTGGGTTAGGGTATTCCCCACATTTTTTGACGTGATAGTTCGTTTAAGATGACGCAATTAAGGCAAGCGCGTGTTGGGGTCAAGGTTTACACGTACAGTACGCTTCAAAAAGTGATAGGATACCTTTTTGGCCAGGGGGGGTCCACACTTTTGACACGGCAGTGTACCAAAAATTTAAGTACAGTACGGTGTCAAAAGTTTGGGACCACCCCCGAGTTAGGGTAACCCCACATTTTTGACGCGGTAGTGTACCCCATCTATCAAAGTGTAACCTAAAATTCAATCTGTGCATGCGTCATGTACTTAAATTCAGTCTGCGCATGCGTTAGGTTTGCATTCAAAAACTATGGCGGGTAATGGGTTAACACAAAACTAAATTGTGACGAAAATAGTGATGATGCATAATGGGTTAACATAAATTAATTTGGTTGCTGGTGATGACTCATGTCTTAGGAATTTCAAGGCCAACAGTATGAGCGAGTGTTGGGGTCAAATGTCAACAACAAATTTTAAATACATGTACTCGGTACGTGCCGGGTCAGAGATCAAGGTTTGCACATCGATACAGTTTGATGACTCATCAGTTCGGAATGTCTAGTACCGTAAAATGGGTCCAATAGGACCCTAAGACACACGCTTTCAAACATCGTCAAAAGGGTTCAAGTTACTCCGTTTTGCGGTGGCCCCGTACCGGCCTAGCTATTCTACTCTCTTCGTTATCGAAAATTATCGATACCGAGTTACTCATCATAAAGTGATTATAATTGATTGATTCAGACTCATTAGTCAAATTGGTTTTGTCACCAATAAAATATTTTCAAAAAAATTAATCTTCAATACTTTTCGAAAACATAAACTTTTGATCGTAAATATCTCGTAAACGGTGCATCATAGCTCAAAAATAACGAAATTTTTGAAGGTTTAAGCGAAGCAAGTTGTGGGTATTCCGAACATATTGGGACTATCAAAACTTACTTTTCGTTATCGAAAATTATCGATACCGAGTTACTCATCATAAACAGATTAATTGATTGATTCAGACTCATTAGTCAAATTGATTTTGTCACCAATAAAATATTTTCAAAAAAATTAGTTTTCAATACTTTTCGAAAACGTAAACTTTTGATCGTAAATATTTCGTAAATGGTACATCGTAGCTCAAAAATAACGAAATTTTTGAAGGCTTAAGCGAAACAAGTTGTGGGTATTTCCCACATATTGGGACTGTCAAAACCTATTTTTCGTTACCGAAAATATTCGATATCGAAAAAAACGATATTTTTAAAATTTTAATTTGTAAATTTCTACATTTTCGTTATTTGTATTATAAAATTCTCTACAATTTTTGGTAGCTTTTATTTCCAGTATTTTTTTTTATTTTTATATAATGACGGATTTAATTTACGCGATTTTTTATCCGCATAAATTGAATCCCCATGAAACGGCTATTCACGTAAATTGAGAGATAGGTGTGGCGGTCTTTAATTAAAAACGCATTTGTAAAATAGTACAGCTAATTGTAAGTAATCGTCTTTACTCAGGTTTCGGGAATTTTCCCGGGAAAATACTTAATAATTACCCAAATGGGAATATTTCCAGGAAAATTCCCAATGGAAATTTTCCCGTTGCGCATCTCTATCTGTCATACAGTTATGGAATATGTTACTTTAAGCAATTACCATTATAAAATTATATAAAACGAAATTTTCAAAATTTCTGAAAAGTATTAGTTGCAGATACAACTTTGGGTCACCAACAAAAAGTAATATTTTGTGAAAAATTTAAGAAAAAATCTACTATTTGTAGATATAACATTATAATCCTAAACAGAATGCAACTTTTTGTAAAATAACTAAAAAATTTGTGGTTGCAACTGCAATGAAAATTTAAACTATGAATTTTTTCGATAAAATTCTTATCACAACCTTTGGAACTAACAGTTAGAATGAACTTAACATAGTTTCAAAGTTCTAAGATAATTTGGAAAAATGTTATTAGGCTTTAAATTTCTTCAAAATCTTATTTCTAATATCTTAAAATTAATGATTTTGCAGTTGCCACAGTTTTATTCTCAAGGTGCGATATGAGAACTATTACAATTCTTATTTGCTGCTTTTGGTAGAAATAAACCTTCCAGTTTGCTTATTTTTCATCTTCAATATTGAAAACGTCCATTATGAGTACACTGTCCATGACTGGTGCTTTTACGTTATATAAATAAAATTCGCTAAGTGTGTATTGGGTCAGTTTTTAATAATTTTTGTACATGAAATTAAATTAAATTGAAAAATTAGTGTTTAAAATAACTATAATTTAAAATCTGAGGGATATTGTGGTTGCGCCACTGAATAAATTTATAATTAAATAAAGAAAACTTTAATTTGCTTTCTTATTTTGATTAGTGCTGACCTCCTGCAGGTTCGGTTGGCACTAACGTTTATAGTATGTATTTTAAAGAAAACATGTTTGTTCTTGCTTTAAATTTTGGTCTGAAATTATCATTGTTTTAAAGTTTTTTGTCTAGAAAGGTCGGACATTACACATATCAGTTAAAATTGTCATTAGCTTTCGTCTTCGTTTATATTTCGTATTGTACTATTGTGAGTAAGTAAAACGAACGTTATCATTTATCGTGTGATAATTATTATCATCAAGAAGATAGTGATTTCCGATTAAATTCAGTAAAGTTGGGATCGCGAGTGCACGTCGTAATTATCCATCCTTCGACCACCCCTTATCCTGAATTTCCTTTCTGAGTGCTACAGTGAACAAGGACAGCGTTCCCGAATTAATCGGTAAGTCGTATTTTCATTCATTTAAAAATCCGTATTTTTATCGCCGGACGTCGAACGCCTTTGGAAAATTACAGTCCACATTCGTTTATCGTTAGGTAAGCCCGAGTCAAATCGCGATTTTCGGATGATTAATAACGACCGAATTAAACCATACTAGTCAATTGATTGAAAATTATTTGCATTTTTTGTTTATTCGAAGAAAGTTATAGGGCTTGTACAGCTGACAGTTGCCTCGCCACTCCCAAACGCCAATGTTGACGGTTCCGAGCATCGTCGATAGTGAGGTGTCTCTCAGCTGATGCAGACACCATCGTCTTGTTCCAGGATTTTCTAGGACGCCCTCGCCTTTTAGTTCCTCGTTGGACCCATGTATACAGACGCTTTGGCCACTGATCCATCCGCAACATGTATCTGAACCACTTCAGGCTTCTTTTTTCAATTTTTTCTAGCACTCTCTCTTCTGCCTTCATGATGGTCTTGATTCTATTTTTTTTCACCCGATCAAATCTGGACACTCTTGCACTACGCCTATGGTAGCCAATTTCGGTGGCTTCCAGCTCCCGCTTTGATTCTTGCTTAAGTGTCTACACCTCATATCCATATAACATGACCGATTCCACCATTGTTTTCTCAATTATCTTCTTGTTTCTTTTGGAGATATGCTGGTCCGACCGGACAAAAATGAGGTAGCGTATTATCTTGCGACCACTTTCTACTTTTGAGGTCACCTCGTGGTTGCCAACTCCTGCTCTGATTACCCAAACTCCTAGGTATTTGAAGCCTTCGATTTCTTTCAGCTGGACATTATTGTCAATTATAACGTCAGAAGTATCAGAGCTGTTGGTGCACAAGTACTCTGTTTTTTTTCAAAATGAATTGTTAAACTCCAGGTTTCATATGCTTGGTTTAGTCTCCGCAGCATGAACTCTCGGTCGTATATATCCTGTGCAACAACTACCTGATCAACCGCAAAGTTCAAAGGCAGCAGATAATGATTGTCAATGGGAATATCCATCCCAGCGCATTTGTCCCTCCATCCTGCGAGCACTTGGTCTAAATAGGCATTAAAAAGTAAGGGGTGAAAGTTCACAACCCTGCCGCAGACCCTTTTGGCTGAAAATAAGTTCAGAGATTTTATTGCCAGTTTTTATAGCCACTCTGTTATTATCATAGAGCTCTCGTAAAATCTCGATAAGTTCAGAATACTAACAAGGAGATGCACCCAGAGTGAAATTCGGGATTTTGATGAAACTTCGCTGGTGTGTAGAATAGGCAAAAATAAGGGACCCGTATTTTTTTTTATCGGCCATCTTCCACGTTTAGGGGTTGAAACCAGCCCCTAAACTTGGGGGTTCAAATCGTATTTCTTAAGATATCTCGAAAACTATAAGAGATAACTTTAAATTGACGAAATGTTACTCTTTGAAAGAGCTATTCACCCGTATAGGTTAAAGCAGGGTCGGGTTAATAAGAGGGGCTGATTAATAAGGGGGAATGGTTCAATGTATAAAATTTTTACCATCGTAAATAGAAAGAGCACCAAAAATTAGGGTATACATGTTTTTGCGTTTTTTCGAAATATGTGTGGGATCCAAGCCATATAAGGAAGGAAAAAATAGGGTAGATTATATTGCATTATTATTGATTGTAAATACCTTCTATATTTTTTTATTTTTATGTTTATTTTCATCATGAAAATGTAAATTTTTACTTTCCGATAATGATTCATGTATTTTTCAGTACTTACTTAATTGGTAATTTAGCCATTTGTATACTTGGTTGCTAATATTCGATATTTTTTATACCTATTTCTACCAAAGTTCCCTGGTCTGAAAGTGTCAATCAATGTGCAACAAGAAGCAATAATCTTCCATTCAACAACTGCTTTTATCTTCTTACAAATTCGTTTTTAACCAAATAAACGCGGTTTATTTCTTTTTCAACATTCAAACTATTTTTCAGATTCTTTTTGTATGTTTTTAGGTGTCAATCCCATTTCCCAAATCGCAAAATTTTTAAAAAGCACCTAAACAATGCGCAAAAGAGATTATTGCTTCTTGTCGAGCATTCAAACACAAGCACATCAAAGAACTTTAACTTTCGCAGAAATAGGTATAAAAATATTGAATATGAGTAACCAAATGTACACATGGCTAAATTACCAATTAAGTTAGTACTGAAAAATATATGAATCATTATCGGAAAGTAAAAATTTACATTTTCATGATGTAGATCAACTTAAAAATTAAAAAATATAAAACGTATTTTCAATCAATAATAATGCAATATAATCTACCACATTTTTTTCTTCCTTATATGGCTTGGATACCACACATATTTCGAAAAAACGCAAAAACACGTAACCCCTAATTTTTGGTGCTCTTTCTATCTATGACGGCAAAAATTTGATACGTTGAACCATTCAGGCTGTACAAGAAAATTTACCCCCATTTTCACCCTTCCAGCCCCTCTTATTAACCCGGCTCTGGTTTAACCTATACAGGTGAATAGCTCTTTCAAAGAGTAACATTTCGTCAATTTAAAATTTTCCTTTATCTCTTATAGTTTTCGAGATATCTTAAGAAATACGATTTGAACCCCCAAATTTAGGGGCTGGTTTCACCCCGTAAACGTGGAAGATGGTCGATAAAAAAAAATATAGGTCACTTATTTTTGCCTATTCTACACACCAGCGAAGTTTCATCAAAATCCCGAATTTCACTCTGGGTGCATTTCCTTGTAAGGGTAACAATTTCTTGTACTCTTGTCTTCAGTACACTAGTATACACTTTAGTCATTGTGCTATTGATACTAATGCCACGATAATTGTCGGGGGTTTTCCGATCACCACTTTTATGGACAGGCACAAGGTATGACATTTTCCAGGAATTTGGTGTATGACGCTGACCAAGGCACAGATTCATCAACTCAGTAACAGTTTGACATAGTTGTAATGACTCGTTTTTAAGCAATTCGCTGTTGATACCCCGTGGACTCGGAGATTTGTTATGTTTTAGTCTTTTGATCGCACTAATGACCACTTATTGAAAGCTAAATCCACTTTTAAATAACAGTAAGTGACAATACACATAAAAAACACACTCTGATCATTTAATAGTTGTAGAGAGGGATTAATCTGAGTCGAAAGTATTAGTATAACAACATTTGGCGATAATAAAATTAATTAATTAGTTAATATAATAATTTATTTATTATATAATCATCACAAGAATTAGGGACGCGAAGAATTTTGAAAATTGCTACCCTTTTCTCAAGAGGCTGTATCTCAGTTAAGAATAGTCTGACAATGATTTTGCAAAAACCGCCACCAAAAATTGATTTTTTTCATGATGTTTTCACATTTCATATCAATTTTTATTGTCGATGATGATCCCCAAACAAAAATCTGAGCGATTTCAGAAACCTTACATGTTTTAAGGATACTCTGAACTTAAAAAATTATGGTTAATCAAGTAATCATATAACTTCATCATGTCATTTGCATGATATAATGACGTATGAGTCATTTGCATGATGTTTTCTAAAAAAAAGAGGAAAATGCAGTTTTTTTAAACATTTAAAAATTGATTTTATAAAAGGTAGAGTTTTTTTCCCTTAATCGGCATTTTTACATTAAGGGAGATGATTTGAGCTTCCTAAGTAGCATCATTACTTTCGAAGATATCAAAAGTCAAAATTAAAAGTATCATTTTCATTTAACCACAAACAACTTCTAAAGTAATGATCGTAGAAAGCCTTTTAAATAAAGAAATTGAAACTAAAAGAGTACGCTCGCTCCATAAACTTTAATATTCAAAACAATTTTTGCACCTCGTGTACTGCTGGTGTATAACTTTGAAGTGAGAAAAAAATCTTTTTTGTTCTACTCCTGTTGAAGAACACTCTCATTATATATCTGTTAATTGTTGAGAAAGTTAGACATTATTCAAAGGTGTGGAGGAATGATCATTACCCAATACCTTTTTGGCCAATGAAATCACAGTATTAACTATTATTCAATGGGTTTGCGATTATTTTGTGAATGATGTGTATATCAAGATTTAATTTATGTTGCGTAGTAACGTCCAAGTAAACAATGTAGTTTATATTTTGTTTTGATCGTTTTATACATATACAAACATTTAATGAAATTAGAAATAGATTAAAAATTTGATTTAAAATTTATATTCAATTTTACTTAAATCAAAAAGGAAAAAAGTCGTAGCAAAAATATCGTATTCTACTCGCTTGCAATGGCTATTACTCACTCAAATGCATTACGACACTCGCTTCGCAAGCTCGGCTCGTGTCGCGATTTCATTTTTGTGAGTAATAGCTATCATTATTAGCTGGTTGAATAGTATACTATTTTTTTTACATAAAGTATTATCATCCAGGGGGATCCCAACATCAAAAAGTAAACACTTCAAGCTTTCAAATAATCTTTTAAAATCAGTATCAGACTATTCTTGACTAAAATATAGCCTCTTGAGGAAAGGACTTTTTTTATGAGGATAATTTTTTTAATTTTTACATAAAAATGATGTGTAGAATATAAAATTATAATGATTTTGTTATTAATTGTATTCTGTAGTCTATAGTCCGTGATTGTGCATTTAAAAATAATACAAAAATAAAATATTTGTATTAGTGTAGTGCAATTAGTCATTATTAAGGGAAAATGACGGAATCCATTTATAATGAATGGATTTCAATAATTTTTTTTTTTTTGGGTGGTTTTCTAATGGCATAAAGTAAAAAGTTTACCCATTTAAAATTATCGCAATTTTGTAAATTCGGAAATTTTCGGAAAAAACAAAAAAAAAAAAAATATTAGAGATATCAATAAAAAATGTAATTATCGAAATTTTTTGAATATTTTTTTTACAGGAAAATAATGATTGTTATATTTCGTTAAAAGGGCAGTTATCTATACATACTCGTATAATAAAACTGTAACGAGACCGTTTCTATATATGGAATATTTTTTGAAAATTGTACTGGTACTGTAAATAGTAATCGATGTAGATATCAAAACATCGATTTTTAAAATTTTTGTCTGTCTGTCTGTCTTTCTGTCTGTCTGTCTGTCTGTCTTTCTGTCTGCCTGTCTGTCTGTCTGTTTGTCTGTCGGTCAGTCTGTCTGTTCACGCATCACGCAGAAATTACTGAACGGATTTTGATGAAATTTTGTATGATGATAACTTATTACCTGTGTCAACATCTAAGATACTCCGGGAAAATGTCTCATTCCCACGGGAAAATAGAAAAATCATTTTCAACATGTGCACACACTATGGAAATTTACTGAACGGATTTTGATGAAATTTGGCTTGGTGATAACTTATTACCTGGGTCAACATCTAAGATACTTTTTAGTCCGGGAAAATGTTTCATTCCCACGGGAAAATAAAAAAAACCATTTTGAGCATGTGCATGCATTACGCAAAAATTATTGTTCTATGCAAGTTCTGTATAATTATTACATTTATATACTGAGTTGATAACACTGTGTCGCGCGAACGACGTCGCGCGTACAGTTAGTTTAAACTAATTTTCTTCGACGTTGCCACTTTTGATGTCATCCATTAATATTATTGGTGGAGCATTCAAGCAGCTAACTCCTTTACATTGTAAACACGCTACTGAACAATGTAAGCCACTCTTTCTACATCCACAAGCAGAGCTACAACCAGTTTTACAAGAACAAAAAATCATTTTTAATAAATTTTCAGATGCCGGTGGTTGGTTCATTGTGACTGGTACTAAAAAATATCTTTTTTTGCCATCGCCATTCTTCTGGCAACTTTTCATGTCCCATCCACAACTGTACTTGCAAATATACTCTTTTTATATGTTCTAAGCTAGCATCGTGGGTAGGTATCAATGAAGCCAAATTGACACAAGTATTTTTACTAGTAGCTTTAAAAAAGGATCGGTATCGATAATTATTTATGTTACATTCATTTTTAGCAGCACCATATAATTCTAAAATGCATAAAATACCCGATTGCAAAATATTGGAGACGACAGCATTTTCATTAGTGAAGATATTGTTTAGTTGTCATATGGACTACTTTCAAAATAGCCCAAATTGTAGAAAATCGCGCAATACAAATTATGAGCGCAAGACATGTTTGAAATCCGCCCAAATTGCGGAAATACGCCCAATCTGGCAACCCTGACTGTATTCCTAGTAGAGTATTAGCTGTCCCTTGAACTCTTCGCTATCAATACTTTCTCACTATATTCCCATTCTTCTTATACAGTAGTACTTCGATAATTCAGCCTTCGAAAATCCGGACCCTTCAGTAAAATTGCCCGATTTAACAAATAGTAGATACAATTTTAGACACATTTACATTCTATATTTACAGTCACTTAGTACAGTACAAAACAGAATTGTATTGTGGAGTAATTAATTATGCGATACGCAGAACTGCCTACAAACCTAGTACCTAAACAGCAGTGCTTGCTGTTAACTTCTTAGAGTAGCTATAAGGGGTCTCGAATTCATTACATTTTAAACGGTCTCTCGATGATCCGGCTTTTTCGTAAATCCGGCCTACCGGCCGCCCATTTAAGCCGGATTATCGAGGTCTTACTGTACATGAAATACCTACCTTTCAAGGACGTTTGCTACCCCTTTGTATACATTATATAGAATTTAAATAATTCTCAAAAGAAAAGAAAAATATAGCTGCAGAAAGAATATATTATACTAAAAGTAACGTCATTTTCATTAAACTACCCTTAAAAAAAAAGAAAAAAAAAGCGGAAGATTTAAAGAGGTAAACTTTTTACTTATGAGTATAAGAAATTCAAAAAATCCAAAATCATTCAAATCCATTCATTATAACTGTATTCCGAGGTATAAACCTTATTTATAATTCTAATAACTATATTAATAATTCTAATAAAAGATATTTTTAGTTGAATTTCTCCTTGAAAAAATTAGACTTATTATACAGCCTATAATTCAGTCAAATTGTATTTTTTTAGGGAAAGTTTTGGAGTAGTTTTGATTTCTCCCATTCTGTATGTTTTTTTGGGCTGCTGAATCCGAATCTGAGGTTTGCTAACAAAATGTCGTGACGCAACATTGCAAAAAATGCAAAAAAATGTAAAAAATCTCATTTTCGACGGTTTTTGCTTATAACTCGAAAACTATCAACTTTTTGTAAATAACCTTCGTATACAAAATGAAAGTACATAAAATTGTCTACAAATTTTGTTATTTAAGTTTTTTTCCCTGACAAACCGTTCGGGTTCCAGCGCTGATTGAAAATTGACATATTTCAGCTGTTTCTGTAAAAACCGACTAAAACTCAAATTTGTTGCGATTGGCGATTTATTTTGAATAAAGCGATGCTGTTTGATATTACCGCACGTATGTTATCACCGAAACAAACAAGGAATGGTTTCGTATCAGTGCTAACCACTTTGAGTCTTGCACCGGGCTCGATACTTTAGCACATTTCTTGTAAATGTAAAATACCCCTGTCGCAGCATCTGCATAACATAGCGAATTTCCAAATCTTGGGCACTGGCGGATCTCATCTAAGACCTGTACCTATTTAAAATAGTTTAGCTTTCTATGAGTAAAAGAATTTTTAAAATCGGTTGGGTAATTAGTTTTGGTATTTTTGGGGACCCAAGAACCCGAACGAATTTTGTGCAGCATAGTTGTATCCATCTAAAATAATTTAGTTCTCTAGCAGTGAGAAATTTTTAAGCATCGGTTCGATAGCTTATTACTGGCGTTTTCGGATCTGCAAGATCCCGGTGGACCTCATTAAAAAATCAGCTCGACCATATATTCTAGGCGGACTTTATGTAATATATATATATATATATATATATATATATATATATATATATATATATATATATATATATATATATATATATATATATATATATTCAAAACCCGTTGTGTAGCATTCTACGCCGCATTTGCATCCGCAGGACAGTTGTGGATCTCAGATAACACAACCTGTACCTATCTAAAATAGTTTACCTCGGTAATAGTAAAAAAGTTTCAAAATCGGTCAGTTATTTTATTTTTGACACTTTTAGGTCCTACTGACACTTCAGACCTTACATAACGTAATCTATATGTATCTAAAATGGCTTAGCTCCCCAACAGTGAAAAAATTTTCAAAATCGGTCGGTTAGTTTATTTTTGACACTTTTGGATCCGATGGACCCTGGCAGACTTTACATAACGTAATCTATATTTATCTAAAATAGTTTAGCTCTGTAACAGTGAAAAAATTTTCAAAATCGGTCGGTTAGTTTATTTTTGACACTTTTGGGTTCTATGAACTTTGGTGGACCTTACATAACGTAATTTATATTTATCTAAATAGTTTAGCTCTGTAACAGTGAAAAAATTTTCAAAATCGGTCAGTTAGTTTATTTTTGACACTTCTGGATCCTATGGACCCTGGCAGACCTTACATAACGGAATCTATATTTATCTAAAACGGTTTAGCTCTGTAACAGTGAAAAAATTTTCAAAATCGGTCAGTTAGTTTATTTTTGACACTTCTGGATCCTATGGACCCTGGCAGACCTTACATAACGGAATCTATATTTATCTAAAACAGTTTAGCTCTGTAACAGTGAAAAAATTTTCAAAATCGATCAGGCAGTTTATTTTTGACACTTTTGGGTCCTATGGACCCAGGCGGACCTTACATAACGTAATCGATATTTATCTAAAATAGTTTAGCTCTGTAACAGTGAAAAAATTTTCAAAATCGGTCAGTTAGTTTATTTTTGACACTTTTGGGTCCTGTGGACCCTGGCGGACCTTACATAATGTATTCTAAATCTATCTAAAATAGTTTAGCTCTGTAACAGTGAAGAAATTTTTAAAATTGGTCGTTTAGTTTATTTTTTACAATTATGGCATCAGTAAATCCTGGCGAAACTCATACAAGTCTAGTACTCTAACAGTAAGAAAAGGGTTCTAAGGATCTCATATAACTTATGGCAGTCCGTAAGCTTCTTGCGGACATCATTTAATTAATTAATTCAAATACTTTAACTTACTAACTGTGAAAAAATTTTTAAAATCGATTAGTTAATTAATTTCTGGCCTTTTTAGGTCCCGAAAACCTTGACCTCACATAAAATACCTTAAATCCATTTGAAATGGTTTAATTTTTTAACATTATTAATTATTAGTGAAAAAATTTTCAAAATCGATTCAAAATATTTTTCCGTACATACATATGTACATTGTACATATTTTGTTTTGTTTCATATATTTAATAATATTATATCATAACATAATCTTCAATTTCTTGTTTACTTAAAAATTCAATAAAAAAAAAAAAAAAAATCTTCATTACATTAGCTTAGAAAATCTGTTTAATTTACATTTTTTAACATGAGATAGAACCATGCTAATTATAATGCAATAAATGAGAAACAAAACTCTATACATGTATGTGTGTTATAACACATATATGTGAACAGTTTTCACTTGTTCTCACAAAATTCTTTAATAAAAAAGTGAAATATTTTTATATTTCATAAAGAACTGAGATATAAATATAAATTACTTATTAGACTAACAAAGAAAGAATAAAAGTGAAAATTTACATTTTCTCGAAAACTACTTAAAATAGAAAGAAAATTATAAGAACATTTTCTTCATAATTTTTTTTTTCCTTTTCAACGATGTAAAAATCGAACTGTCTTATGATAAGATCGAATGATAAAAAATGGCCAGAAACCCTACTTCTGGGCATCCGACGTGTCTGGCTAACGAACTTAGCCAAGCCAATTCAGAATCCAGTCCGCACACAAAATTTCATAAGCGTTAGACGTTTCGTTCGAGAGTTATCGTGGGAACACATAAATATATATATATATATATATATATATATATATATATATATATATATATATATATATATATATATATATATATATATATATATATAAATTTTAGTGAATATCATTTTCGTATTCTAGGGACCTCAAAACAGATTTCTGCCATAGTCCCGGACTGCCAGCGTCATGACAGCTACTGTAATAGCTGAATTTCGAGTTTTTGAAATTCGCTAAAAGGCTGCTAACGTAATTGTACAGCAAAGCAGACCTCCATTGCTCCCCAATCTGCACATCGTTCGATGAGCTGTGTGAAAACGTCGAACCCCCGGAAGATAGCATTGATATAGACGAAGAAGAAATTGAAGAAAGAGATCAAGAATAGACTGAAGAAAGAAATAGATGAATATATCTAATCTCACAATCTATTTTTATTAATCTCTCCTTGAGATATGGTCACACAAGTTGTTGTTTTCTCACTACGTCTTTCACTTTCCGGATAAACAAGCTCCGACGCTGTTGATAGAACAATCCGAATTTGTGCCAAGGCTCGCCGCCTTTAAAGAGCCTTAGCCAAGACCAGTTAAACGACAACAGCTCCTCAATCTTTGTTCATATGTAATGTAATTATTTACTGTAATATATAATTATATGTAATATAATTAAGGTGACTAGACGTTCTGTTTTCAACGCGACAGTCCCGTTTTTCAGAGACATGTCCCGGTGTCCCGACCAAACTTCTCGGGACGCCCATTTGTCCCGTTTTGGCAATATTTGAACTTATGCGCTATTTTATGAAAAGCTTTATTCATTATTTGAAATAATTTTTAACTGCCTTTAAAAACTTTTACTTGAATTCTTTCGTCTTTTCCCAAATATGAGAGGACGTATTCATTTACGCTTCGATGTTCTAAACTAAACTAAAATTAGCACTCTAAATGACTTTAAAAACGCCATTATTGACTTAAATTTTCAAAAATTTTCCGGGAGAGGACCCCCTTTTCTTATGGGGGGGGGGGTACTCCGTACCCTCAAACTCCTCGGTAAGGTCGGCTGTCCCGTTTTGACTCTTTACAAATCTGGTCACCTTAAATATAATATAATAGCCGGTCTACACTACACAAACTTTTGTTTGCACAAACTGTTTGCGCAAACATAAGTTTGTACAAACAGCACTTGTGGACGTGATGTTTGCACACACTGTTTGCGCAAACTTTACGTTCACATGTCTCGTTTGCACAAATTTATGTTTTCGCAAACAGTTTGTACAAACAAAAGTTTGTATAGTATGGACCGACTATAATATGTAATAATTTTTCAAAATTTTTCATTATAATTTCAACCTTTTTGTAACTGAATTTGTACAATTTCGGACTGCATGAAATAACTTGAACATTGTGTAATTTTTGAAAAAATGAACTGAACCTTTACATGTACCATCTAAATAAGGTATGTAAGAACTAGGAATAATTTACTATTTTCTACAAATTTCACGCACTTTCATTTTGTATAGGCACGTTATTTACGAAAAAGTTTATAGTTTTCGAGTTATAAGCAAAAAACCACCAAAAAATGAGATTTTAACCCTTTTGCATTTGTTTTATGTTGCGTCGTGAAATTTTGTTAGTAAAGATCAGATTCAGATTGAACACCGAAAAAACATACAGAACGGAAGTGGGAGGAGGGGGGAACATCTCGTGAACAATACAAAAAAGCTTCAATGCTGGGAACGTAAGGGCATGATAACTTAGCCTGTGACTCGTCTGTGAAATTGCCCGTAAAATGAATGATGGCATAACAGTCGAAACTATAGCCTATACTGTGGGTAATGTGAATAACAAATACTTATTACTTAAAAGTAAATACTAGTCCAGTAAAGTAAATAGTGGTTAAGTAAAGTATTTACTTAAATTATGAGAATAATGTTGCACTATACCTTATAAGTAAATACTTAAGATTATCAGTATCTACCTATTTGCGCATGTGTACTTGCAGTATAAGTATTTCTTTTTCTTAAATTTAAGTAAATATCATTTAACGTATATTATTAAGACTAATTTATAAGTGGAGTGAATTTTCCAAATTTGAATTTGAATATTGTTTGAATTAATTAAAAACGATCATAATGAAATAGATCAAGACATTATTCAGAATAACAACGATCGTATTGCAGGAAATAGAAGACTAATAGAATTAATTAGTCATTTTCGATAGAAAAAATTGTTTCTGGGAGTATAGTATATACTAAATACTATATTATAAAATAATTAATTGCCTTTAGAAGTTAAAAGAATATATTTGAATACGCAGCGTAATGTGAAATTTAACTTAAAATTAAAATGGAAGAAATTTCAGAGAATTTGAAAAAAATATCTTATTACGTAAACATGTACTTATTACTAGCCACATTAACTAGAACTTAAAAAAATAAAGTTTTACTTAAAATTTTAGCTTTTATTGATTGTAATTAATTATAATTATTTTTTAATAGGGTTGTTCGATTCCCACTGTAAATTTGGAGGGCGGCAGACTGAGCTCTTTTTCTAATTTTAATATTTGCAATGTTTTTAAATAATTTTCCTTCTCCATTAATTCTACCCCAAGCCTTAATTTGTTTATTCGCAGAGCTGTTTCTTCATTTTCTCCTTTTAATTTTATACATTTCGTCTTCAACTGTTCTTGATTCCCCTTTGACTGCTCCATTCCTTTATTTTTTACTGCAATATAATTTTCATTTGATTCTTTGTTGTTTTCATCATTTTTTGTGATTTCAATTAGTGGTATATGGGGTCTACTTTCTTCCCATGTTTCGGGGATAGGAAAGCCAATTAATACTGGACTGTCTTTGCCGATAATATCCAAAACTATATTGTCTATGTCGGTTAGTTTACATATAACACTTCCTTCACTGCCAGTTTTCTTTCTATTGTCAACTTTTTTCTATAATAATAAAATTGATATGTTATTACCTGCGATATATCTAGACTAATTCGCAGAAAATTATATAATAAATTACGATTAATTATTACTTACCACTGAATTTTTTCTAATATTCTGCCAATGCGTATCTCTAGTATATCGAAAGTCTTTTTTGGCTGGGACCACACCCAAAGCTTGGGCTTCTTGGTGAATTTCCATCCATTTTTTGATTTTATCACCTTTCGTTAAGGTTTTTGAAAACGCACCAAATATTTCTTTATTTTCTCTAATTTGTTTTAATATTTCTATTTTGCCCCCGTTCTTAGCATAGAACAACTAGAAGCCAACTAATATCAAAAAAGTGTAACTCGCTTGGAGCCATTTGTAGGCCTGTCACAGTTTAAGGCATGTAGTCAGTCGGTGTCCGTCGCCGACGACACAGTGCATTGTAATACATTGTTAGACATTGTTACTTGAATTGGACAGGTTGGTCTGTCCCATAATAGGTGTTTTGTAGTAGTATGTGTAAATACGCACACAGACGCAAACACCAAACCAACACTATTGCAAACAGTGTGTACCTACACAACATAGTGGGGAGATTTTACGTCACCCACTGGCTACAATTGGAACAGTGTGACTTGGTTACTAGTTTGGTCCCTTGGTTCTTAGACATTTTGCTTTTTATTCGAATTTTTCTTGAAAAATTTGACTTATACAGTCTATACGACAAGAACGGCGAGAGGCGAGAGTAGGGGCGCTATCCGTTTTCGGATCCGTAGAAAACGAATATGTAGAAAAAAAATGTCTGATACATATATATATATATATATATATATGTGTATATATATATATATATATATATATATATATATATATATATATATATATATATATATATACATATATATATATATATATATATATATATATATATATATATATATATATATATATATATATATATATATATATTCCCGCTACCTTTTAATATGTGCAGGGCCCCCCTATGGAAGTTAAGAGCGCAAATTTGGTAAATGGGGCTCATTCCGATGCACAACAATACTATTAAAGTGGGGTCAAATTTTCGGAAAATTTTTGATCCGACCCAACTTTTAAGGGGGTGGTGGGGGGCGATAAAAAACAATAAAACTTTTCCAAACCGGTTGGAAATAAAGTTTCGGTGAATTATCTACAACATATCCAAAATTCAGCTTCCTAGGATGATTTGGAGGGAGTAGAGGGGGGAAAAAAACGATTTTAGCTGGATCTAACACGCCCCCAGTCCCGCAGAATTAACTAGAGGGTTGAAATTTGGTGTGTTTGATAGAGCTCATATCTAGGTTGTGCACTTTGGAGGTTTTAATCTTTTACCCCCACCCCCCTCATTTTTAAGCTACAATTTCATGCATTTTCGACGTTTTCGAAGTTTGTACCACTCGCACAGGTCACCTAAATAAACCTAGAGGGCTGAAATTTTGTACTCGGATTGAGTTAGTATCAAGGGGGTACCTTTTGAGGGTCTCGACTTTTAATCCCTACCCCCACCATTTTTATACCCAAAAGAACATGATTTTTCTTGTTTTTTAACAGTTTCGTTCGGGTCAAAATCTGCCCAAATAAACCTAAAGGGGTTAAGTTTTGTGTACAGGTTAAGCTAATAGCCAGACACTGTTTTGGGGAGGTTTCAATTTTTAACCCTTACCCCCACGATGTTTACGCCAATATTTCCTTAATTTGTTTGCTTGTTTTCTAACACGTCTAGAGACTCTCTAAGGAAACCTAGAGGGCTGAAATTTTGTACGTGTATTCAGTTAGTATCCAGCTAGTAGCTTTTAGTGAGTCCACATTACTTTTCCCCCCACTTCTCCCATTTTTACATCGTAATGAAATTTTTGATTTTTTTGGAAAGAAAAAATAATTTTATAAAAGCCTTCCAGTTTACTATTTAAGTTCCTTTCTTAATATTTAAAAATAAAACACAAAGGCAATTGGTGGATAAGCATGGGTAGGAATGCCCTTGTACGAATTGTGTTGGCTTTTTCCCTGCTAACTGCTATCGGCACAAAATTGAAA
The DNA here is from genome assembly GCA_035578155.1 of Brachynemurus nebulosus. NCBI lineage: Eukaryota > Metazoa > Arthropoda > Insecta > Neuroptera > Myrmeleontidae > Brachynemurus > Brachynemurus nebulosus. The sequence goes on along the minus strand of JAPWDM010000001.1, from coordinate 74,758,054 downwards.
TTTATTGAGATTCAGCCCTTAAAAACTTATAACCTTTTTTTACAGCCCCGATCAACCGGGCACTCATCATCAGTTTTGAAACCACCAAAATGACAAATCGCTTGTGGACTTTCAATTACATTTCGCTTGTAGACATTCAATACCGAAGATGGAAGGAAAAATTCGACTTCCGTGATGGGGCTCCGCTGCTCACGGCGTTTTTTTAAGTTTTGTATTTAAAATGTAATTATGAAAAACGAAATAATTATCAATGATCATAGATAATACACTCTATTAGGTTGGTTATAGATAGGCCACTCTCAATTTAATTTTGTAATTAAAACTGTACTTGGGGCAATAGATGGCATTATATATGTTTGATTTCGACAGGTGCTCACAGATGGCATTATTTTCATTTAATTCTAATTAAATTAGTTTGGGCTAAATTTAATTAAACATCAAATAAACTTTTTTAACCCGATTTAATTATTAATGCACTCAAATGAAAACAGAATACAAAAATAAATATCTCTTGAATGTTTACATGATGATATTAAAACTTAATCCACATCAGTAAAGAAAACTGTAAAAAAGAAATTAATGTTTATTTTTAGAAAAATAAAATACTTTTTGATTTTTACATTATTTTTTTTGTGTCTGTGGGTGTTACAATATTTAAGAACTTGCATATTGATATCAATTAAACTATTTATCAATATGTATTATTTTGTAGCTAGGAAAAAACTGTGCCAAACTGTTTCCTTTTTTTGTAACTATGAAAAAAATTATTGATTATCAATTTTTTGAAATTATTTGACAATTTAAAACGTCAAAAAATGTATTTTCGATAATTCGCTTAATTACGGCAATTTGTTCAGGATTAATTACGAGCGACCGACTTTTTCATAGTTTTTAGTATACTTACTTTCTAATTTCACTTAAATTATGAAGGTGTTCGATGACGGGGATTTTCATACCATACGGGCTCTTAGTCTATGGGCCTATTCGTACCGCACCTAGCCAAAGTGCCTTGCTCTTACTTTTAAGAACATTACACTTGTTTTGAAGAACTTTTGCGTTACTTTGGAGATATTTGTATATTCCTGTCTCACTTTCCGTGTTCTTGAGAGAAGGGTGAAGGATATATACGATGTATACCGAACGCTATTACTGACTATAAACTATGTATGCTAGAATCATCGTATCATAGAGATGTACACGATATGATTTTACTCACAGAGTACTAATTTAAATACAAGAGTAATATTGTACTAGATTTTAGATAAAATTTCTTGTTAATACAATAATACGTGAAAGTTTTTAAAAAATGTGTTATAAAAACTGATATAAAAACTAATATAAAAACTGATAAGTTAAATACGACATTTTAATTTTATTAATACAAAAACGTAAAAAAAAGGAAAACAAAAAAAAAAAAACAAAAACAAAAAAAAAATTGTTTACGATTAACCATAAAGCAAGCGCCAATTTTTGTTTTTATTTAATGGAATTTAAAATTAAGATTGGTGGTTGTATAAACGACTATTTTGGTACAATTTTAAATTAACACGATCAAAATCATAACCTATAATGACGAAACGACCAGCTGGTACACTATTTTGACAACTAGTATAGCTTATATGGAATTATGTGGAATTGTTAACGAGTTACAAGGTTGTGTCACAGTTACTTAGGTTTCAGTTAACGCTGAACAGCGTCCATGACTATTGAAATACTAAATTATCATATTATCATCGCGTGGGTAGCTGATTCTTGGCGACGTAAAGATTACGCAAGCATCTCAAGTTTTTTTTTTTTTTTTAAATTAGAATCTGTATCAAGTAAAAATTTTTGTATACGTGTAATTGTCATTAGAATACCTATTATACAAATTATGGGCGGATTACTAGATTTTATATCCCCAATTAAACATTTATGCGTATATTTTAACTTGATACTAGTCCTAATTTTACCACCAGAGACACGAGAGAGAATCTTTACGTCGTCAATAATGTCTATTTTATTGGCCGATGAGATCAGACCGTGTGTAACCGGCTTTAAACACAAACACAAACAGTCATTTCCCTTCCCTCTGTCCCTACTCCTACCTATCATCTGAGGACACGAAAACGAACTAGGCTTTCACAGCCCTCTGTCATTGAGCCAACATCTACGCTCCCACAAAAGTCTCGCCGTACGACCCAGTGTACACCAAAATAGACGAATAACACCTCGTTTCAAGTAGCAATAACAACAATATAGGGAGTGATGTGACAAACCCGTCCGTGAATGTACTACGGTACTTTTACGGATTGGTTTGGCACATTACCCTTCCACAGAGCCTAATACCTTGCATAATGCCGGTATAGGTGAATGTTACCCAGTACTGTCCTACTGAGTAGTGAGCGCCAGGTTGGCGTAAAAGTATAATAATAATAATAATAATCCTGGTAAGTGTAGGTTACTGGATCTGTATAACGAAATTTTTAGGCAAGGCGTTTACCCTCCGCAGTGGCGGGAAGCTACCATCATTCCGCTGCTAAAAGAGGGTAAAGATTCATCGCAACTATCTAGCTACCGTCCAATATCCTTGACTTGCTGTTTCAGCAAGGTATTGGAAAAAATGATGAACAACCGTCTCGTCTGGTGGCTGAAATCCCACAATCTCATTCCTAAACATCAATGTGGGTTCCGCCGATACCATTCGACTACGGACCATCTTGTTCGCCTCGAGAATGCCATTCAAGACGCCTTTCTCCAATGAAAACACCTTGTGGCTGTGTTTTTCGATTTGGAGAAAGCTTATGATATGACTTGGAGGTATGGCATTCTCAAGAAGCTGCACGACTGGGGTTTAAGAGGTAACCTCCCTCAGTTCGTTAAAAGTTTTCTGACTGACCGTTCTTTTCGTGTCCGGGTAGGTGACACTGAGTCTGAGGCCCACTCCCAGGAGAATGGTGTTCCTCAAGGCTCCACTATTAGTGTCACCTTGTTTTCCATCGCAGTCAGTCATATTGCAGCTTCAGCCCCAATTCGTCGTTGCTTGTACGTTGATGACCTCACTATATTCTATGCAGCCGACTCCATCGAGGATATCCAACAACGGCTGCAACAAGGCATCAACGAAGTGGCGACTTCTGCAGAAGCTCTTGGTTTTCGCTTCTCACCTCAAAAAACATCGGTGGTACACTTCTGCAGAAATCGCAACGCACATCCGGATCCTGTTCTCACATTGAAAGGATCCAATCTCCAGTGCGTTGATAGCGTCAGGTTTCTAGGACTTATTTTTGACAAACAACTTACGTGGCGCCCACACCTCCAAGCCTTAGCTGCGAGTTGTCGCAGGACAATAAACATGCTTAAGTGCTTGGCAGGTGCATCGTGGGGTGCGGGCCGGGAGTCGTTGCTTCGCCTGTATCAATCGCTGGTTCTGACTAGGCTTGATTACGGCAGCATTGCTTACTCCTCCGCCCGGGCGTCTGCGCTTCTACTCCTAGATCCTGTTCACCATGCAGGCATACGACTGGCTACGGGAGCATTTCGAACGAGTCCTTCTATGAGCCTCTGCGTAGAGTCGGGTCTTCCTTCGCTGCGACTGAAACGTGAGCGTCTCTTGCTCAATTATGCAGCGGGGGTATATGCAACACCTTCACATATAAACCACCCGACTCTATTCAGATACCGTTTACAGGGGCTCTATGGTCGACGTCCCACCATAAGTCGACCAGTGGCCGTTCGAACGCAGGAGTTATTAGAGAGTCTGCGCTTACAGTTCGCCAAGGTACTTCCCAAACGTCCTATGGAAGTACCTCCTTGGCTGATCCCTAACGTAAGGTGTCGTTTCGACCTGACTGGTCTCAACAAGGAGGAGACCAGTTCATTCGAATATCGATCCCGCTTTTATGAGATCATTAGCGAACTTGACTCTCTCTGCATATACACAGATGGTTCCAAAACTGCTACGGGTGTTGGAAGTGCCATCGTCATCCGTAACGATCCTCACGCTTGGTCACTTCCTCCCCAGGCCACTGTGTATACTGCAGAATTATTTGCTATCTTGCAAGCCCTGCGATTCTGTCAAACTTCCGAAGACAGCGCATTCTTCATTTGTTCCGACTCGTTGAGCGCGTTGCAAGCGATCTGCCACTCTCATACCATCGATCCACTGGTGCAGAACATCCGAACGTGTCTCTACATGCTCCGCCAAAAGTCTATCACCCTCTTTTGGATTCCAGAGGATCTGAGAGTGTGCATTAGTTCCGCGATCGATCAGAAATGGCAACGTGAGTGGAACAACCTCACGGCTAAGCTCAGACAGGTGAAACCTGAGGTCCGAAGAACTCCGGCACCTGTAAATCTGAGCCGGCGAGAGAGTGTGGCTCTGACGCGTTTACGCTTGGGCCACACGGCGTTAACACACCGTCATCTTCTCGCCGGTGAGGATCAGCCACGGTGCGCCGCCTGCGGGACGGCGCTGACCGTGAGACATATAGTTGAGGAATGTGTAGCCCTTGAGCCATTGCGCCAAAGGCTGCAGCTCCCGAATAATGTAGCCAATGCTTTAAGTTATGATACTGTCTCTGAAAGAAAGATGATTGAATTTCTCAGAAATTCGAATCTTCTTCAGAGACTGTAGGGGCTTTACATCTCTAAATTTTAGAAAGTCGTCTCTTTTGTCTACCCCGATAGTAAATTTTATTCCAGCAATGTTTTAATTTTTTGTGTTCAAAAATTTCTTGTGAGTGTCTTAATTTATTTATTTATTAACCATACCCTGTTCCAGCTGGTCTGGCAGGGTACTTTTAGTATTGTCGTTATGCGATTAAGGGCCTTTTACACCCTTAGTGGTACTGTTGTTATTTATACTTTGTTATCTGTTTCCGTTATTGTTTTTTAATGATGTACCACCGAAGGCCTTTTACACCCTAGGTGGCACATCAATTGTTGTTTTTATCTATGATATTTTGTTATGCCGCTGTAGGCTTGTTGTTATGGCTCTACAGCGGTATTGTTTTAACTCCTTATTGTTTCACTGGTCGGTCTGCGGCCTCCCAGTGACGCAATAAGTTTTATCTGTGATACCTTTAGTGAGATTTTTTCTAGTCGTTTGTATGTTTCTAGTCTGGTTCCTCCACCCCGGTGCTATTTACAGCCCGGGGGAGTCGCAGCGATGGTCTTCAGACCTTGGTGACCGAACGCTTTGTCTAGTACTTATCGTACCGTCACCAAGGACTGTCCGCTCCTGTTAAGCCCTGGGATGGCAGGGCCCATCGTTGGTTTTTATTTGTGTATGTTTGTCCGTTGTCTATTGCATTTATGTGTTCCTGTCTGTTTTGTGTATGTTTTTATCTTTATCGTCTATGGCGGCGCATGCTCTTGGTAGGCGATGCCGCCGGGTGCTGCTGACCGCGCCATCCACCGGCAGCAGTACCCCAATTTTAATTTAAAAAAAAATAAAAAATAATAATAATAATAATAATAATAATAATAGTAATAGTATAAATAAATAAAATGAATTATATAATTCAATTTATACAAATAAAAATTATATGAGAATTTTCTGTTATTTTATTTTTTAATTTTTTCTCGTTCCAATAAGAATATTCCTATTGTCATTAAAAACGCAACTTATTTTCGTTAAAAAAATTCATTCAAGTGAATTAGCTAAATTCTAAATAATTAACAACACATTTTTTAAAAACTCACGTATTATTGTATTAACAAGAAATTTTATCTAAAATCTAGTACAATATTACTCTTGTATTTAAATTAGTACTCTGTGAGTAAAATCATATCGTGTACATCTCTATGATACGATGATTCTAGCATACATAGTTTATAGTCAGTAATAGCGTTCGGTATACATCGTATATATCCTTCACCCTTCTCTCAAGAACACGGAAAGTGAGACAGGAATATAAAAATATCTCCAAAGTAAGGCAAAAGTTCTTCAAAACAAGTGTAATGTTCTTAAAAGTAAGAGCTTTTAAGATTGGGCCTATTCGTACCGCACTTTGGCTAGGTGCGGTACGAATAGGCCCAATAACTTTAAAGGCACTTCATTTACAAAAACTTGATAAAACTTAAGTTTCGGTTGCATATCAATAATTAATACAAATACATACCTTCAGTTACAAAGCCAAAAACACATTCTATAGCGGATTTTCTCGGCATTGTGAAAAGATTTAAATTAAAAATATTGAAAACTGTTATCTTAACTAAAACAATTTTTTTAAAACGCCAACTATTGCTATTACTTTAAAATAATTCATTTTATTTATGTACCTGGACCAACAGACGGCGTTATCGTCGATATATTTTTTCAAAGTCAAATTTATATTGAAGTGCCTTATCTATATAAGTTATTAGAGTGTATTATCTATTACCAATGATGTTACTAATTGGCGACGCAAAGATTACGCGAGCGCTCCTGGTTTTTAAATTAGAAGCTATATCAAGTAAAAATTTTTGTATACGTTTAATTGTCGATAGAAAAATGTATTAGACACAGTATGCGCGGATTACTAGATTTTATATCGCCCATTCATCGTATACGTATATTTTTACTTTATTTTAGTTCTAATTTTACCACCAGAGGCGTGAGTGAGAATCTTTGCGTCGCCAATAGATTTCTATGGCTATTAACTTATAAAATAATATTTGAGTCATTCAATGGTAACTATTTTAACTTTTTTATTCGTTTTTTACAATAAAATTAAAAATTATATGCAACTCCTGTAAATGTTCATGGGGCATTACAAGCACCTGTAATTGTAAAATTGTAAAACTGTAACTTGTACTTTTATGAAATAGGCCCCTGGTGTTGAAAAATCAGACTATTCTTAAAGTGCATTTGCTCAAATGTCATTTATGAGCTGAATTTTTTAGATCTGAAAATACATACAATTGATTTAATTTTTCCATTCATTTACAGTTCTTCAGTTATTTTATGACGTTTGCTATTTAAATTTGTCGTTTGTGTACTCTAAATTGTAATATTCGTTAACTTATTCACGTATTTTTTTCACATATTAATCACATTTTAACCGTTTTACAGATGTCAAATTTTCTCTTCTTCAACAAAATTCCTTTACTACGAACTTGTGTCAACCCGAATACAAAGTTTTAATACTTATCATTTTTTCTTAATATAGCACTGATTACTATATACAAAACTTATGTTAATGCACTTTTTTGTCAGCCATTTTTCTGAAGCTCCTCCTTTTGGACAGATCCAAATATATAAATAATTCTGAAAGTATATGTAAATATGTTGGTTATTGATTTTTGTTTCCATAGTTTCAAAGTATGCATTGGCAAAAATTTGAACATCTTACAACTGACATAAATTAATAAATTGTATATTGTACAATAAGTGGGAAAAGAGGCTTATTTCACACGAATATGAGAGTTTGTTGCGCGAGCCCGCAGGGCGAGTGCAACAATTCATATGAGTGAGAGATAAGCTTTTCTTACGTATTTTACACTATACTTTTTATACAAGCACATTTTTTTTCGTAACATTTAACATAAATAATTTAAATAATATTTAAATAAGTATCACAGAAAAAAAAACTCACTGTATATTACAAAATTTTTACTCCAATAGAACCCTTTAGTAATATTACAAAACCACTTTTATTAAAAATCTGATTACTAAAACTTTTGTAATTATCACAAATACTTATTTTTGTGAATAAAACTCAAAGTATGTTTTATTGAATATTTAATAAACTTTGTTATAATTACTAAATGGAATTTGTAATAGGTATGATTTATTTATTAATAATACTAAATTTTATAGTAAATTTTACTATATTTTTTTGTTGTAGTTACAAATTATCCCTGTAAATATTATTAAGGATATTTGTGAAGGAAAGGAACTTATTGGATATGCTTTGATAATTAATGTAAAAAAGAAAATAGATGTGTCTATAAGATACGTACAAAATTCAAACTTCACATCTATTTTACACTGCATTACATTAATTATCAAAGTACATTCAGTTAGCCCCTATAAAATAAGAAAAATTTTATTTTATATAAATGAATTTATTAATTAATTAATACAAAAAATAAAAAGTTATGTTAAAATTTTTTAACTTACAGGAGATATGACATGTGCTTTAGAAATAATTTTAACATATTTTTATATTCAGAACTAATATTAAACAAATTTCATTGAAAGATGTAACTGTAGTCCAATATTTAATTACATCTTCAAAATCCAGTGAAAAGTTTTAAAAAAACAAAACAAAAACAAGCTGTTGTTTATCTGTAAAAAAAGCATATTTTACTAAAATATGAAACATAAAAAATGTCTAACTAAATAATAAAAAACTTACTTGAATTTTAAAAAGAATGCTTTTAATTTGTTAGTAATTTACTTAATTGAGTTGTTTCACATATAGTCGAATAATGGATTACATATTCGATTCAGAATCAGAGTGAAAAGAGTAGCATGTTTTCAATCTGTAAAAAAAGAATATTTTACTAACTAAAATATGAAGCTTAAAATCATGTCTAACCAGAAAATGAACCCTTACTTGAATTTGAAAAGAAATGCATTTAATTTGCTAGTGCTTTATAAATTTCTGAACTGAAGGAACTTTTTTTTTCGTTATAAAAAAGTTTAATTTAACTGCAAATTTATACTATTTTTTCCATAATGTTCAAAATTGCTTTTAGTATCTGAAAAAAAAGAGATTAAATTTTAATAGGAATAGTATTAATATTTGTGGGCAAAAAATAATTTATGAAAATACTTACTAGCCAATATCTATTAGATTTTCGATAGTAAAGCCATTAGCAAGTTTTCTTCCCATATTTCTAACGTTCAAACAATTTTAAATTGAGATTGTATACTATATTTTTCATAAACTCTTGTCAGCTTATAATAAATATTTATGATGATGGACGCTATTCTAAGAATCAAAGAATTCGTTAATACTGCGCTTGCGTCAGTTATTTATTACAAAACTTTTTGTTGTAATTACAAAACTCTGTTTTTAAATGAGAAATTAAACAACTTTGTGACAATCACTAAATTTTATTGTCATTTAAATTTTTAAATTACTCAAGTATACTATCAAAATATTTTTTGTTATTAGAAATGTTTTTGTTACATTTGCAAAATTTTGTTTTAAAAATAACAGTAAGAATTAACAATATTAAAATTTTAGTTATAACAACAAAAACTGAATAACAGAAATAGCTTTGTAAATATTATCAGGGCTTCTTTAAATGAATATAAGTATTATGAACGTTTACAAAATACCACTTAAATGTATCAACTTGTCAACTCTGCGCAAGTGTCATTTAATTATTACAAAAATTTTCGTTTTAATTACAAAAGGGATTTTTACTTTAAGCATGCGCATTTTGATTTTTAAAACAGTGTTATAATTACAAATATTTTTGTTACATTTATTTAAAATATTCAATAGAACTGTAATTAATGCTACAAAAATATACTACTAAACTTTTTTTTGTTATTACAAAAGTTTTTGTAATATTTGCAAAATTTTATATTAAAACTAAGAGTACACATTAAAAAAACGCAATTTGTAGTATTAATAAAACTTATATCAATCACTGGAAGTGAGTTTCCTTACAATTACTAAAATTTTAGTTCTAACAACGAAAACTGAATACTAAAAGCGGTTTTGTAAATAAAATCACTGTTTTTTTTCTGTGCAGTACAAATTTTTTAAATTTTCAATGTCAGTGGTAAGATGTTCAAATTTTCGCCAAAACATACTTTGAAACTATGCAAACAATAATAAATAGCAACCTAAATACATATATTTTTAGAATTATTTATATTCGCTCCGAGCCGAAAGTATAGCCACCTACATCAAATGATTATTTAATAATTTATCAGGACATTATACTATTTAAATGAATGGGAAATATATTAAAAAACTGAAATTAGTTTAATACAAGTCATACATCTGCTCATTTTACCTTAAAAATGTCTGAAAATATTTTTCAATAATTAACCAAGAAAAAGCATAAGAGGTAATTTTTATGATATTTTTTTGAAAATTTCAAAATAAAATGACGTTTGATAGTAGGGTTAGAAAATTTTTTTTTTATTATTCTGCAGAATCTGGTAAATAGAAATCGTAATAAGTACTCGCTTTGAAAGAATCAAACAAGTATTCAAAAAAAAAAAAAAATACTTTTTCTTAAAGAAAATAGTAAAATTATGCACAAATGCTGTCCTGATAAACAGATATATTTGTCCACCATGAGCGCTGTAATCGATTTTTGTATCCCCTCCAGGCAAAAGCTCATAGCGAATTATATGTTAAATCAAAGACAGAGCCAAGTTTTTTATTATATTAAGCCGTGAGAAATTATTTCGCACGCCTATTTCCGCACGGTGTGGGCAATTGTTAATTTTTACATATAGTTAGCTGTGCGCAAAATGTTACTTTTAATAGTAGGAGTAGAAAAAAAATTTTACTAATTATTTAAATAAATATTAATTTACATAAATTTTACGAAAGAAATGTTTTCGTAGAAAAAGTATAGTGTAAAATACGTGGGAAAAGCTTATTTCTCACTCATATGAGTGCAAACTCATATTTGTGGGAAATAAGCCATTTTTCCCACTTATTATACAATATACTATTTTTTGTTTTTCTTATTTTTATGATTTCCGCAACTCAGTGTCCATTGAGCTAGTTACTGATATCAATTAATTCTGAGTCTCCTATAACGCGGATTCCATATAATGCGGTACGAATTAATGGCGCTATATAGTAGGAGAGCTGATCGTAGTTTTGTCCACGTCATCGACTACACAAATGAATTTACCTTTATTGAATAGTTTACGTTAATACGAAACGAAATTTATCTGTGCATATACCCGAAATATGGCCGGAAATTTGAAAAAAATGACCACTTCCGGTTGCATTTTTTGCTGTTATCCTACGTCATGAGATACATGAACGAAATTTGGTCAGAGTAAAGATGAAGTATTTCTATAATAAAATATCAAGGGTTGCCTCCTTAATTTTGGCCGCAAAGTTGGGAAAAAAATTTTTGAAAAACCGGATTTTGGGTGTTATTCTACGTCATGAGATACATGAACGAAATTTTGTCACGGTAAAGGTGAAGTATTTCTCTAATAAAATATCAAGGGTTGCCTCCTTAATTTTGGCCGCAAAGTTGGAAAAAAAATTTTTGAAAAACCGGATTTTGGGTGTTATTCTACGTCATGAGATACATGAACGAAATTTGGTCAGGGTAAAGATGAAGTATTTCTATAATAAAATATCAAGGGTTGCCTCCTTAATTTTGGCCGCAAAGTTGGAAAAAAAAATTTTGAAAAACCGGTTTTTGGCTGTTATTCTACGTCATGAGATACATGAACAAAATTTGGTCAGGGTAAAGATGAAGTATATCTATAATAAAATATCAAGGGTTGCCTCCTTAATTTTGGCCGCAAAGTTGGAAAAAAAATTTTTGAAAAACCGGATTTTGGCTGTTATCCTACGTCATGAGATACATGAACGAAATTTGGTCAAAGTAAAGATGAACCCTTCCAGTAACAAAATATCAAGGGTTGCCACCCCTCATTTGGCCGCAACCCTTGTCTGCCACCCCTTTTTCAAGATTTCAATAAAATGATATTTGAATTGAAGAATATAATACACATATATACTTATTGAACTGCTTAAATATCTAAACATCTCAATTACGTTTAATAATCCGAATTGTAACATAAATATTTTAAAAGTGACAAGACTTAGCGTTTTGAAGCAAAGTCCACTGTTTGAGTTAATTATCATTCCAACATACAGTGAAAATTCAGAAAATTTCTCATATTTTAAGTATGGAAAAATGAACGGTAAATTATAAAAATTGCTAGATACGAGTATTGTAAAATTCATGTATCTGTTATTATTAATAAAATAAAAACGAGAATTGCAGAAAAATTAAAGAGTACGTATTTCTGGCTATCACAGCAATATATTACCCATTTACTAGTTAATAATATATGAAAGTTTCAAAAATATTACTCGCTAATTTTGTTTTTGAAAACGACTTTTTCTTGCCCGGCAGAGGAAGTTGTTAGCTAATATTATTTATTTTTTAGGCTTATTATAATTATTTTCGTTTATTTTGTGAATGTTTCGATTTTTATGATAAAAAAGTAACCAGTATGGTAACATTTCCATGTCCGTCCGGTCGTATGTCATGACATGTTATAGTTAATTTTCAGTAACTGTTATTGATATAGAAATGAAATTTCACACATTGATAGAAGTCGTTTGGCCGCATCTGTTCCTGGTGAAAAAATATAAGAAATAAGGGAGATCTGGGTAAGCGAGAAAACTCTGTAAGTGAGAGTAATTGTCAGGTCCCCTAATTTTATTACTCAAAAAGTCTTTATGAATGACAAACAAAAACCTGCATAAAGGAGAGTCGTTATGTGCATGTATACCGGCAATACTAATTTTTTTAAGTAAATTTTGATTTTGATGTCTAGTATGTATTTTTTTTTTTAATGTAAGCATATTTAAGCATGTAGGCATTTTTATTTAAAAAGGTTTTTTTTTTGGTTAATGGGAACATACAGTGCGTCCATTTGAAGATTAAATATGTGTAATTCTGAAGTGTAGAATTTCACCTGTATACTTTAACTATCTTTAAATGGGATGACTTTTCGAGAGGGTGTTATTAGTGATCATAAACTTTTAAAAAGGTAAATTATTTTATTGTTTGCAATAAATGCCACCCTATGTTCTCTACAATTGTGTTTAAATATAATATTACCTGTTTCACTAGTGACGGTTTTTTTTTAACACTTGCATAGGCAAGTAGATAATTTGCTGCGATCAATACTAATGATTATTGCCGTACTTGAAAAATCATCCCATTTAAAGATAGATAAAGTATACTTACTATCACAGAATGTATACTATTTATACATATATGTATTGAATCATCCAATGTGTAGTCTTCAAACGGGCGTACTGTTTGTATAAATGTTAACATTGTGATCTATCGAATGTGTTTTAATTGGTATTTATTAGATAATATTTGTTTATTTTATTTGGAATATGAACACCATATTTCCTTTTCTGTTTTGCAAAATACAAAAAATGTGCAAAACAGAGAAAGAAATATGGTGTTCATATTCTAAACCAAATAAACAAATTATATATATTTTATTATATTTTCGCTGATTCCTGAAGAAATGAAGAAGAAATGAAGTGAAGAAATTATAAGCTAGAAAATAAAAAGCTTTTCTTTATTAAAAAAAAATTTTTATTCAGAATATTTTTACATTTACTAAAAATAATATATACATAGTACTATTTATACATATAATATTAATTCCTGAATGAAAAACTTATATCTAATTAAATAATAAATTTTAATTTACAAGTTTTCATATGAATCAACATCAGAATCGACATTATTATCATAGTCATCACCTCTATCCGAATCATTTTCTCCTTCATCAAATACTATGTCCCCCACATTAAGGGGTGTAGGCTCACCTTCAAACCAAAGCGGTTCTATGGTATTTATCCCTGTTACCCAGCCACAATTATTCGTATCATATAAAATACAATTTTTTTCTGTGGCATTTTGCCACATCGACGTTACAAAGATTGACCGCATAATTTTTTGTTTCAATGATTTCCAGCAAGGAGGCATTAAGCTGGAATCAAATGTTTGTATTTCTTTTCGAAATGCCTCTGCTGTTGAATGAGCACCAAAAGTTTTTTCAAAAATTAATAACCTGGCAAAGTCAACGTTTGAACATCTTTTGATGTGATACATGAGACAAGTGAATTCTTGTAGAAATAAAATTTTTTCATGATTATTAATATCATTTGGATCATTTAAAGATGAAAATAATTGCAGAAACTTTTCATGCTTTTTCATCAACTCAAATGGCCTTGCTTTGCCCTTCCTGTAAAAACTGGCAGTGTAGTCACTACCAGTGAAGGCATGAAAGCCAGGCAATGCCAAGCAAGTATTTAAACCTAATTTTTCTGCAAGAATGTTACAGTTAATACAATCATAATCAGAAATATTCTTAGAACTTAAAAGCCAAATGTCTAGATCAGCTAATTTATTAATGTTGCCTAATAATATTACCAAAATATCGGTATCAGAAGCTCTAATTAAAACTTTGGTTTTTCTTTCAAGTTTGTTTAAATGAAAAATTATCCGAGTGTCGGCCTCTTCATGTGAACATTCAAATATAGCCTCTTCTACTTTTAAAACTCGCTGAAAGTCTTCTGCAACAAATGAATAACATTTATTCTCAACAGTGAGGTAAACTTTTTTTGCCCCCAAAATGAAAGATGCTTCTTTGCTAGCCCAGTGTTCAGCCAAAAATTTAATTAAAGCTTCTTTAAATTTTTTATTCCTCAAACTTTTTATAAAATCGGAAGGTCGAGTTTGAGATGGTCCAGATATTGAATATGGTACATCAATTTCTTTTCGATTAAAACGCTCGGAATCTTTAATTGATGGAATAAAATACCGGTCAAAAATAATATGCACTACAGGTGCAGCTGTCTTACATATTTTATTTAAAATGAATTCTGCCAATTTATCAAATCTCATTGGGATTCCTGGTCCTAATGTGTGCAGAAAGTAAAATCCATCGATTATTTCTACATCGATGGTACCTGGGTAATCATTTTCTGTAAATGATTTTAGTTTCTTTGCTAATACTGCTTTGTCAGTTTTATGCATTTCCCCTGTACAGTGACACAATGCAGGTGGCACTGGTGCCAGGGGAAAAGACAGGCAAAGTTCTATATCAATTTCTTTTTTAAGAGCTATTGCTAGCAACCTTCCAAATATATCACGTTCCATTTTTAATAAAACTTGTTTTTTACCGTCTTTACTCTTCAGGGTTTTCTGCACACATTCTGATGCGAAATTTTTTATTTTAAGTTGACTAATAGGTTTCTCAAATCTTTTTCCATCTAAATTACAACCGTTAATAAAATCTATTTTTTTGGATTCTCCTATCGAATTTACACTTAAAAGAAAATTTGAAGTTTCATCAGAAACTGCCCGACCTGTGACGACATTGAATAAATAATGACCATCAATATCTGCATCGAAAGGATTAATATTCTTTTTATTGTATCTATAATATCATCTACTGATTTCCTGTCTCTTTGAATTCTACTAAGTTCTAATTCTTTAACTGTATCATCTTGGATATTAATGTTAAGATCTTGAATTACCTTACTGATTATTTTTGTTCTCATGCTATGGCTAAACGCCCAACGTTGCCTTGCTTCAATAGAATTGCTGAAATGTGTTACACCAGTGAGAGAACTTGCGGCGTCAGCGTTGATCGTTTGCTCTAACGTTAGATCAACTGGTACCCTAGCTAACGTATTGGTTGTTCTCCTAATACCAAACGCGCCTCTTTTAAATTCCTTTAATAATTGGGAATTGTTATACTTTAATTCTATTAAATTACAAAAATATTTCAGTATCCACCTGGCATAATTGGGTTGATTGAAGGTGAAAAAGAGATTAGCCATATCATACAAAGAATCTAGAAATAAATCGAAATCACTAATTCTGATGCTTCTACTAAATCTAAAATAAAGGTTAATAAAATCTATATACTGCAGATAATATTCAGCAGTCTTACCGCGATTTCCTTTTTTTATATTCTGAAGAAAAGTTTGATATTTCTGTACCGTTTCTTTCAAATATATTGGAAGATTTAAAAATTCAGAGCCATCTGAACGGGACGACATAATTACTTTTAATTCTTTAAAAGTTACTGAAGGATTTATATCATTTTCTGTCAAGAATTGCTCTATTAATAAGGTTTGCAATGCTGCTGATAGCAACGGATGAATTCGCTTACACCTATTAAAGTGTTTAGCACTCAAAAATCCATTTACTGAACCTTCAGCTAAAACTTGTGAGTCAACTAACACATTTGTAATCCCACTGGAATCGATGTATTTACCTATGGCCTTGAAATAAGCCATCTGAATATGGAAGCCTCCTAAATTTACGAAAATATTATCGAATTTGGAGCCTTCCGCTATTTGAATTTGCATGGCTTTTCTAGCAATAGCCAAATCAGCAGTATAAATTATGTCCTTTTGATTGCATTCTTTTGCAATTCTTTGTGCACCTTTCATGGTTTCATGCACAACACTATAAGAAGTTGGTGACAAATTTATCGGTGGTAAATAATCAATAGTTTGGATTTCGCTATTATCAATAATTGTTAAGCTATTATATCCTACCCACATAGGCGTTGTTTGAATTTGACTGATAGAGAAACTCCAAATTAAATCTTTCAAAACTGCTTTCTCTTTAGCTATTGTTAGTTCCTTTCTTATTTCATCGATTTCTGCCAGTCGAATTAATTGCGTTTGAGCGAAAGGTTTTTTAGGATAAGGCTCAATATCTTTCGAAAAAAACTGAAATTTTCGTCTTCTTATCAGTTTTCGAGTTTCATTACTATTACTATTGCTATCATTATTTGAACATTCAATTTCTTTCTCCGGATTTTTTGAAAGGAATTGATATATAATACCAACGGTATCATGTAAAGTATCTTTTCCATTTATTGTATCCACAAATCTATCATAATTATCAAATGCAACATGAGTGCTAAGAGTACTATCGGTAATTATGCCAGGTGGAATGTATTGATTGTCTTCACAGGCTGTATAAGTCATTTCAGTCTCTAATTGCTCAGCAACGTTGTAACTCACAGTATAACCATATTTATTTAAAATAGTTAATATTTTTCTACTATTAGTCATTGACTTCATTGCTAAACCTAACATGAGATGCTTACTTGGCTTCACTTTACCTTTACTGATTGTAAAAATAATATCCTGACATATCGATTTAATTCTGAGTAAATCATCAACTGAATTTTTTCGGCGAGGATCAGGTCCTTGTATGAGACAACTCATAAAATTAAACAAATCTTTAGGGATTTCACACTCCCCATTAATTAAATCTTGTACCGTGATTTTTTCTGGAAGTGTCTTGTGTTTTAAGTTTTTTATTTCATTTCGGAGTTCATAAGCAAATAATTCATGCTTAATGAGATCATCCGTAACGAACCTATCAATCAACCTGTCTACATCGATTTCTTTTTTATAAACTATTATTTTATTATGATTGGATCGAGATATACTCATAACAATTCTATCACTGTACTCTTTACCTAATTTTTCCTGCAGATGCTGGGGAGTGTAACTAGTTAAATCATGTGGGGAATCTTTGCAGTTATAGTATTCTGAAAAAAGTATTTTATATTTTATACATAGATCAGTGAGGAAATAAACTTTTTCTTCTTCAATAATTTGTTTGTCAATAAAAACACATAAAGCATCGAAGGCTTGTTTGTGGGCTTGCCTAAGGACATGCCAGGTATTCTCGGGTTTCTTTAGAATCGTTACTTTTTCTGCTTCGTTCTGGTATTCAGTACGACATAATGGGTGGTATGAAAAATTTTTTAACAACTCTAGTTTCCCAATAAGAGGCAAGTCTTCTAAAATTTCAGCGAACTTCATAATTGTGTCATATAAATTAGCTGTATTACATGTAACAACATAATGTCTACGAGATCCTATTTTACGTTCAACTTTATTACAAAAAACACAAATTCTACTGTTATGATGTTCTCCATATTTTTCTGTTGTCGGCTGTATTTCAGCTTGTGTTGTGTTCATTTCACAGGATGCTGATAATGGGTCTTTAACGATAACTGAAGTCGTGTGAGTACTATCTAAGATTGAAGTGGCTGAAGAACAAGGTTCATAATCCATTACTTCACCCTCGAGTAATGTCGTACTACTTGATGGCCGAGGTTCACTCGGGTCACTTAACAATTTCTGAAAAATTAGAAAATACAATTTTATTGAATGATGAAAAGTCATTTCACTGTATTGTTATATTTAGCTTCTCAATATTATGTTCATATCGAATATTCGCTAGTGTTAAGAGTGTTGGTTTTTTATGTCATCGAAGATGACATATTAATATCGTTGTGTGACTGAATAATTATTGAGTTGTACATCCATATTGAATAAACGCAAGAGGGCTGTAGAGTTAACAACTATAGAGTTAACAAAAAATCAGAAATTAACACTTTCACTGAGATGACATTACTTACTGCGTGTCAAAAACACGCATTTGACGAATTTTATTACTCAATATTATGTATTTTATATAATTATGGTTTTTTACTCAATCTTATATAAATATAAACTATTAGCACTATAAATAAAAAAATTTATACTTAATAAAAAACAGATTTTTGGTATTTTTGTTAGCAATTTGTTAGCAATAATTGCTTTTTCGAACAATTGATTTTTCGAACAATTGATTTCGAACAATTGAATTCGAACAACTTACCTACACCGGTTTTAACTATTTTTTAGAGGATGTGCGGTATGTAAAGTGGTGCAATGGTAGCAGAGCTGCCATATTTAATCAAAACCACTAATTGTAAGTTTTTTTTACAAAGGTGTTCAACAGTAGCCAGAAAGATAGAATGAAGTCACCGAAAATAATAGATATTAGTTTCGATTATTAGATTTATTCTTATTTCTTTATAAATAAAATTTTAAATTTAATGAAAATAGGACCTTATTAGTTTGTATAGTTATGTAATATAAAAAAAAAATTATATAGCTGAAATGATACTGTTATTAAATACACATTATTTACCTTTTTCAATATCTGTGACGCTGATGGTAAAACAGCCGGTAGTTCTTCAATTGCTTCTTGCGTATCAGATATATTTGCTGCCTCAGGAGGAATATTTTCATTGTTTTCATCCTGGAAAACCCATCAAAAGAATAGTTCATAGCTTTTAGTAGCAAATTACGTAAAAAAAAAAAAATAAGAATTTACTGTATATATTACAAAGTAGAAATATTTACAAGTCAATTTAACTAAAAATGATATGACTTCATCAAACAAATTTAACAGCTGAAAAAATTTTTTACATACTTACTTTTGTGGCTCTTTTAATTTTGGTAGTTTTTATATTAACGTAACTATAGTAACTTAATGTTTTGCTTCATTTTTGGTTAATCCAATTTTGTTTCATTTTTATTTAGTTAATTTGACCAATATTTACCATAAATAAAAACTTAAATAAATTCGAAAAATACTCACGTATAGTTTTGTCATCATAATTTGAAATTCTTCTTTATATTTCCTTTTTAAAGACATAACTTTCTTATAGCAATCGAAATGATATGCCTGATGCCTGTCACGTTTTCTTAACAACTTAATATCACCATACTTAAAGTTCATTTGCTTTCGAAAATTTATCATATGATAACATTTTCTATATGACTCACTGGAAAAGTTTGTTAAATTATTTGAACCACCGCACAAAAAACAATGCATTTTTAGAAATTCGTTCTAACAAATCGACTTAAATTGTAGATAATATAAAAATTCCTATTTTACGTATTGTCTCGCGGTGTTGTCTCAACAATTTGTGAAAACTGAAAAGACCGTTGCATAGCAAAAACATTTCAGATGTTTTTTTTATTTCAAAAGTTAAAAGTTAATTATTAACGAAATAAATAATTTTGAAGGAGGATTGGGTACTTAAGAAATAAATATTAACGATACTGAAAAAACATTTATTTTAAAACACTTATATAATTTTTATCCTTTAAGAGAGTTGTAAAGTTTAGTTATCTGTTAAAAGCAATACTTAATATACAGTTGAACTCTTTTTTATGCCGTCCTTTAAAAAAGAAACATTTTTTAAAAAAGAAATAAACAACGAAATCTATTAAAGTACTTACCTTTTTATAAAAGCGAATACAATCAGTTGCACTGATAAAAGTTTCACAGTTAAAATTATGAATACACATAATCATCAAACTAAAACTGCCAGCAATACAGACCTATGAATGTTTAAAAATGAAATTTCTGTATAGTATGTTGGCTACAAATATAATGTGTAATATGTAATAATACATAAATGTAAAAACTTTCTGCTTCTAATATTTATAAAAGGAAACGTCTTTTTGCCGAAGAGTGGCCAAAGTTACCCCGGTGGACTAAAGTAACCCCTCTTGACGGTATTGAAAATTATAACATGTATATACGACCGGACGGACATGGAAATGTTACCATACTGGTTACTTTTTTATCATAAAAATCGAAACATTCACAAAATAAACGAAAATAATTATAATAAGCCTAAAACATAAATAATATTAGCTAACAACTTCCTCTGCCGGGCAAGAAAAAGTCGTTTTCAAAAACAAAATTAGCGAGTAATATTTTTGAAACTTTCATATATTATTAACTAGTAAATGGGTAATATATTGCTGTGATAGCCAGAAATACGTACTCTTTAATTTTTCTGCAATTCTCGTTTTTATTTTATTAATAATAACAGATACATGAATTTTACAATACTCGTATCTAGCAATTTTTATAATTTACCGTTCATTTTTCCATACTTAAAATATGAGAAATTTTCTGAATTTTCACTGTATGTTGGAATGATAATTAACTCAAACAGTGGACTTTGCTTCAAAACGCTAAGTCTTGTCACTTTTAAAATATTTATGTTACAATTCGGATTATTAAACGTAATTGAGATGTTTAGATATTTAAGCAGTTCAATAAGTATATATGTGTATTATATTCTTCAATTCAAATATCATTTTATTGAAATCTTGAAAAAGGGGTGGCAGACAAGGGTTGCGGCCAAATGAGGGGTGGCAACCCTTGATATTTTGTTACTGGAAGGGTTCATCTTTACTCTGACCAAATTTCGTTCATGTATCTCATGACGTAGGATAACAGCCAAAATCCGGTTTTTCAAAAATTTTTTTTCAAACTTTGCGGCCAAAATTAAGGAGGCAACCCTTGATATTTTATTATAGATATACTTCATCTTTACCCTGACCAAATTTTGTTCATGTATCTCATGACGTAGAATAACAGCCAAAAACCGGTTTTTTAAAATTTTTTTTTCCAACTTTGCGGCCAAAATTAAGGAGGCAACCCTTGATATTTTATTATAGAAATACTTCATCTTTACCCTGACCAAATTTCGTTCATGTATCTCATGACGTAGAATAACACCCAAAATCCGGTTTTTCAAAAATTTTTTTTCCAACTTTGCGGCCAAAATTAAGGAGGCAACCCTTGATATTTTATTAGAGAAATACTTCACCTTTACCGTGACAAAATTTCGTTCATGTATCTCATGACGTAGAATAACACCCAAAATCCGGTTTTTCAAAAATTTTTTTCCCAACTTTGCGGCCAAAATTAAGGAGGCAACCCTTGATATTTTATTATAGAAATACTTCATCTTTACTCTGACCAAATTTCGTTCATGTATCTCATGACGTAGGATAACAGCAAAAAATGCAACCGGAAGTGGTCATTTTTTTCAAATTTCCGGCCATATTTCGGGTATATGCACAGATAAATTTCGTTTCGTATTAACGTAAACTATTCAATAAAGGTAAATTCATTTGTGTAGTCGATGACGTGGACAAAACTACGATCAGCTCTGGGACTAATAGGAAACTTGACTGTGTATGATTTGTCCTTTGCCGACCATTTGATTAACTATATGACCCCGCCAACTTAGCGTCGCTATTTTCTTTTTTTGGACAGAAAAGTTGTATCATCATGTGATCCAGTCTCGCCTTTACCGACCTCATTTTGATATGAATTTTTTGTATATTTTTTCTAACAGTAATGTAAAAGGCTACGTTAACTTACTATCAGACTAGAATTTTTTCTAAATGACAATTTAACGATATTTTGCAATATTTTCTGTATCTGCATATATCACCTGTCCACTATTGCTGCGCTTAAAATCAGCATATATACACCGCATTAAAAAAAAATTTGCTAAGTGAAATTATTTATCAAAAAATATTCTACGAAAAAGCTAAGAGTACGTTTCTGTTTGGACTGAAAATAGAAAAGTTATATGTTCTTAATGTTTCTCACGTTTTGGATGGTTAACTTGTTATACTATAATTTTTCAAATATTAATTTATCGCCAAAATATTTCAAAAAAAAAAAAGTTGCAGATAATTATATAATCTACAAAGAAAAAACGCTACAAAATTTTCGTCAGATTCGCGGCTACTGAGATAATCCAGTATATATTTTCGACCATCGAGTTCCGAAAACCCCGTTTTGCAGTTATAATAGATTCCCCTTTGATTAGTACTATACTCCTCAAAACAAAATAAGGGCCACTTGAAAGTTTGTATTTTAAAACTGATTTATGTCGATCCACGTCAAAATAACTTTTCTAAATGACTGTTGTTATGATATTAATGCCCAGTTGCACCGTTTTTATTTTAAGTAAATCTTTGCTAAGTATGACTTAATTTTAAGATGTTCTTAAATATTTCGTACATTGCACCGATTAAATTTTATACTTTCTTAAATAAGTTTAGTTTAAGTACCTGAAAATATGACAACATCGTAAAAACCAAACTTAATTTACATTTTTTGCATAGAAACCATAATAATTACGGTAATAAATAAATACGACAAATACGTAATTTTGAATTTGTTTTGTTAACGAAGTGTCGTCTGTTTTGTAAATATATTTCGTATTTTTTCTCACATTAGTTCGTCAGTACGTCTTGTAGTGTGAATATCTTATTTTTAATTATAAAAAAAATTGTTTCTTAATTGAAGAAAAATGAATGAAAATGTGAAGGTAAATAAATACTCAAGTGTTAAATATTTGTCATAACTAGAATATTTAACTAATAAATGTGAAATATTTATCATATTAACAGAATTCGTCTTCTAAAAATGGAAAAATACGGACAGCAAATTTCTCAGCTACGGAAAAAGAATTACTATACAGTTTAGCAAATAAGTACCAAAATATTATTGAGAATAAAAAAACAGACGCAGTAACAAATGAAGAAAAAAATATAACCTGGAAAATAATAGAAAATGAATTTAATGCTTCTTGTCCAGATGGACGATCAAGAAATTTAAATTCATTAAAAAAATTTTACAATAATAAAAAGCAAGAAGTTAGAAAAGTAGCCGCTGAAGCGAAAAAAGAAATGTATTTAACAGGTATATTAATACGTAAATTAAAAATCATAAAGTGATTGAAAAAATTATCCGGATCGACCGGGAATCGGACCTAGGATCTCCTGGTAACTAGCCAGGTATGCTAACCACTGCACCATCGATCCCATATTGTCGAGTGCTTGTGAAACACTACTAACGTATGACAGACTTTTGTCTGCATTTTAAACACACACAGTATTCATATATTCACTTGTCGTTCAGCTAAACTGAAACTTTAAGCACTCGACTTTTAGCTGAACGACAAGTGAACATATGAATACTATGTGTGTTTAAAATGCAGACAAAAGTCTGTCATACGTTAGTAGTGTTTCACAAGCACTCGACAATATTTGAAATTGAAAAAAAAAGGTATATTAATAATTAATGACTGTTTGTGGTAAATACAAATATAATTTTAAAAAAAAATGCAATTTAGGTGGAGGTACACCAAAAGTTAAAGACAGTCAAGACGACGATTTAATTCTATCCATTGTAAATAGTAAAACCATTCATGGTTTGGAAAATCCTTTCGATTCCGATGTATTGGAAATAGGTGGAATTCAAGTATGTTTTTTTTTTCATAATTTATATTGAGTACCTTTTATAAGATACCAGAATCTTTTAAACCAGTATAACTATTTTAAATTTCATAAAAATTTTTAGGAATCAGTTACGGATGAAGATTTACAAAATCCACCACCGAAAAAAGCACGAGCAAGTACTGGGGATGATTTGGAAACAGTACATTATACCTATTTTCCTGTTTTGCAAATAAACGAATATTTATCGGGAAAACATTAATTTGTTAATAACAACTTATTTTTTTCAGCAGATTAAGCAGATACAAACAAATAATTGGTCAAATCCAAAACCGGCAATGCTAAGTACTCCCACAAGTAGTAATTTATCAAAAGTAATAACATTCTTTTTTTTTTAATAATTTTGTTTTCTGTAAAATTTTCTAATTTTAACATTTGTTAGAAAACCTTCGGTGCAAATAGAAGACGTCCTGCAACGGTTGTAAAAACATTAACTTCGACAAATATTGCTGAAATGTATCAAGAATTACTGGAGAAAAGAACAAAAATTGCAGATTTAGAGAAAGAGATTTTGGAAAAGGATTTAAAATGGAAGATTGAGAAACAAAATTAGAAAAACAAAGTATTCTACTAGACATTGAAATAAAAAAGCAAACTTTACAAAATTTAAAAAATAATGAAAATACATAAGCTCAATACATTAATTTTATTTTAATTATAATTTATTAAATATTTTTTTTTTTTATTTTCATAATCAAAGTTGTTTTATTTAATACAAATATTAAGAAAATAAAGTTTTTAATTTAAAAAAAAAAAGTAATAAATAATTGCATCTACTACAAATTACCAAAATAATTATTAATTAAATTTCTTCTCACATCGTTGATGTTTCGTTCGTTTGCAACAGGAATTGCTAGAACTTGGTCATTATTTATTAATGCATCGATTTCATTTACATTAATATCATCCGGTAATGGTGGATGATGATCGTGCATTGATCGTGCTATATTTTGTAAAACAACTGCAGCTACAATTACAGTTAACGTGGTTTCCAATTTGAGTCTTAGACCATATGCTAAAACAGGAAAGCGTCTCTTCCAGTTTCCAAATAGCCTTTCAACAGTGTTCCTGGTTCTTATGTGCGCTTCATTATATAATTGTTCTGGTCTTGTGAGCGGATTTGCCAATGGAGTCAGTAGATAATTTCTTAATGGGTACGCACTGTCTCCCAACAGAATTGAATTTGGGAATTCCCCATTTTCCATTCGTGCCCTCAAACGACTATTATTAAAAATTGTCGAATCGTGTGCAGACCCTGGCCATCTCGCAACTATATCGATTATTTTTAAATCCGCAGTGGCAACAACTTGCGTATTTATTGAAAAATACCCTTTCCTGTTCCGGTATATTTCTCCATCATTACCTCCTGGGGATTGAATTTTAATATGTGTGCCATCCACTACACCTAAAATACGTGGAAACGCTGCAACTTCAAAAAAATCAATTTTTATGTTTTCCACAGCTTCTTCACTTTCAGGCATTTTAATAAATGCTGGTCGAAGCATGGCAATAGCTCTGGACACTCTTTTAATTATTCTTGATGCCGTTGATGTGTGCATCCCTCCAAAATCTGCAACGGCAGTTATATGTCCAGAAGACGCATAAAATCGAAATGTTATTAACAGCTGGTTCATGGGTGAAACACTGTTGTTTCTGAAATATAATATTAAAGTTATGTACAATAAAGAACACACATGCAACATAGTAAAACATAAGTAATTTTTATAAAATAAACTATGTAAACTTACATATTGTTTGGGAATTCTAACTCAGCTTCAATTAAGCCCAGAACTCTTAAGCAAGTTTGCTTTGTCAAACGAAAACGTTTATAGAAATTATACTCATCCATATCATGAAAATGATTTGATCGAGTATAAATCATTCTGGGAAAACCATAATCAATGATTTCCAATATGTCTAAATCGTCTTCAAATATATCGTTGATTCTTAAGTCCATTTTTTGTTTATAAATTATAAATATACTAAACACAACTAGAATAATACAAAATGGAAAAATGATAATAAACACAATTAGAATAATACAAAATGACAACACAAGTGCTCAACAAAAAAAAATTACAAATATCATAAGTTAAAAATAATTTCCCTGGAAACAAAATCTATTAAGCAAACGTCATCTGATTCTTAAATTTAAGTATCGTTTAAGTTGTCGATTTTGATAACTTAAATATAAGCATCACTTAACACATTTAAGAATCGCTTAAAGAACGGTGCAACAGAAATTTTCAAATATAAGTATTACTTAGTACTAAGTAATACTTAAGCAATACGGTGCAACTGGGCATAAGTGGTTGAGTAAATGATAACAGTTAGGTTTAAGTGATATTATTGTTGAGGGGAAGATTTAAACGTTTTTTTGTTTCGCACAGCGTCAAGTGATTAGTTATACTTATTTTTTTGAATTTGATTTTAAATCAGTTTGCGCTAGATTATTGATTGCTGAGGTTGTTTTTTGAAGTTTGGCGTGTTATTCAGTCATTTATTTTTACAATGCCGAGAATTCGACACTACTGCTACCAGAGCCGTAACGATGATTAAGGGTGGTCAATTTCAACGTTCCGTGGCTCTGCAGTTGGGTTGTTCACGAAGGGCTATTCAAAATGTTTGGAATCGGTATCAGCAGACCGGTAGTGTAACCCGGCGCCGTGGCTCAGGAAGAGTTGGTGCTACCACTGCCCGTGAAGACCATTACATTCGACTGTGTGCACGACGTGAGCCGACTGTTACCGCAGGTACTCTGCAAAATCGCTTACATCGATCTACTGGTACTGTTGTCAGTAATCAGACCACACGAAATAGTTTGCATGGAGACCAACAACGTTCAAGAAGACCAGTAATCCGTACCAAACTGACCGGAGCGCATCGTGCAAACCGTTTAAGATTTGCACGTGAACACCTTGAATCGGGCTTGGAGGAATGGCGTCACGTACTCTTCACGGATGAGTGCAAGTTTTTTAGTGGTGATCGACGTGTAAGAGTGTCGAGAAGAAGTGGGGAAAGGTTTTCTGATCGTCACATTCATGAACGCGACAGATTTGGCGGTCCTAATGTCATGGTCTGGGGTGGAATTAGTTTGCAAGGCAAATCTGAGCTTGTTTTCCTGAACGAGGGTACTGTAACGGCTCAAAGTTACATCGAACAGGTTGTCAGACCCCATGTGATCCCCTTTGCACAACGAGCGGCCGACGGATTTATCCTGATGCAGGATAATGCCCGAGCGCATACCCCTCGAGCGACGACAACTGTCCTTAGGGAGGCTAATATACAGGTTTTACCGTGGCCTGCAAATAGCCCTGACTTGAACCCAATAGAACATCTTTGGGATCAATTAAAACGGCGAGTCAGAGCAGCCGGCACACCCAACAACAACTGATTGATGTCTTGAGAAGATGTTGGGAGGAGATTCCTGATGAAACCGTTAGGCATCTTATTGAAAGCATGCCGAGGAGACTTCAAGAATGTGTTTTAAAAAGGGGAGGGCATACTCGATATTAAATCACCGAAAGTTGCATAATGTGTGCTTTTACTCAAAACGTGAACGTTTGTTGATGACTGTAAAAATGACTATAAAAATGATAAAATCCTAAAAAGATGTAATTATGGATTAATTTTTTATTTAATCTTATTAAAGTTAATTTTATTTAGTAAAAAATTAGTCCCTTAATTAAATGTAAGCATACCCTATACTGTAACTTATATAAAAATAAACTTATGCAGAAAAACATGAG
Organism: Brachynemurus nebulosus; assembly: GCA_035578155.1. Taxonomy (NCBI): domain Eukaryota; kingdom Metazoa; phylum Arthropoda; class Insecta; order Neuroptera; family Myrmeleontidae; genus Brachynemurus; species Brachynemurus nebulosus. The sequence continues at coordinate 74,730,633 of JAPWDM010000001.1, read as the reverse complement.
TGGCCTTTATTTTGTTTTGAGTAGTATATAATTATGTTGTAAAAAATTCCGGTCATATAGCTCTGGATATTTCTTTACGAATAAGCAACACTCATAAATATACAAATTAGTTAAAGTCAGTATTTTGAATTTTTTTAAAATCGTTCTACAAGATTCTTTTGAACCTATTCCTGATATTGCTCGGATACACCTTTTTTGGAGATCATTAGCACTTGCTCCTTTAGATATAATAGAAGTATCGTAAAGAGAATTACACTGGTATCATTAACTGAATTAGGAAGATCATTTATGTACAGCAGAAATAAAATTGAGCCTAGTACCGAACCCTGCGGTACACCTTTAATAATTTTTCTGTTTTCTGATGTTACAGTATTCATACATCCGTTTATTAATGAATGTAACTGAACATACTGATTTCGGTCTGACATATAAGAGTTAAATAAATCACTAACGACCCCACGAATCGCATATGAAACTAACTTAGCTAATAATATATCTTTGTCAACACAATCGAATGCAATGCAAATCAAATTTTTAAAGGATCAACAACTTCTGAAAGAACTTTGAATATAGCTTGATTTATTAATTTTTTGGGAATGTATCCATGCTGCTTATCAGACAAAATATTAAAATTTGTTAAATAATTCAGCAACCTAGACTTAATTATACTTTCAAAGATTTTTGAGAAGTTAGACAATACTATAGACAAAAGGTCTATAGTTATTGATAATTTTTCGTTCTCCTTCTTTAAATAAAGGTTTGACAACAGCAGTTTTCAATTTATCAGGAAAATGGCCTGTACTGAGCATCAAATTAATAACATAACTTAATGGTTCACCAATAACGCAAGCACTAGGTTTAATAACTTTTGTTGGAATGTTGTCGCAACTAACTGATCCCGTATTCTTCAACGTAAGGCAGGCACGATAAACCTCAAACTCGTCACATGGTAATAAGGACAGACTTTTACTGATAAGAGAATTTATTCTGCAATGATCAATTGATGCCTTTAGTTGCAAATTATTTGCAACATTAATAAAGAATTCATTTAAACTACCAACTATAGTGGTAGGATCTGTACAAATATTATTGCCTAACTTGAGACAATTTACACTGTTAAGTTGATCATTTATCATTTTGACCTAATGAATTTACAATTTTCCATGTCTGTCTCGATTTATTAGCAGCATTTTGAATCTTATCATCATAAAATTTTCTTTTACTTTTATTTATTGCATTTTTAATAGGTATGCCGACATAATTCTTTGTAGTTTTGTTGTAAGTAAGTTACATCAAAACAATGCTTTTTTTAATATAGACAATTCTTCGAACATCTCACGCTTTTGAGAACATAAAAATTTTATATATGGTGTTATCCTCTGTCTATTTTTTGTCTCATATCTTTTTTTATTTTTGCTTATAAATAAAAATGCCGTTTCGAAACAGTACATGCAATTTTTGTAAAAACATTTGTAACCATCATTTACGTTTTCATAACTATATACTGAATTCTACGATGACGATTGCAATAAATAATAGAAATAATTATAATTTTCATTAGTGTAATGTCTGTAGAAATGTTTTTGTACTTTAGTGTCGTGACAAAGGGTATTATAGTTCATCCTTACGGCATAATGATCCGATAAATTTGTATTGAATACTACCGTATTATATATAATTACCAGTTGATATGTTAGTAAAAATATTGTCAAGCAATGTGGCACCTTGTGTTGTGACTCTTGTTGGATGAATGATCACTGATTCTAAATTATAGCACTGTAAAAGAATGCATAATCTTTGAACCTCATTAGAATTTATTAAAAAATTACAATTAAAATCACCAGTTAGAACAACCAAATAATTATTTTTAAAAGTTTTAAGTAATAATTCTTTTAAACAATTTAGAAAAACATTAAAATCTCCCGATAAACGCACAATACAATTAATTTTAAATTTTAAATCAAAATTCCACATACCTCGAAGCTTAATTCTAAGGTTAATTGATTTAATTCGAGATCAATACACGAAAGATCTTTTTTTACACAAATCATAACACCGCCGCGCCGTGCATATGTTCAGATCTGCAAAAATAAGGGTGTCTACACAATCAATGAAATAGGGAATAAGAAATAAGAAATAAGGAATAAGAAGTATGCCATCTAGTGACGTTGAGTGGAACTTTAACGTAACTGCTCATAGATATAAATATGTAGGTACTTTTGTACGTCAAAATTCCTGATTTTTTTCATTTTAGTGACAAAAAAAGTCATCACTAACGTTATTTTTTCATGAATTTTGATGTACAAAAATACCTAAATACATATACCTATGGACAGTTACGTTAAAGTTCCATTCGACGTCAGTAGATGGCATACTTGTTATTCCTTATTTCTTATTTCATTGATTGTGTATGACCCATAAGTTGCCATTTGATAACCAGAGATTTTAACAAAATCCGCTTCATTATTTTCCTTAATTTTTGATCTTAAGGAACGTATATTTTGATGCATTATTTTTATTTGTTTACAGTTTAAGTTGTTGATAGTCACTGTTGTGTCATCTGCTATATTATTTACTGTATTATAATTATTATAGGCATTACTTAATGTTTCAGTGTTATGTGTATAGTTAAAGCAACTTAAGTCGGAACTAATTTTCAATGAAGTTTGCAGTTTTGCGTTCTCGAAAAAGTCGATATTGTTGGAAAACAGTTCTTTCAGGCCAAAACTCTTCATTGTAAAGTTCTTCTTTCAAATTTGCATTTGCTTCAATCTTAAAGCATTTATATGTCTGTGCCTTAGTCGTAGCTGGTTCCACCTTAAATTCTTCATTCGGATACCTCTTTAACAGATAATATTTTACATCTTCTTCTTGCATTTCTAAGCTGACTCTACCTGAAAACATCCAGATTTTTCTTTCAGCAGCAAATTTTGGTTTGTTACATTTCGCTTTTCCGTAGTGTCGAGCTGGTCTTGGCTTTCTATAGGAAACCGTTTTAAATCCATCAGCATCACCGGTATTTTCTGGTGTTCGTTGGGATATTTCATTCTCGTTAGTGGTTTCAGTATTTGAATCAGCTCCGTTTGAGTTCCTCACTACTTTTGTGTAACTGGTAATTGGTTTTTGATTTATTTTTACTGGTGTTTTCACGCGATTATTAAGTGCTTCATTATTTGTTTTGAGTTCGTGATTAGCTGCTTAATTTGAATCGTGATTTTCTAAAATTTGTTTTACAGAATTTTCCCCTGTATTTTTCATGCCTAAAACTTCTTCTAATTCTTTGATTCTTCTGTTGTTTGTTACGTTCTCTTCACTAACTGTTTTGATATGACTGACTAGATTATTTATAGTTTTTTGCATTTTAATTTGATTTTGTAAAATAATATCGATTTTCTCTTGCCATGATAAATTATTACATTCGTTTTTAGATGATGGTACTGTATTTACATATTCAGTAGTGTTTGTTTCATTCATGTTACTATTAGTTTTATAGGTTAGCTAATTTTCGCAATTTTTACACATCCATTTCTGGAGAGTTTTATCGATCATCATATCGGTATAGTATATTGTGCAATAAGTGCGGGAAATTGTCGATTGCCCACGAAAGCGAAATTGCCCTACTCAAGCGAATGAGCGCACTCACTACGTTCGTGCGCTCATTCGCTTGAGTAGGGCAATCGACAATCCCGCACGAGTTGCACATACTATTTTTTATTAAGAATTTCACATACTTTTTTCTATTATTATCACCATTTTTGACATTTTTATTTTTAAAATAATATTTTTAAGTGTTCGTCTTTTTTTTCTGAATTAACTATCGTTTAAATTACTTTGTTGGTGGCTTCTACAGAAATAATTATGAAATATTTATTAAATGAAAAATTAAGAGGCTGCTTTGCGTGTTTTGATTAAATTTTGCGTGTATTATTAGTCCAAGAGCTACTGAACCCTCCGGGTAACGGTCTTTCTGTAAGGCTAAAAATTTTTTTAAAGATAAGTCGTAATATGCTAAGTACGATAACCACAATCTGGCAGGCATCAGCCTTGCACGTCACCAGTCTTTGTATTTTTAAAGTGTAAATAAAACTTAAAAAAAAAAAAAAACTTGTCCCTGTAAGCTTTAAATTTTATTACAATTTAGTTCATACATAGTAAAGTACAGAAAAAAAACGCCGTGAGCAGCGGGGCCCCATCACGGTAGTCGAATTTTCCCCTTCATCTTCGGTATTGAATGTCTACAAGCGAAATGTGATTGAAAGTCTACAACCGAATTGTCATTTTGTTGGTTTCAAAACTGGTGATGAGTGTTCGGCTGATCGAGGCTTTAAAAAAAGGTTTTAAGTATTTAAGGGCTGTATCTCAGTAAATTTCAATTTTGTGCCCAAAACAGGTAGCAGAAAAAAAACCAACACAATTCGTACGAGGACATTCCTGCCCATGTTTATTCGCTAATTGCCTTTATGTTTTAGTTTTAAATATTAAAAAAGGACCTTAAATAGTAAACTGGAAGGCCTTTATAAAGATATTTTTTCTTTCAAAAAAAAAACAAAAAAAAAAAAAATAAATAAATAAAAAATAAAAAATTATTTTATAAATAATAAAAATCCAAAATTCCTACTTTATATGTATGTATACATATAGAATTACCTATATGTAATATAATATGCATGTATGCAACTACCTATATGTATGTATTGGTTTTGTTAAAAAAGTAAATTCATTTTTTTTGTAAATTTTTTAAAATTACTATTCGCCTACTGTGTGTTAGAATAAAAGTAATTCATTTAAAACACATTTACAATACAACTGAATTCCGATGTAAAAATATGAGAAGTGGGGGGAAAAGTAATGTTTAATCCCTAAAAGGCACTAGCTGGATACTAACTCAATACACGTACAAAATTTCAGCTCTGTATGTTTTCTTAGAAAACTTCTAGACGTGTTAGAAAAAAAGCAAAAAAATCAAGGAAATATTGGCGTAAAAATCGTGGGGGTAAGGGTTAAAATTTGAAACCTCCAAAAAGCAGTGGCTGGCTATTAACTTAACTTGTACACAAAATTTCAGCCCTCTAGGTTTATTTGGGGAAATTTTGACCCGAACGAAACTGTTAAAAAACAAGAAAAATGATGTTCTTTTTGGTATAAAAATGGTGAAGGTAAGGGTTAAAAGTTGAGACCCCCAAAAGGCACCCCCTTGATACTAACTCAATCCCAATACAAAATTTCAGCCCTCTAGGTTTATTTGGGTGACCTGTGCGAGTGGTACAAACTTCGAAAACGTCAAAAAAGCATGAAATTGTAGCTTAAAAATGCGGGGGGTGGGGTAAAATATTAAAACCTCCAAAAAGCATAACCTAGGTATGAACTCTATCAACACACCAAATTTCAATCCTCTACGTTAATTCTGGGGGGCTGGGGGCGTGTTAGATCCAGCGAAAATCGTTTTCCACCTCCCTCCAAATCACTCTAGGAAGCTGAATCTTGGATATGTTGTAGATAATTGATCGAAACATTATTTAAAACCGGTTTGGAAAAGTTTTATTGTTTTGTTACCCCCCACCACACCCTTAAAGGTCGGGTCGGAAAAAAAATTTGCCCAAAATTTGACCCCACTTTGATAGTACGAGGTGCCTCGAAAATGAGCCCCATTTACCAAATTTCATTTCTTAACTTCCATAGGGGGGCCCTACACAAATTAAAAGGTGGCGGGAATATATATATATATATATATATATATATATATATATATATATATATATATATATATATATCAGACATCTTTTTTCTCTACATAATCGTGTTCTAGGGGTCAGAAAACGGATAGCGCCCCTACTCTCGCCTCTCGCAGCTCTTATCGTATAGACTGTATAAGTCTAATTTTTCGGAGAAAATTCGACTCAAAATTGACAGACGATTTCGGTGAGCACAGGTACCTGACAGATGAATCGAAAGTTGTACAAAATATGAGTTAAAATAAACTTGGTTCTGTAAAGTTGAAATTCATATATATGTTCGAGTAAGCGATTTAGAAAAAGTAGGTACAATGACAGACAGTTCTGGCTAGCATAAGTCGTTGACAGGCGAGAGGAAAGATGCTCTATAAAAGCCTTGTATTTTTTAAAGTGTAAATAAAATTTTTAAGTTACAAGCTTCAAATTTTATCACACTTTAGTTCATTCATAGTAAAGTAGAGAAAAAAACTGACAGACGATTTTGGTGAGTACTAGCACCGGACAGGTGAATCGAAAGTTGCGCAATATTGGGTTAAAATAAACTTAGTTTAGCAAAGTTGAAATCCATATACTGTGTGAGTTTTTCGAGAGTTGCCATTTTTATTACAGCCAAACCGTTGATTTAATCGAAAAATTGTTCAAATAAGAGTTGTAGATATTGACGGGGGCAACCGATTGCTATAGTCAGGAGCTTTATAGCTCTTATGGTTTTCGAGCTATGATATAAACTTATAAATTTTTAAATGGGACTATATATTAATTTTTCGATAAAACTGATCTAATGCAATAATTAACAACATAAATGAGCAAAAAAATTTTTTTTACCAAAGTTTAAATTTTTAATTTTTCTTTAATTTATCAGTTAAGCGGTAAAAATATGCATATGTACTTAAGGCTACTTCAACCGATAATGTTTCTCTTGGTTACATTTCCATTACATCCAAGAAAAGAACCTTTTCCAGTACCATTTCTATCAGAAAAATTTGGTTGTAATAGAAATGGCAACTCTCAAAAAACTCACATGGTATATGTTCGAGTAAGCGATTTAGAAAAAGTGGATGCAATGACAGACAGTTCTGGCTAGCATAAGTCGTTGACAGGCGAGAAGAAAGATACACTATGGAAGCGCGAGTGAGAGATGTAACGTGAAGTCCAATGGTGCAAATGGCATTACGTAGAGATGAAAATGATTGGTAAAATATTTAGTCGATTAATTGTAATACAATCTATATATGCTTTTAAATTAATTTTTTTCAACATCATCTGACACGTCAATACTCTTTTCTTCATCATCTGAATCTTCATTATTAATTTCGTCCTCTGAAAGGAACAAAGTTTGGATACATTAATAATATCGTTACCTATCGGATCTTGCGCCCAATTATCTATATAAGACTCTATATATTCTAATTGAATTAAAAAGTTTTATGTTGCCTGAAATATATTCCTCAGCTTCAATTGGTTTGTTTTCGGCAGTATCAGTAGGCTGTTGTAAAAGTATTTCATATATAGAAGAAGGAATATAAAAGAAGGAATGCCTGATATATATATATATATATATATATATATATACATATATATATATATATATATATATATATATATATATATATATATATATATATATATATATATATATATATATATATATATATATATATACAGTATAGCACCGATAATGGAAACATCAGTTTTGGAAATTTTTTGAGAGCATCAAATTAGTCAACATCACTTTTGGAAAGTTACATTACATTTTTGATGCAACTTCCCAAAAGTGATGTTGACTAATTTGATGCTCTCAAAAAATTTCCAAAACTGATGTTTCAATTATCGGTGGTATTTTATATATATATATATATATATATATATATATATATATATATATATATATATATATATATATATATATATATATATATATTTTCCCGCTACCTTTTAATATGTGTAGGGCCCCCTATGGAAGTTAAGAGCGCAAATTTGGTAAGTGGGGCTCATTCCGATGCACAACAATACTATCAAAGTGGGGTCAAATTTTGAGAAAATTTTGGATCCGACCCAACCTTTAAGGGGGTGGTGGGAGGCAACAAAACAATAAAACTTTTCCAAACCGGTTTGAAATAATGTTTCAATCAATTATCTACAACATATCCAAAATTCAGCTTCCTAGGGTGATTTGGAAGGAGTAAAGGGGGAAAAAACGATTTTGGCTGGATCTAACACGCCCCCAGCCCCCCAGAATTAACGTAGAGGGTTGAAATTTGGTGTGTTGATAAAGTTCGTACCTAGGTTGTGCTTTTTGGAGGTTTTAATATTTTTCCCCCACCTCCCTCATTTTTCCTACAATTTCATCCTTTTTCGACGTTTTCGAAGTTTGTACCACTCGCACAGGTCACCCAAATAAACCTAGAGGGCTGAAATTTTGTATTCGGATTGAGTTAGTATCAAGGGGATGCCTTTTGGGGGTCTCAACTTTAAACCCTTACCCCCACCATTAGTAAATAAAAATACTTTACTTTGCAAAATAATACCACTTTTATTGAATATTAAAACTCTTATGATATGTTTCGGTCAATATGACCATTCTCAAACGTCCAAAGATCACAATTCAGATACATGCCTTTTATTCTAAATCTTAACTTATTTATTGTAGCAATGCATGATGGGAAATTAGTGGGAATAGAAGTAGTGGGCGGAGTTAAAAACAAGGAAACAAATATAGGTTAGTTAGAAGCATGTCACATGTAAACAAATAAAGTAGAAAATACAGTCGTATACAAAAATTATAAAACAGAAAATAAAACAGAATCGTAAATATCGGTATCTTCATTTAAAAGTAAATCTGAATTGTGTTTGTCAATTTCTATTGCTTCTAAAATATTTAGTCTGGGTCCTTTATTTGCTTCGTGTAAAACTGTAACGTTTCTCTCCGGTAAGTGTCCTGTGTCGACTAAATGTCTGGCAAAAGCTGAGTCAGGTTTCTTGTTTCTGTAGCATCTGAAGTGTTCGGCTCTGCGGGTTTCAAAATTTCTGACAGTTTGATCTATGTAAAAACTATTACATTCTTGATAATTTAGTTAGATGCCCGATTTTTTAAGTTTGTCTATTTTTGTTTTATTGTTATATATTAAATTTCCTAAATTAAGGCTCGATTTAAATGCAGTAGTTATATTTGATTTAGTTAAAATTTTATGTATTTTATCTGAAATTTTATCAAAATATGTTAAAGTTTTGAAATTTGATTTGGGGTCTGATTTAACGGAGGGATAAATTTCTTTTAAGATTTGTTTAAATTCTTTTTTAGCTACTAATTTATCAATTAATTTTGAGTTATATCCGTTATTATTTGCTATTGTTTTAATGTTATTTATTTCTGTTTTAAAATTTTCTTTTGATAATGGAAAATTAAAGGCGCTATGGATCATAGAATTATAGGCTGCGACTTTGTGTTGAAATGGACTTATTGAATCGTTTGGTATTGTAATTCCGGAATATGATGGTTTTCTATAAATACTGAAATCGAGGCTATTGTTAATTTTCGTTATGGTTAAATCCAGGAAATTGATTCTATTATCTATGAATTTTTCTAATTGGCGAATTGATCCATCGAACCCTATAATTATATCATCCACGTACCTATATCGAAATTTTACATGTTGTTTTGTTCAAGTGTTGCCCATTATTATTTCCTCTAAACTCAACATATAAATTTCTGCCAACAGACGGCTCAGTGGTGACTCCATAGCAAGACCACTTGTCTGTCGGAAAAACTTACTGCCGAATTTAAAGAAATTTTGTTTTAAGACTGTATTAAACGTATTAATTAATTCCGATTGTTTTAAAGGATTTTTTATCTTGTAATTTATTACTTTACTAACTAAGTTTAGATATTCTTTAGTGGAAATATTAGTAAACATGCTGCGTTCATCTAGGGAGGCCAACTTGTATCGATTTGAGAAAGGAGTACTTTTGAGTTTATCTATCAGTTCGAAAGAATTTTTAACACTTTGTGTAGAGCTGAACTGAGTTTCTGTTTTAAATAACTTGTTTAAATGTTTTGCTAATTTATGTGACGGACAACCGAAATGGGAAACTACAGGCCTTATTGGATTATCAGGTTTGTGTGTCTTAAGGAGTCCGTACATTCTAGGAGCTTTTGGATTCATTTCCACTAAATAATGTCTATCTCTGTCAAAAAAGATACTTTTATTATCGTTAATTAGTTTTTTTAATTTCTTCATTATATTTGTTAGTTGGATCGGTTTTTAGGCGTATCATCATTCATTTTTAATAAAATCGCTTATTTTATTAGAATAATCTTGCTTATTTAGAATTACAGTTGAATTACTTTTATCGGCTTTGGTTAATATTAGATTATTGTCACTAATTTTCTTTTTTAACGAATTTATGGCGGGTTTATTATTTGTATTAATTTTTATGTCGTTTTTTTAAAATATTTCTTATTGATTCTTTTGCTAAGTTATCATTAGAGTTTTTTAACGCGACTTCCGTATCTACTATTAAGGTTTCTTTTAGGTTTTTGTAGTTGAGGTTAGGTACATATTTAGGTCTTTATTTAAAAGACTTATTTAGATTTTACTGAGTTCTATATGGGATAGATTTATATATTTTTATACCAAAAAGAACATGATTTTTCTTCTTTTTTAACAGTTTCGTCCGGGTCAAAATCTACCCAAATAAACCTAGAGGGCTGAAATTTTGTGTACAGGTTAAGTTAGTAGCCAGCCACTGCTTTTCGGAGGTTTCAACTTTTAACCCTTACCCCTACGATTTTTAAGCCAATATTTCCTTGATTATTTTGCTTTTTTTCTAACACATCTAGAAGCTCTCTAAGGAAACCTAGAGGGCTGAAATTTTGTACGTGTATTGAGTTAGTATCCGGCTAGTGCCTTTCAGGGATTCCACATTACTTGCAACTTACCGAACTTATATTGTAAAATACTATTTCAGTTACATTAACATACCTTGGATGAAATGTCCCTTTACAGGGACCATTACAAGCCAAAGTATCATCACTACTTAATGTTCGTTTAGCACATGAACGATAAGTAGACATGGTGAGCCATGATTTTTAAAATATGTTAATTCGAGTTACATATATATGTAAATATGTTATATATATGTTATATATATATATATATATATATATATATATATATATATATATATATATATATAAATATATATATATATATGTATATGTATATATATGTATATATATATGTATGTATATATATATATATATATATATATATATATATATATATATATATATATATATATATATATATTGTTACCAAGCAAAATTAATAAAATATGAATTTAAATTTCAAAACAGAATAAAAGATCTGAAATAGAAAAATATCTGAAATAAAGAAAAGATATTTGATAAATAAAAAATCTTCGAGTTGTTTAGAGCAGAACACAGAATTGGGTAACCCGCCTTAAACGTAAAAAAAAAGGAGTTAATAAAAAAATAAATTGAACAAGCAGGTTTAACCAATTCTATGTTCGTACAGAATAAATCATTATAAGGGTAACTCGAATTAACCAGTTTTGAAAATATAGTAAATGATAAAATTTTTATAAAACCGTGACAAGTATTTAGTAGCAAATATTAGCTAAATAAAAAGGAAGTATAAAAAATTATGTCATTATAAAAAATATAACTGGAAGCCAGAAAATCAGTATTAAATCAATTTTACAGTAAGAAAATTAGTTGTAAATGGAAAAAAATAGCGTTCCTGATCTAAATTTGTCTATTACGTAAGTCACACAATGATTTACTAAGTTTTAACATGATTAGAACAGGTGCACACAGGTTGGTACAAAGTTAAACTCATGGAAGTTTATCACAAAGGAAAATGACGAAAACAGAAATCACTCAGTAACTGACGAGATCCGATATTTAATGCTGGACGTTTGAACCAATTCCAGGACTTGACGATTATTCGGGTCAGCACTCGAACACAACTTGTGAACGAACCAGACGAATCATCATCAAAACGTTGGTATCATAAGCGATTATACAAATAAAACTTTCAGTTGGAATCCAGTTGATAACAACTTCCAAAGAAAACGGTCAGTTATTGACTTCCATTTTACTTGTCAAAGAAACAGGTTCGGAAAATTTCCAGTTTATTCAAACATCTGGTAAAATTGGTAAAACTGGTAAAAACATTCGGAGGTGACGAATTCAAAGTTACAAATAAAAAGAAATTAATTTTTGTCCGCGACGACTTTTATAACAGTGCTTGTTGACAGCAGGGATATCAGCGCTACGCGCAGTCCATTTACAGGAATAATTACGTACGGAAATAGGCCGTAACGTACAATTTCACTCTGTTCCGTTGTAAAAATGGGGGAAGTGGGGGGAAAAGTAATGTGAACTCTTTAAAAGGTAGTAGCTGGATACTAACTGAATACACGTACAAAATTTTAGCCCTCTAGGTTTCCTTAGAGAGTCTCCAGACGTGCTAGAAAACAAGCAAAAAAATTAAGGAAATATTGGCGTAAAAATCGTGGGGATAAGGGTTAAAAGTTGAAACCTCCAAAAAGCAGTGTCCGGCTATTAGCTTAACCTGTACACAAAATTTCAGCCCTCTAGGTTTATTTGGGGAGATTTTGACCCGAACGAAACTGTTAAAAACAAGAAAAATCATGTTCTTTTTGGTATAAAAATGGTGAGGGTAAAGGTTAAAAGTCGAGACCTCCAAAAGGCACCCCTTGATACTAACTCAATCCGAATACAAAATTTCAGCTCTCTAGATTTATTAGGGTGACCTGTGCGAGTGGCACAAACTTCTAAAACGTCGAAAAAGCATGAAATTGTAGCTTAAAATGAGGGGGGTGGGGGGAAATATTAAAACCTCCAAAAAGCACAACCTAGGTACGAACTTTATCTAACCCTCGAACACCAAATTTCAACCCTCTGCGTTAATTCTGAGGGGCTGGGGGCGTGTTAGATCCAGCTAAAATCGTTTTTTTCCCCCTCTACTCCCTCCAAACCATCCTAGGAAGCTGAATTTTGGATATGTTGTAGATAATTCACCGAAACATTATTTCCAACCGGTTTGGAAAATTTTTATTGATTTACCGCCCACACCACCCCCTTAAAAGTTGGGTCGGATCAAAAATTTTCCCAAAATTTGACCCCACTTTAATAGTATGAGTTGACTCGAAAATGAGCCCCACTTACCAAATTTTATCTCTTAACTTCCATAGGGGGACACTACACATACTAAAAGGTGGCGGGAATATATATATATATATATATATATATATATATATATATATATATATATATGTATATATATATATATATATATAGATATATATATATATATATATGTGTATATATATATATATATATATATATATATATATATATATATATATATATATATATATATATATATATATATATATATATATATATATATATATATACTCCTCAAAACAAAATAAGGGCCACTTGAAAGTTTGTATTTTAAAACTGATTTATGACGTCAAAATAACTTTTCTAAATGACTGTTGTTATGATATTAAGTGGTTGAGTAAATGATAACAGTTAGGTTTAAGTGATATTATTGTTAAAGGGAAGATTTAAACGTTTTTTTGTCTCGTACAGTGTCAAGTGTTTAGTTTTACTTATTTTTTTGAATTTGATTTTAATTCAGTTTGCGCTAGATTATTGATTGCTGAGGTTGTTTTTTGAAGTTTGGCGTGTTATTCAATCATTTATTTTTACAATGCCGAGAATTCGACACCTTATGGACGAAGCTATTGCTACCAGAGCCGTAACGATGATTGAGGGTGGTCAATGTCAACGTTCCGTGGCTCTGCGGTTGGGTTGTTTACGAAGGGCTATTCAAAATGTTTGGAATCGGTATCAGCAGACCGGTAGTGTAACCCGGCGCCGTGGCTCAGGAAGAGTTCGTTCTACCACTGCCCGTGAAAACCATTACATTCGACTGTGTGCACAACGTGAGCCGACTGTTACCGCAGGTACTCTGCAAAATGCCTTACATCCATCTACTGGTACTGTTGTCAGTAATCAGACCATACGAAATCGTTTGCATGAAGACCAACAACGTTTAAGAAGACCAGTAATCCGTACCAAACTGACCGGAGCGCATCGTGCAAACCGTTTAAGATTTGCACGTGAACACCTTGAATGGGGCTTGGAGGAATGGCGTCACGTGCTCTTCACGGATGAGTGCAAAGTGAAGTTTTTTAGTGATGATCGACGTGTAAGAGTGTGGAGAAGAAGTGGGGAAAGGTTTTCTGATCGTCACATTCATGAACGCGACAGATTTGGCGGTCCTAATGTCATGGTCTGGGGTGGAATTAGTTTGCAAGGCAAAACTGAGCTTCTTTTCCTGAACGAGGGTACTGTAACGGCTCAAAGTTACATCGAACAGGTTGTCAGACCCCATGTGATCCCCTTTGCACAACGAGCGGCCGACGGATTTATCCTGATGCAGGATAATGCCCGAGCGCATACCGCTCGAGCGACGACAACTGTCCTTATGGAGGCTAATATACAGGTTTTACCGTGGCCTGCAAATAGCCCTGACTTGAACCCAATAGGACATCTTTGGGATCAATTAAAACGGCGAGTCAGAGCAGCCGGGGAGGATGTGCACACCCAACAACAACTGATTGATGTCTTGAGAAGATGTTGGGAGGAGATTCCTGATGTAAAAATGATTATAAAAAAAGATAAAATCCTAAAAAAAATTAATTATGGATTAATTTTTTATTTAATCTTATTAAAATTAATTTTATTTAGTAAAAAATTAGTTGCTTAATTAAATGTAATCATACCTTATACTGTAACTTATATAAAAATAAATTTATGCAGCAAAACATGAGTGGCCCTTATTTTGTTTTGAGTAGTATATATATATATATATATATATATATATATATATATATATATATATATATATATATATATATATATATATATATATATATGTATATATATATATATATATATATATATATATATATATATATATATATATATATATATATATATATATATATATATATATATAATATATGTTGCAGCTGTGTTGTCAAAACCGTTTTATTATAATAACTCTAGTCAAATTATAAAAAAACCAAATATTGTCAACTAATGTTGTCTGTTACAATACACCTAGTAAATTTTAGTGTTATTATAATTTCGCTAGACTCATTTAGAGAAATTGTGAAGTGTAATGTTTTTTGGCAATCTAACCAAATCAGCTTACAGGAAAGTATGTGTGGTAAAAGTAAACACGATATGAATCCGAAACTAATGATGTCAAAAAACTACTGAATCGATTTTAAGTAAATTTAGCTTAGATATTTACATAAATACCTACGCTTTAGAGTAACCGATAAGAAATTGTTATTTCGTTTAAAAGTTTCCGTGGGTTGTGAATACTAAAATAAATAATGTCTTCACTACTAAGTCTATTTCAATAAAATTTTGTGGGGATAATTATATGGTTTAGAATCATTAATAGGATAATTTATATCCTGGTTGAAGGTTCCTACAGGATATGAATACGAAACTAAGTGGTATCAAAACTACAAAACCGATTTCAATCAAATTTGGTATGAATATCTTTTTGCTTTGGAATAACAAACAAAAAATGTTTATTCCGATTATAGATTCCCATGGCAACCCAAATAAATTATTTAGTCAGGCCAAAATTTTTGAAACGATTTCATTCAGTTTTGGCATGGATAATTATACCCCATGGAACAACACATAGGATAATTTTCATCCTGATTAAGGATTCCCTCAGAAAACAAAATAAATTATTCAGTCATGTCAGATCTATAGAACAGATTTCAATTAAATTTAATTTGTATTTAGAATAACTGTTGGGGTAGTTTGTATCCCGATTGAAG